>CM037851.1:61031552-61383690 GCA_021234595.1 Delia radicum | reverse complement strand
TCTCTGCCGCCAGTTTGGAGCCCTATAAAACCATGTTGGAGAGTTGAATTTTTGTTTCTTGTAATTTGTTCAATTCTCTACAATAATAAAAAAAAAAATTTTTAAAATGTTTGTTTTTGACTGAGTTATGAATTTTTAAAAAAAGTTCTGTTTTCTCTGCCGCGAATGTAATGTCCCCCCTTAATAGAAGTTATTTATTTTTCCAGAATTTTAACTCTTTGTATGTAGGTGAAAAGAAAAAACAAGCAAATAAATATTTGTGCTACACGGATAATAGAGGTGAAGCATGGTTAATAGAGGAAAAAATAATAGCACGGATAACAGAAGTAAACACGGTTAATAGAGGTATAAATCAAACCACCAGCATGCCGGTTAACAGATGTACCCGGTTAATTGAGGCCCCGATAATCGAGGTTCAACTATATGATGGTATTTTGGGATATCCTACAGTTCAGTAAGTTTATTTAAATTTTCTTATCTTATAAAAACAAATATAAAACACTTAATATGGTTGTAATTGCTTTCATTGTTATTATTAGTCATACGTTTTTATTAACAAAAAGTACAGACGCTATAACACATAAAAAAATATAAAAAGCCATTTCAATTACGAAAACCACCGATTCAATAACTTTAATTGCTGAAATTCCGCCAACAACGAAAATTGCTATTCAATTAGAAATTGATAACTCTTTACTTGAATTATTTTTCAATTAAATAATTAACTTATTTGACTAAAAAGTGATCAATATCGTATACCTTCCTTTCTTTTTTTTTTGTTAATATAATTTTTAGTTTATTTTTTGCATTTTCTTTCTGTTTAAAAAAAAAAAATTTAATTTTTATTAAACAAAATTAAACTTTAAAAATTACATTATCAATTTTATGATAATGTTTTAGAATAAATAAATATTCGGAATTAAACCACTGAAACTAAATTATTTAACTTAATAAAGTAATAAACCTAATAAGAATTAATATCTAATATAATTGAAATAAGTTTAAAATATTTATTACTAATACCAAACAGAAAAAATTATGGGCCAAAAATATCTAATTAATCGATTGTTTGAATATCAATGGCAATTTAAACAATTTTTTTAATTGATTCAATTAAAAAATTTATTGAATTTTCTAATAGTGTTGACAACATGTAAACAACATTTTTAAAAATTTGGCAAACTTTATTTTATTTAGATTAAATAATTAAACAAAGGTTTAATTATATCAATATATTATTTAATTTGTAAATAAAAAGAAAAAAGATGGCAAATGGTTAACTTTTAATAAGTTGAATAGTTTACCGATTTCAAATACACGCAAAATCGTAGTTATTTCACTAGAGTTATTTCACTATGGTAATAAAAGTGCACATGTGGATTTAAATAAACCTTATCGAAAAAGGACAATTAAACTATTATTTTTTTAAATAATTAAATGTTCAATAAGTATAAGTGTCATTAAACTATCATTTTAAAGTTGTGTGTGATTTTTTTAAGAAAGCAATTCAATTACAAGAAAAAGTTCAAGACAAGACATGCAAAACAAAAATTTTGTCTTTACTTTTATTTGCTTTCTTATAATACATTTTTATATTAAAAAGCTTTAATTTTATTATGAATAAAATGTCAATTTAATTTACAAACCTACATTTCTTTTTTATTTAATGAGAGCATATAACAAAAATAAAAAATACGAATTTTCAATTAAAACTACCATTGTTTTCTTCTCAAGTTTCAATTAAAGTTTTAATCAATTTAACGTAACTTTTTAATTGAGGTTGTAAAGAAAAACAATAACTCTTTTAATTGATATTATTATTATTTTAATTGAAAGAGTTTTAATAAACTGTTTGCAAATTGTTTTAGTTAATACTATCATTTCAGTCGTAGGTGCAAAAATCAATTAAAATATTAATTGTTTCAATAAAATTTTTAATTGAAACCCGTTTTTAGTTTTTTCTGTGCACTGAACATAAACATTTATAAAAAAACTACACAGAAAAACTTATCAACCTAAAATATCTAATGAAAGATTTGATTTGAATTTAATTTGTTTCTAAACAAATATTTAATTGAATCAGTTTACATTTTAATTGACTTTTAAATATATAAATACATATTTTATTTTAGACGCAATTATCATATTATTTTTTCATACACTGTATGCATAAATAGAAAATTTTCAGTACAAAATACCAAATACATTTGACGTTAACAAACAAAACAAGCACACACACACAAACAGACTCAGCATTGCAAAAAACACACATACCAACGTATAGATCACACACTTTTTTTTGTGAGTATCATATTTTTTTTGTAGCAGTTACTTATAACTTTTTTTTTCTTCTTAATTTTAATAAATTGATAGTATCATTGCCGTGATAGGTGCAAAATCAATTAAAATATTAATTGATTCAATAAGTTTTTTAATTGAAACCCGTCTTTAGTTTTTTCTGTGTACATAAATATTACAAAAAACAACAAAAATGTGTTTATGTTTGCTTTTGAGCGATAATATAAAAAAATGTCAAGCAAGTTCCGAATTTGAGCAAATATTTAACTGATTCAAATAAATTTTAATTGACAGCTTTTAAAATTTTCAACAAACCGATTAATTGAAAAAAGTAGGCAAATATTTTTTCTGTGTAAGGTGGCCATAAACAAATTTTTGGCATAGTACCACAAGGTGGTCAATGTTGTATTGCAAAAAAAACTTCACTCACTATATTCATTCTCTAAAAATACAAAAAAAAAATTGTTAAAAATCTACATATATGGATCCATAAATGAGCACTAGGGTTGTCACTCGAAAAAAAATTATTCGATTAATCGAACGAACAAAAACAAAATTCGAACAAACGATTAAAAAAGAATGATTTTTGAATGAAGAATAATTTGAATAAATTTTGACAATTAATCGAATAAAACGAAAAATTTAAAAAAAAATACTTTTTTAATAAACCTTTGGATAAATTACCAATTTAAAAAAAAAATACCTTTTTAATAAACCTTTGGATAAATTACCAATTTTAGAATTTTTTTTACTAAAATTCGTGTAAGACATAAAAAAATCGATTAAAAAAAACACACATGGTACAGCCTTGATATTTAAAAAAATCATATACAGTAGAATCTCAGAAATTAGAACCACTTTGTACATCGGGCAGTTCCAATTTCTGAAAAGTTCTAATTTCTGGACATTTTTTTTTACAGAAAATTATAATAAAACTAAAGGGTCCGCCAAATAATTTTTTTTTTTTGAACTCCTGAACCAACGGTGAATTGATGTTGATGGCGCTTCACGCACACTTTCTGCCACAGCAGCAATATTTTCGGGTGTACGCACTGTTTTTGGATTTTCACGCTTTGGTTTATCGATGAGGATGCCAGTTTCTTTCACTTTTTTCACAAGATAACGAACATACGGACCATATTCGTTCAGCGTAAGGATAAAACTAATTTTGTGTCAAATCAGACATGAGCTAAGTGTTGCCATTCACGAAATAAGCACTAGTTGAAAAAAAAACATTAGATGGCGGACCCTTTAGTTATGTAAGCTTTATTTTAACACAAAACAATTTTTATTTAATAATATTTAATTAATTGAACATATCAAATTCATAGAAAAACTTTAAATTTTTTTTTATTATTAGGTATGTATTTAATTTTGTACAAGCATATCAAATTTCACATGCATATGACCGAATTGTACTCACCACGAATTACTCGGGGATTCCCCGTTTTATTTTTACTTCAATGAGCAAAAAAATAATTTGAAGTGAAAATACAAAACAAAATAAAACAAACTTCCAGAAATTAAAACCACAGGTTCTAATTTCAGAGCGTACAATACATTGGAGCGTACAATACATTGCAAAAAATAATAATAAAAAAACTTCCAGAAATTAGAAGCACAGGTTCAATAGATTGGAATGGCCGGTTCTAATTTCTGGACGGTTCTAATTTGTGAGATTCTACTGTAATATGATTTGAAGGAACTTATGGAAATTATAGTTGAAGTACTAACATGATATCGTTTTAAAATGGCATGATTTTAAACAATCCAATATTAGCAAAAAACCATCGTATTTAACTACGACACTTCACAGTTTAAGTGCTAACATACTTGAACTATGAATTAATTTGTTGTAATTTGTACGGTAATTAAAATGAGATCCTACTCTGAGAGAATTATCTGCATGATGTTAATGAATTTTTGCATAAAATCAACGAAATTGCACTGGAATTCGTCAGTGTAAAAATTTCGATAAGTTAATGCTCGTTTCCGTAAGATTGTATGAATAATATCATATTATTAATTAAAAGTTTCATACACTCAATGAAGAAGTTTTATTAAAAATTGAAGGTTTTCAGTAATTTTCAGAAAATTTTCGTTTATATTGTGAAGAAAAATTCCCTTCAATTACAGAAAAATTTAATTTTTTTCCACCATGAGCACAAAAAAAAATATTTTTTCTCTTGTTTTTACCAATTTTACTCATATAATTTTACTTATTTTGTAAATTTCTTTATTTTCCTTATTTTCAATTTATAACGAGCTTTCAACCTCCGTATATTTACAAAAATAAAGCAAATCAAACATATTAGCTAGGTTGATACTAGTATTTCGATCTGGCTAAAGATCTCATCAGAACCCGAAGTTTTAGAAAAGTTAGAGCCTCCATAATAGGCAGAACTTTAACAAAAAACCTATTAATAATCAATTTTGCTTCATTCTTGTCTTCTTAGTAATCAAGCACGTGGTTAGGTCTTTTCCTAACAAGCATCATCATTCTTTATTTTCCATTGTTGGCTTAAAAACCATGGATGGCAGGCAATACCGTTATGGATTCAAACCCGTTACAGATATAATTGAAATACAGTTATCCGTAAATTGCGTTATCCACAAAATATTGTTACCGAAATAATCTCACAAAATCTAAAAAAAAAATGGTTTGTAAATAGATAAATTTCCCCAAAGTTTGATCATAAACTAGCTAGTCATTATAACTCGGGCACAATATGGCTTAAACTATCGGTGTGCATTGTCCTTACCTAACTTAAATAACATTGCCCTTAAAATACCCTTACTAAAATAACTAAAATAACGTTACCGAAATAACTAAAACACCGTTACCGAAATAAGTGAAATACTGTTAACGCTAAAAACGCGTTACTGAAATAACTGAAATATCGATACCCCTAAAATACTGTTACCGAAACAAAGGAAAATAGCGTTACCCTTACCAATACCCGCATCGGTTACCATCCATGTTGAAAACTGAATTTTCTTAAAATTTTTAAGCTTTAAAAGTTTTTTTTTATGTTTCTTTTATGTGCTTTTTTATGCATAAAAAATTTTTCTAAAATTTTTATTTTTTCCAATTTTTCGCTAAAAGTAGCTATTTTTTTCTGTGATTATATATGCCAAGTTCAGAAGACTTTTAGAGTTTTTATAGTGTAGACATTAGGGGGGCATTACGTTATATGAACGCATTTTTTTTTCCGAATTTTAATGAATTTCGCGCGGAATATTGTACCACTTGGTGTAAAAAGTAGATGATACAAATTTGTAGCTGAAAGTTGTGAATTTTTTGGGCATTAATATTTTTGCAAACAAAAATTTACAAAGTTATCATAGTTACGCCTTTTTGGCATGGCTTTTTCTGAAACAAAAACACGTAACAACATTGAACATAAGAAATGGGCTGTAGCTCAAAATCGTGATTTTTTTGGAATATTAGTATATTTTCAAACAAAAATTGACAATAAGAAATCAAAACCAACTTAGTTATTAAAAAAAAGGTTTACTTTTTTCATACAAGTGTGTTGCTACTCATTTTTTGTTTTTGAAATTCATGCACTTGTTGTTAAGCCGTTTTGAATTTGGTTCATAGAATCGCTATTTGTTGAAGTATAAGTTTAAAGTTCTGTAATTTAGTCTAGTGCATCATAATCAATCAAAAACTCGATTTTGAATTTTTGTTGTTTTGCAATTTAGGTGACGATATATTTAATTTTCTTAGTTTCTCGTAAAAAAATATATTTTTTTTATAAAAGTTTTATATCCAAATTGGGATTAAGAGAAACAGTTTTAAGTGGATATTTAAATGCATTGTTTTCGACCTTTAATTGTGCCATGAAAATGAAAATTATTCAAGTTCGAGGCCATACTCTATATTTCTTTATTAGAATATTGTCCTAACAAATAATCTATAGAGTTTTTTGTTTTCAAATTTATTATTTGACCCTTTCAGGAATGTGTTGATAGATCTATTTCGGGAATTTTCTAGGTTCCCATCATCAGAACACGTTTTGAAAGCGGTAACAATCCCATGCCAAACATCAAACATTCATATAAACTAGTTTACCCACTACATGAGAACTAATATACATATGAGCTTGAAGTTAAAGATTATAACCATTGATCAAAAATAAATTGAAAACTTGTTTGTTATGTGCAAGGTCCACCTCTGGTGGATATTAAATACACGTTTTTTGTTTTTTTTTCCTCCTTTTTATTTTTTATTTCGTTTATAAACAAAACAGGGGGAGTAAACTAGACTGTACATACTCTATGATGGGAACTTAGAAACTTCCCGAAATAGATCTATCAACACATTCCTGAAGGGGTCAAATAATAAATTTGAAAACAAAAAACTCTATAGATTATTTGTTAGGACAATATCCCAATAAAGAAATATAGAGTATGGCCTCGAACTTGAATAATTTTCATTTTAAATAATCTATAAAATTTAATTAAAATTTCTTAAAAACATTAAAAATAATTAATTTTAAGTGGCTTTCTTTTCGCGGTTTTAGTTCATTTTCTAGAAAACTATTAAAATCACCTTTATAGAAGAGAGAAGTGATATAAACTCCGAAAATCAATACACGTTGACGTTGAGCGGTCATTTTCTTTATTCAAAAAATTTTTAAGAAATAGATTAATTTATAGTGCATGAAATTCCTGTCCGTGCTTTTTATAAAAGTAGTTAGATTTATTCTTCATATGATGACTAAAAAGGCAAGTTTGGCATCTATTTTGATTTTTAACTTTATTATTTGTTAGCCTATTTTATGACTTTGGACATTCAAGTTCAAGATTATTTATTTTTTGTTAAACAAAAAACCGTGCAATGTTTATTAACTAAAAATGTCTTCATCCGACATTTTTAATTAATAAATAAACATTTTTGCATTTTTTTATTGAAATAAATAAAAAAAGTTCGCGTTTAGCGGGAAACTTTTCCTCCTCCCCCAATTGTTAATTACGGTTCTATTTTTTTATACATATATAAAACAAAATAAAAATATCCCAGTAACGAACGTTTGTTGTACGTACTTAAATACGTATAGCATACTTTGTGTGTACAGAGTCCTCGGAACTCTATATACGTTTTAGGCTTACTTTTAGAATAACATGGCCGCTTTTTCATTGATTACCACCAACCCACAAAGTATACGAGAAAGTATCCGTTCTTCATACAATTACATGTACTTTGTGTTTGCTTTTGTAATTAAAATGAAGTATTTTCTCATATACTTAGTATACGGTGCTGTAGTTAACATAAAGTATCTGTTCATATACTGAGTATATGGAAGTGTACATTAAATACACCCTAAGGAAAATGTTAGATATACCCACTTTTTTACAGGTACTCGTTCAAGCTATTAAATCCCTCTTATATCTCGTAAACTCTTTAAATTTCAAAATTTCGATATAAAAATTTTGAAATGTAAGAGTTTAAGAGTTATAAGAGGCATTTAACAGATTAAAACAAGTACCATACTATTTAATATAAATAAAAAAAAGTATTTTTGGTACTTCACTTATTATTTTTATTGTTTTATGAATTAATATAATAAAACTTAAACATTTTTATACAGTACAATAGACAAGAATACATATTTCCCGAGCTGCCAAACGTCGTAAATGACGCTTACTAAATCCTTACAACATCTTTATACTTTTTTTTAGTAATAATTAATAAAAAATTAATTTTGTAAACAACGCGTGCTTTTTACCTCAAAACTATAAACACTTTCGAAGTTTTTCTTGTTCTTCTTCTTGTTTTCTATTGGCAGCCCCACCATCACACACTTTGTACATTAAAAAGTAAGCAACAGCGTCTACTCCTAGGATACTTTGTACAATGAGAAAGTGTGTTACACACCAATTCTATACCACATTCAACTTACTTTCTCTCTGACTGTGTACATACGTATTGTACATTGTACAATACAAAGTAAGTTGAAGCAAACTCTGTGTCACTCTTTGGCTTACAATTCTCACTACTCGGAAAATTCGTAACTGGGATGATATTTTTATTAAAAATTAAAAAAAAGGAAAAATTTTTTGACTCCAGCGAAAAAGTAAAAACGTATTTCTTCATAGTTTTTTATGGCTTATTCCACTATACTACGCCAACTTTGCAAATAATGTTATAGACCTAGATATCATGTTTAGAAGAGATAATTGAATATATCGAGACCTAACCGCCAAAAAGAAGTAAGCGCCAAAATCATAATTTAACAGGAGAAGTTTTTTTTTACTTATTTTTCAAATTTTTCTTTCGTTTTACAATTTCTATGGAATATTGAATATGTTCAAATTCCAAAGCAATTGGATAAAACAAAGAAAAGTCAAAAAATATTATGATATTACTGCAAGCTTTTCTTATCATTCTTATAATAAAACCTCATAAATTATTTTTTATCTTTAACACTTTTCATTACACAGTACAACACATGATTTTGAGACTCAATTCTGAGAATTGCAAGTGAAAGTAGCCCCAAAAATAAGAACTTCTCCATCATTCGCTTTGTCAAGTTGGCTACAGTGCCCATTTTTCCCCATTTTTTACCTTTTTTGCTCAACAACTGGATTACAAATCCACAAATCCAAAAAAAACAGCATATTTGTGGATTTGTAATCCAGTTATTGAGCAAAAAAGGGGAAAAAATGGGGGGAAAAAATGGGCTTTTTTGCGATTTTTAAGGCACCGGATTCACTTTTTTCGGGCAGGATTGTTCCGCATTTTTTTTCTCCTATTCAATATCTACAACTTTGCTTTAGACAAAAAAAAAAAAGATATTCCGTACGATATACCGATATAACCGTGTTAAAATATACAAAAAGTGCTAAAAATCCGCCTTGAGCCAAAAAATTCGTATGGCCATTAAATTATTACTGTAGCCAACTTGACAAAACGAATGATGCAGATGTTCTTATTTTTGGGGCTACTTTCACGTGCAATTCCCAGAATTGAGTCCCAAAATCATGTGTTGAAAATTGTTGTACTTTGTTATCCTTGTACAATGTACACTAACAAAAACTTATAAAATACGATAATGCAAAACAAAACCTGGGATTGGAATAAAAATGAAAAAAGCATTGTTCAAATTTGAACACTAATGATCTTGAAGAGGTGTATTTAGGAAACTCTAAATAAAACATTGAACAAAAAAATATTTTTTTAAATATGTTGTTAGTCTTAATATGGATAAACGGTTCATTAGAGTGATTTAATCGTGATAAAGGTCTGGATAATCTCTTAAGTCATTGAACGTAAAAATTTTAAATTTGGCATTCATATTTATACACACAGAGAAATATTTAGCTATTTGCCCCTGAAATTAGGTTACTCTGACTCAAATTCGGTTATTATGAATTTCAGACGGTTGGCATAACTTAACGTTAGTTTTCACAACAAAGTTCGGCTATTTAAACTAAATTTTATTTGTAACACACAAAATATTCAGAAATCTCATATAAATATCGTTGTACTAACTAAATTTATAAGTTTTTACCATTAATATACACTTTTAAATTCGGTTGGCCCTTTATTTCTCTGTGCGTATTCATTTAAAGACCAGAACAAACACAAATAAAGGAATTTTGTTATTTCTTTGAGGCAAAAAGGGGCTAAGAAGTTTAAAATTTCGATTTCCAAACACATTTTTTTTAATTGAGGACCCTAAACAATAATCTGAAGTCAAAATAGTTTTATATCCACAAACAAAAAGTCGGTAGGGAAAGGGATAAAGAAGCTTCTCGAAATGCTTGCAATAAAAAAGTAAAAGTTTATACTTTTTAATAGGTTATTAGCCTAACAAAGAAAACAATGAGAATACGTGCCCAAATGTATTTATTTATTTATTAAATACAGATGATATCTGAATATATAAATATTTGTCAATATACGACTTAAATTTAATATAAACAAAAATATTTGCGTTAAATAAATTTAAAAAATATATAAAAATTAAAAAAAGTTAATACGGTGCGACAAAGAAATGTATAAAATTTTATATAGCCTTATGAAATACAAGTTGATTGGCCAGAAATTGCCAATGGTCTTAAAAATAAAGCACTGGCAGAGCACTATTTGCCAATGATAGAACAAATAAAGTGCTGGCAAAGCACTTCTTTACAACGTTCTGCCAACGTTAGTAAAAAGTGCTTTGCCAGTGCTTAATTAACAAAATTTACAACAGTAAAAATAATAAAAGCACTGGCACAGCTCTGGCTTAGAACGCTCTGCCAACGTTCGTAAAAAGTGCTTTGCCAGTACTTGATTTACAAAATTTATAACCGTAAAAATAAAAAAGCACTGGCACAGTTCTGACTTAGAACGCTTTCCCAACATTGGCAAAAAGTGCATTGCCAGTACTTATTTACAAAATTTACAACTTAATAAAAACAGTGGCACATCCCTTATTCACAACAAGAGTGGAAAAATTCAAAACTGAAGTGCAATTTATGATTTGAAGTTAAGAATATTAAGGTCTCCTATTATAGTCAGCACAAAGTATAGTTTTTGTACTAAAATTTTACTTAAGAAATTTATTTTCAAATTTCTTTCTTTAGTAAAATTGTAGTAAAAAATCGTGCTAACTTATCACAAAAATAATTTGATAAAAAATATTGAGTTATTTGGTAATTAACTTAGCTGAAGCAAGCCTATTGTTATTTCTGTTCAAATTACCAAAATCATTCAATAAGAAATAATACAACTCTTTACTGAAGTGAATTACTAAGTAGGACTTTATTGGTTGTTTTTGATTTTGGTACTGGCAAAGCGCTTATTGCCAGTGCTTTGCCAACGTTTTAAAATAGAAACGGCCAAGCCCTGCCCGGTGTTATCATTTTGGGGTTGGCAAAGCACTTAAATTTTCAGATATCCAACGCTCTGCCAACGCTCATACCACCGCTGAAAGCACTGGGCCAATGCTTTGCCGTTCGTATTTTTCTGGCAGGGTATACACACAGAGATATTAACTGCCAACCGAATAGAAAAGTGTATTTTAATGGTAACAACTTTTATTTATTACAACGATATTTACATTAGAATTCTGAATATTTTGGGTGTTGAAACTAAAATTTAGTTGAATTAACCGAAATTTGTTGTGAAAACTAATGTTCAATTGTACCAACCGACTGAAATTCGTAACATCCGAATTTGAGTCGTGGTAAACGAATTTCAGTTGGCAAATAGCTAAGTTTTTCTATCTGTGTAATTACAAATGATTTCTGCTATTTTTCTATAACAAATTTTTTTTAGAACTTAAAGCTGTTTATAAGAGTGTGACAACTGAATACATCACAACATTTTTGGAGATTCCTAATATCGAGCTTAAGCTTCGATTTTGAACCTTCCTGACCCCCTGGGGCGCCAATATGACCACTTAAAATAGAAAACTTTTTGCTTTTGAGTGCTTTCCAATTTTTTTATTTCCAATTCTAGTGCGCCCCGGTAGGCTAGTTGGTAGCGTGCTGGCTTATCAGTGCGAGGTCGTGGGTTCGATTCCCACCAGACACTGGTCTGTTTTCGCTACAACACGCCGAAGGCCATAGTAACTAGTGCTCGGTTAGGGTAATAGGATATAATTTGTAAATATATGATCATTAATTAATAAAAAATAAAAAAAAAAAAACTGATCTATTATTGTGTGAAATTTAAGAGATTACTTAATTAATTTAAGAGAAAAATTGTGTAATATTTTGTTAGTGTTTCATAACTATAATTACATATAACGATAAACAAAGAAGAATAGCAAATAAAGGAATATTGAAGAACTATTTTTGTTTTTTATGTAATTTAAATCAATTTGCAACAAAATGCCGCGTGGTACATATCTAAGTGATTTTGAAAAAGGGAAAATTTCAGCCTATTTTAAAAGTGGCTTAAGTTTTCAGGAAATTGCTAGCAAAATAAACTGTTCACATATGGTTGTCACAAATTTTGCAAATAATCCGAGTGCTTATGGTAAAAATAAAACAAACGGCCCGAAAAAAGCTTTCTGATCCAAAAAGCTTTGGGACCGGCGTGAAATAACCAACTGTGCCAGCAACTCAATGACGAGTCTCAATCAGATAATCGATAAATGTAAGTTAAATGTGTCCAAATCGAACATAAGTCGGCTCTTAAATCATTCCCAGAGAATTACTCGCCAAAAGCTAATGTCTATGCCAAGGTAATTACCCAGCCACAACTCTGCTCGACTTGAATTCGCTAAAAGGAATTTACAAACCAACTGGAGAAAGTTTAGTCAATAATCGCTGTTGTTCGTAGGACTGTTGAAACATAAATTTATTTTAAATGTGGTTTTTTCTGAAGAGAAAAAATTCACTATTGATGGTCCAGATGGTTTTAACAACTATTGAAGTGACCTACATAAGGAACCACGATATTTCTCAAAAATTATTTCAGTCCCTAATGGTGTGGGGCGCTATTTGTTTCGACGGTATGGTTGATTTGGCATTTTCAAGCATCAGAATTAATTCTTCTGAATACATCCCAGCAAAAACATGGCAATGACAAGTCATTACCTTATAGATTACCAAGTAATGATAGGTCATTACACATTACATTACTTTAAAATACAAAATAATGACTTACTGATAATGTGTTAAGGAAGTACTTATATGTAATTGTAAAATAAATTTCATATTTTTGATCCTAATATTGTATTAATTTTGTTAAAAATTTGTACAAGTAAATTTTTCAAACTAAAGTTATTTTAATTTTTTTTTCAAGATTTCTTAAAATAAAATAACTTTAAGATAAACACTTATTTTGTAACTCCTTGGTAACCACCTATTCTGTCATTGTGAGTAACCACTTAATCCTAATATAAAAGTAATTACTTATTATTACACTATGAATAACCAATCAGGTAACCCATTATTATAATTTTTCTTGTAAGCGTGAGGGTAATGACCACCCATGAATTTTGGGTCATCGCGAACAAAAGTAATCAAGCAAGTAAATAGCCAGGTAACTAGTGTATCCCTTTGTGCGCTACTTACACGCTTAATTACTTGGTTACCCAGCAAAACTTTGGTAATGAGTGCGATAAAGTAATGCATTACCTTGTAATGTAATCAGTTACCAATAGTTGGTTACATAATGCATTATATTGTAATGTATATGTAATTATTTTAAAACCTAAAGTAATGATTTACCGATATTTGAACACTCATGGATTACCTTGTAATGATATCTCATTACCTTTTACATTACTTCAAAACATAAAATAATGACTTACCGATCATCAATTACATAATGTATGAATTATAAACGTAAAGTAATTATTAATATATATTTTTGCGTTAAACCCTATTGCGATACATTACTTTACCCATTATTTGGTAATGTGTGGTTTTGCTGGGAATGTCTGTTTTTGCTGTGTTTACAGTGCAAAGTGTTAGGTGTCATTTATTGAAAATAGCAACGCTGAAGAATTTATTTTCCAACAAGATAATGCCTCAGTACATGTAAGTCGTCAGACAATGGAATGACTACCATAAAAAAATATAAGAGTATTGCAATGGCCCGGATCAAAACCCCATTGAGAATTTTTGGGGAGTATTAACCCGTCGAGTTTACGCAGGAAATATGAAAGCGTTTGTCATCCAAAAGAATCAGTTATTGGTGCGTGTAGATCTGTAACGGAAGAACTTCAAATAAATCTGGTAGACAGTATGTTTGATCAAATTTTCGAGTTGATTAAAAAAAAATTATGCCTCACGCATTATTATAACTGCTGCTTTAAAATGTTTTTCGTAAATTTTGATATACTAAGTTTAGCAATATGCCAAAAAAAACAACTTTTTCAATTTCAAGCTATTAATCCCGAATGATTTTATATGTTTCGGGGGTAGAGTCAGGTACCCTACTTGCTTATTAGAATGCCCCTCACTTGTCCTAAAACGGATATTTAGGGTGGCCCTTAAAACTTGGATTTTTTGACTTTTTATGAATTTAACGCATTATTTATGTTAATAGCTACAAAATCAATGTTTTTATGTGTTGAATAGTTAGTTTGGGTAGTAATCTTCCATTTTTGGTTTTTGTTGGAATAATACACTGAAAAAACCAAAGTGGCAACAACAAAACTTGGAAGTAAGAAAATACTACTTCTAACATTTAGCGCGGCACAAATTGGGCTGAATATTATGGCTTGCCATGCAACACAGTTGTTAATGACATTAAAATCTAAAATTCTGCCGTGGTGCTTGGCGATCGCATTTTTCGTTTACATAAAATTAGGAAAATGTAAAAAAAAGGCGAAAAAAAATGAAAAAAAATGGGGTTTTTTGACCTTCATTCACTTGTAACTTTTGAAGTAGGAATGTTATCTGCAAGCACCACGCAGAATTTTAGATATTTTAGTCATCAACAACTATGTCGTCTCCCAAGGCGTAATATTCAGCCGAATTTGTGCCGTATTACAAACAGTACAGCCTATTTTCGACAAATTTTATTAATTGATTAAAAAAACAGGGTGAATTTAAAAAAAAAACGTAAATTTATGCTACTGAAATTAGTTATACATTAGTTATTAAGAACATAGACACTGTGTTCACTTTGGGAAACAAAATTCCTTTCCATGTGATAAGTAAATATACTTATATTTCATTTACTATTGCGATAAAGCGGCAGTAGATATTTTAGCCGTCACCTTTGCGTGCTTATAATTTACACAGCCTCTTATCACCCTATATCCGCTGATTTCAGAAACTTTCAGACCGAAATGGAAATTTCCCACCCAAAAAGCATTGGTGATTTGGCAGGCCACAGGTTCTTGTTTTTATCTGATTTAGCTTGGCAAATATTGCAATTGAAAGATTTGCTATTTCAGTTTGTGCAAAAATATCCTGAAGCGTACACTGATGCGAAAATGATTCATGATTATATTACAGACAACAATTTTCTGTATCAACTTGAAGTCTGTGTACTTATCCACGCAGCTTGCATTGAACCACTAAAACATATTAGCACTTGTAAATCAATTGTTGCTTGTGATCATCTTACTTTCAAGGATGTGCTGTATCAAATATTTGAATATTTAGAGTTCGAAGAAATAAATAAAACATCGTTCTTGAATTTAATTCCTCACAAATTTCAATTTGCTTTTAACACAAGCTTAATTTGCTTACTGCAAATTTGAAAAAGATGTTAACATTTTCCAAACGGTTTTAGCGGCTGCGAAAGATTCAATGTTAAAAAGATATATCGATAGACCTGTAGATGATGTATACTCATTCGACAGTAATATCAATGTGGAGAGAGTGTTTGCGATGGCGAAGAGGAATGAGGATATGGCACCTCATAAAGAAATATACACCAGATGTCAGCAAGTAAAGGTCCGGCAAAACAAATGCATTCACTTCCTTTTCGATATTTTGCAGTTCTATCCAACGAAGCAAGATATGGAAAATGGTGTGAAAATAATGAAAAAGGGTTTTCAGCAAAATAAAAAATGGAATGCTGAGGAACGAATAAAGAGATTGGAAGAGATGGAGAGCAAACAAGTAAAAAAACGACGTACGGAGAGTAAAGTCCTATTTCTAAATTTGCTTGATGTGAATGAGCCTATGGAATTATTTAATTTATTAAATGAACTATCTTATGTCGATGTACAGAGTAATCGGATAAAAATTCTTAAAAAGCAAACAAACATGTTGAGAGGTTTAAATTATAAATATCACGGTGAAAAAGTTTGGCAAACAGCAAAATTTGGATTCAGAGTCCCAACTCAAAGAAAAGCTAAAGAATTTGCACTCTTATGTAGATCTCTAAAAATTTAAATAATAAAATAACTTGATGTTTTTAAAAGTATAAATAATAAAGATTTCTGTTAAATACAATTCTAGTAAAATAACTAAATTTTTTTTCGCAAAACTAAAAATGTAAACTTTAATGATCAATTTAATAAAATTTACATACATATTTTAATATAAATTTGGTACTATCTCATTATCTTATAGATCTTTTCTTTCTCATTCGGTTATGTTTCATCCGATTTTCAAGTTTTTTTTTTTTTGTTGGAAAGGTATTCAATTACCTTTCTAATTGCTGAATTTTGTTAGTACAAATTATTGCCGCTAGATGGCGTAAAATTCATTTCTTTTAAAAAATGCATCAAAACACCCTGTATTTGCAAATATTTAGAGTTCATATGTTCTGCAAAAGTACGCGCCATATGATTTTGTACAAAGTTGCCAAACAACATTTGGTCGAATTCTGGAAATTTAACGGTCAAAATTTGATTTTCTTCAAGAACCTAAAAATAACGGTAATTTTGTAAATAACGGAATTATAAAAAAGTCGCGGAACAAAAGTTGCTTCTGATACCCTAAAGAACCATTTTCAACAATAAAAAAGTTCTTTTTCGCAAAAAGTCGATTTTGGCATATTGCTAACTAAGTTAAGTGTATTTATAGTTATGAAACACTAATTGATTTTGTTATTCCTTTTTAAATTGTAAAATAAAAAATAAATTAATTGCTTTTTTGTTAACTATTATTAATTTTCCATTAGCTTTACATTTATGACGATTAATTATTTTTTTAACTTTAGCGAAATTAATTTGTAATTATAGTTTTGATACGCAGTGTATAAAATATAAATAATTATATTAAATTCAAGCACCCAAGTAAAAAAGTTTATATATATTCAGAGGCAATTTTATACAGTTATATTTTATTAAGTTGACTTAAGAAATCTGTGTGATTTTTTCGCCATTTTTCAAATTTGGAGATGTTTTTACAAAGTATTTTGTAAAGGAATCGTGCTATATATAACTTTTTTAACAAAACAAATTTAGGAGCAAAACGCAACTTCGTTTTTTAAAAATCCGTTTAAAATTATTAAAGGTGCAATTAGCAAAACGTATTTATTGTTAAGACGAGTAAGCTGTTTTTAAAAGTAAGTTAAGATGCTTTTAAAAGTTAGATATTCGCGATATAAAGTTCGAAGTTAAAGTGTAATAAAAACGATTTTTTTTTTGCAATTAGTGTAATTTATTGAATTTAAATCAATTTAAATCTGTTAAATATATACATTTCATTATATCGACCACTATCTGCCAAAAAGATGTAAGAGCCAAAATCATAATTTTACAGGAGATAAAACAAAAAGGTACATCTCAAATACAAAATCAGATCTCATTTGATATAGATCGATATTTACTTGTATTCAAGTTTATCTCAAAATTAGGGTATTCCGATAAGATCTTTCAAATGTATTTCTGGATTAAATAAGATTAAAAATGATCTGAAAATTGAGTATTCCAAAAATATATAATTTAAGATCCTGATGGATCCCAAAATATACCATGGGATTAATTTAATTATAATTAGATACAAAAAGATAAGTAATTTTTGGTGGATCCAATGAGATACTTTGAGATTAAGTTAGATTTACTTAAATCCCACTACGTACATATATTACTTTTAAAAAAATGTTAAACAAAAATAGTTTAGACATCTGCGCACATATTATTATATATGGTGTTATATATAACAATATATAATTATGTCCTATATGCATAAAATTAATATCTCAAACTAAATTGTGTCGTATATGCAATCTTACATAATTATATCTTACATCACTTTATAATGTCATATATAAGTATATATTGAATTGCGGTATACATATGGCACCGTATATAATCGTATCTTATATTATATAGCCTATATGTCACTATATATGATTAAAATCGTAATTAAGGAATAATACAAATGATCGAAAAATAAAGATTTTCATCAAAAGCCGATAACAGAATCGTGGCGCGTACGTCTTTTTGACGTACATTTTTTGGCTAAATCTTTTTTTTTCGCAAAAATAAATTGTTTTCCGAATTTTTTAAAATTTTGATTTGAATTTTTAAAGTGCGTTGAACATATTTTTAAAGAAACGAAATCGGGAAAATACTTTGGAAATAATTTACGGCAGTCGCGGATCCTGAAAAAGGTTTTGGGTATTAAGTTAGAGTAATTTTAACTAACTTTTTAAATATTTTTTACATTTTGTATTGAAAAATTTTGCTTTGGGGAGGAAATATCCCATTTTCCCTCCCCCTGGATCCGGACCTGATTTTCGGAAAACCGCGTTAGAATCAATTAACGCGAATATTGTTTTAAGTGCTTTTCAATCAATGAATTGATCTAAATGCAATGAAATAAGCTATAAAAAATGTATTAAATATTAAGTGTTTTTGGATAAAATTTAAAATAGCAAATATCTCGAAAACGAGCCCTAAATTTGAAAAGTGGCTATGTCCAATAAATTCAGCATACACGAATTTAGTTTACTAGCTGTGTAACCGTTTGCTCACAATTTTTGACTAGCATTGATAATTTTGTTTAATGTAAACTATTTTTAATTATTATTTTTGTGCTTACATCACGAATATCTCAGAATCGCTAACAGCTAAAAGGTTTCTGAGACCAGATTCTAAACAAACATATGATAGATATACGAGACAGTTATTATAAAGCAAAAAACATATGTGTATCACTTAGTTATTATAACATCAAACTAATTTCTAAAAAAACAGTGTTAGAATGATCTTTTAAACTTGAAATTAATACCATAGATGACTGCTACTTCAGATAATATTTTGGCATCAAACCATAATTTTCTAAAAAAAAATGTAGATTGCTCCGTTTGAATATAAGACAACGAAATATTTTTCAAAATTCATAATTTTGTTCACAAAAATTAGTAATTTTTTGGTTGAAATATTAGCCTTCTAAAAAATCATGACACATAAATTTGAAAATTATTTAATCAAAAAAATGTTTCAGAACAGACTCAGAAATGTAATTAAAAGTGAATAATTTGTTAACAATTCAAAAAAAAAACACACAAAAACAGATTGAGCTCTGAGTAATTTTTGAATCAAAAAAGTAGGCTCTTTTGGACGAACCACTTTTATACAAAAATTTTAAAATTTAATATTCTGGTATGTGATGAATTTTACTTTCGATCAACACATATTTAGCTTAAATCAACTTTCGTAAAGTTCCATCTCTATTAATTTTGTTATTTTGTAATCGAAACTCATCGCAGCCAACTTATACAAATTAAAAACATTTCAAACATGCAAAGAAATTTAATAAATAGCGATTAAAAAATTTATTCGCAAATTTGGCGGACCTTTTTAAATTCAAATAAGTTTAATATGGTCGTCCCTGAATTTAAAGAAAAAATATTATTATTGAAGCATAATTCTCTCGACTATAATTTTATTCAGAAAACATAATCGAATAAAACCTTTAACAATAAACTAAATTGATTTAACCCTTTGACGACGAATGGTTGATATATGTCCCATTTTTAGTTTTTGTTGTATTAGCTAAACTTTCCAGCCGATTTTTTCGAATTTAATGTATATCGACAACGGATAGATGTATCTTTCAGATTATACCAACAACTTCGACTAAAATGGACTCACAGCCGAATAAGGTGACCTCAAAGTTAAAAAATATGAATATTTTTTTATAACATTTGGTATCTATTTTTTGGAATGCAATTGGACATAGAGGATAAAACTTTTGGTGGGACATGGGCCAATCCTTTAAGTTGCATGAAACATTAAGATATGTGCAATTGATTCATTCCACTACTTACAGGACACAATTTGGGGCATATTTATTGGTAGTCAAAGGTAAAAAAAGAAGTTTTTGTTCAGTTTTTTTTGTTGGTATAGAAATTTATGGAATTTTTTTAAAAAGTGATATTTATAGATTTTTGTCTGCTGATTCCAATTTAAAGTTTTTCTATCCCATCACAATTTCGAAATATCGAATAAAGAGGGTATTGTGACTACAGTCAAAACTTACAAAATTTTCGTGATAACCAAAATCATTAATAAATAATTTTTATATGACCCCTACAGGCAAAGGAACATGTGCAGGACGAAACACAGAATATGTCCCAAGGTGTCGGTGACACGTCCGGCATCGAACTTTTTATATGAAAGGCACATATCACTTTAACATTGCGGTGTCATTGCAGGTGACGTATTTCCGAGTTTCGGGCACCTGGTGCGTGTTAGGTGAATAGATTTTTAAATCAATCAAAAAAAAAAAAAATATTAATGTAACCCTTTAATCGGCATGAGAGAATTAAGGAGTTTCGTGTCCTAAAAATTTTGTTTCGGGGTAATTTTGGTATAAGAAACACGAATCCAAAGTCTGTTTTAGGATATCTTTGTAGTTTGGGCCGCCTGGTGAGAAAAAAGGAAAAAATTAAACATTTGTTTTTTTGTGTAACAATTTTTATTTTTTTTATTTATTAAAGCAAAGGTTAATACTAAAAATATAAGAAAGTATATATATTAGTGGCGAGTGTGGTACTCTTTCCAACAATTTTTGGAACCGGAAATAACATAAATTTAGTTGACATTTTGGGTAAAATGTCTTGCAGTGTTTGCAAGTTTTGTTACGTAATTGTATTCATTCAGGAACATGGTCTATTCCATCGTACCGTATGTCCTCGACATGATGGGCTGTCTTTTTCCCTACAGCAGCACTTGTTTTGGGCTGCGGTTCAAAAGAAGGTCGACCAACTGGTCGTTTTTGGCTAAAAGCGCACAAACCTTTTGCAATTTTGACACGAAACTGATACAGTCTCATCATGCCACAACTAAAAATTAAAAATCGTGGAATAAAACTATTTACGTCATTATATAATATAACATATCTACAATTAACAGAAATTCGGGATATGGATTGTAAAATCACAATAAAAAAAATTAAAACGGAAGAATCTCTTCACGTTCAAAATGTACTCAACCTACTTGAAAAATGGTTCCTAAAATGGAATAAAAAAGTAAATTCCGAAAAGTCAAATCATGCTACATTCACATTACGTTGGGGAAACTGCCCTAATGTTAGTATTAATCAATAGATTATCCCACAACGTGAAGTCGTCAAATACCTTGGTATGACAATTGATAGACGCCTTACCTGGAAACAAAACATTAAGGCTAAACAAAATCAACTTAACATAAAAAATAAGAGACTTTATTGGCTCTTGGGACCAAAATCCTAGCTCAACTTAAAAAACAAAATTGAATATATAAAGCAATCCTAAAACCAGTTTGGACGTATGGGATACAACTCTGGTGTACTACAAGCAAAACAAACAGAAGTATATTAGAAAGATACCAATCAAAAACTGTGAGTTTAATCACAAATGCACCATGGTTTGTAACAAATAAGCAGATACTTCTTGAACTTGACATTTCATCAGTTTCCCAAAAAATTTACAACTTTAGTGAAAGGTATTTACAAAGACTAAATGATCACTCCAATCCTTTGGCAATTTCTCTCCTCGATGACAGCAACGCAATAAGAAGATTAAAACGAACAAATCTCATTTTCTCTTTTGTACATATTTGTTATTCATGAATTATATGCATTAGTTAGAAATTCTTTGTATTATAAGTATTTTTATATAAAACTATAATTTTTTTTTTGTAAAAAGTTGTGAAGTTTATTGGAACTTTGCACCACATGTCAATTAAATTATTTAAACTATTAACACGTTGACTGCCAGGGCAATTTTCAGAAAACTGGCCAAAAATGACAATTTGATTTTTTCACATTATATTACTAAAAACTCTATTTCTAGATCATAGGTATCATCAAAAAGCAAAATTGTGCTTTTTTCAGGAGAAAAAGGACCTACGAATTATCTCGTAGTTGGCTTCTGTAACAGAAATCGCTACGCAGAAGCCAACTACGAGTTAATTCGTACGTACCCAAGCAAAAAAAAAAACTCCGATAAACGCGTTACTTCTGTTCAGCCTGTGAATAGAAGCCAGCCCTTTGTATGGAAAATTGTGTTAAGAACTTCCAAAAACAATAAAATATTACTTTATTTCTTGTATTTGAGTTAATTTTTCCATTATATTGAATGAATTTTTTCCATTATATTTTTTTTTTGTTTTTAAATAAATGTTCAGTTCACGCAGGCCAACATTGACTTTTTGTTCTTTTCCCAGAAGCCATTTATCGATACTAGCACTGATATAATACAGTTTTATTCATGGCTACACAAAAATGGCAGGTTTATTGAGTACGAGATAACTCGTAGTTGGCACCCTAGAAGGGAACGCAATCTACGAGTTATCTCGTAGTTGGCAGTCAACGTGTTAAATTAAGAAATTTGATTATTGTTTTGTTTGTTAGACAGATTGCAAATAAAGATATATTATAAAAAAAAAAAAGTTTCTGGCACGTTAGGTTAGGTTAGGAAGGGTTATGTACCCAAGGGCACAACTCCACTCGGAGACCAATACGGTCCATTGTGAATCCCTTCAGAGAAAAAACGGTGAGAAAGAGTAGAAATAGACAGAAAAACATAGCTCGAAAGATAAAAATAAAGAAAGGTAGAAAATATATATTTACTCCCCAGAAACCGGATCCTAACGTCCCCTTACTAGAAACAGCCGTCCTATCTCCCTGACAAATCTCAGCAAAGCAACTGGATTGTATCCAGCGACACACCCGAGTTCGTCGTGAAATCTATCTCCTAGCCATTTCTGTCCGAGACCCTGTAACCTAGGACAGTGCACATTATATGCTCAACCGTCTCCAGTTCCTCAACGTCCTCGCACAGCCTGCAAAAATCCGGTATGTCCCTGTCCCATCTGTTGTGAAAGCCCTGACAGCACAATGACCGGTCAGCAACCCCGTAAGGGTCCTGAGACCCTCCCTGTCCAGTCCCAGAAGAACCTTGGTTGCCCCTGCGTCCAAAGCGGGCCATAACGCCCTAGACACCCTGCAGTCCATTCTGTTCCTCCATGATTGGTTAACGGTTTCGCGGAATCCCTTCCGTATAACCTCAAAGTAGTAACATAAAGGGGGCTTTACCCCCCGTCTCTTACCGCCAAGTCCAGATTTGAACCCTCCCTCGCAAGTTCGTCCGCCAACTCATTGCCATCCACCTTGCAGTGTCCGGGTACCCAACACAGCCTCACCGTGAATGCCTCCATGAGCTCCCTCAGAGCACACCTACACCGTGCGACCAGGCGCGAGCGCACCGTGTAGTTTGTCAGTGCTTTGAGTGCCGCCTGACTGTCGACATAGATTGTCACCCTAGATCCCCAACGATGTGTCCCAGTATCACTTCCGTCGCCCTCCAGATCGCCAGGATCTCCGCTTGGAAGACACTGCACTCATCTGGGAGTCTGTTTGATCTTTTCACGTCAGTGCCAGCAATATAAACAACCGGCACCCGTGCCCGTGTTCCATTTTGGATCCGTCCGTGAATACTGCCCACCCCTCGAACAGCACATTGGATCCACGCCAGACCTCCCTAATCGGAAAGTCCACCGGAGGTGTTCCACCGAAGTCTAAGGTCAATATCATATGATCCGATATTCCCTCGAGACTACTACCATGATCAAGCAGTCCTACTTCGTACAATATTTTCGTGTGGTCATCTCTCCTAGGTCTTACCAGCGCAGACTCGTAGAGCCTAATAAGTTCCTAGCAGCCACACTCCTCACATAATGTTCAATTGGGGATAGATGCAGTATGATATCCAACGCTGCCTGTGGAGTACTTCTCCTCGCACCTGTAATACCAAGAGAGGCACTCCTTTGGGCCTTGTTGAGCAACTTCCTACAGCTATCCACTCTCAATGCATCCCACCAGACAGTACATCCATAAGTGAGAATAGGTCTAACTACCGACGTGTAAATCCAGTTTACCATATCCGGTCTTAGTCCCCAATTCTTACCGATGGAGTTTTCTGCATGTGTAGTAGGCATTGAGGCCTCTCTTCATCCTTTCCTGAGTATTTCTCTTCCAAGACAATTTGCTGTCTAGGAAGCACCCCAAATACTTAGCACAGTCCGATAGAGGCAACTCGACGCCATCTAACACTGGCCTCCTAAACTCCTCTATTTTATATTTCCTGGTAAAAAGCACCAGTTCAGTCTTATTGGGGTTTACCCCCAGTCCCCTATCTTTCGCCCATGCCGAGAGCTCGCCCAGCCTCACCTGCATAATCTCGCTGATCGTGGGCAAAAATTTCCCCCTGACCAGCAGTACTATGTCATCCGCGTAGGCAACGACTTTCCCTCCCCTGGAGTCAAATGTTCCTGAGAATTCCGTTAACCGCTAGCAGCCACAGAAGAGGAGATAAAACTCCCCCCTGAGGCGTCCCTCTGGTAACCCTTCTCCTTACGTTATGATCCCCCAGGCTCGAGTTGATGATCCTGCTGCTAAGCATCCGGACTATCCACTCAACCAGAAAGCCCCTAACACCCAGCCCCACCAGCGAATCCCTAATGGCCTCGATCCTAATGTTGTTAAAGGCCCCTTCTATATCCAGAAACGCAGCAAGAGTATACTCCTTGTATCTCAGGCCGTGCTCAATGTAGCCCACCACCTCGTGAAGCGCACTCTCAACTGATTTACCTTTCAGGTAAGCGTGTTGAGCGTTGCTGATGAGATGGGTATCAATTTTACTTCTAAGATACAGATCTATCAGTCTCTCAAGTGTCTTCAGCAAAAATGAAGACAGACTGATAGGTCTGTAATCTCCCGGTTTCGAGTGGCCCGCCCTACCAGCCTTGGGTATAAAAATTACCCTGACCTCTCTCCACCCCCTAGGCAGATGCCCGCCACTAAGGCACTTCCTGTATATGTTCACCAGCAGAAATAGTGCATCGTCCGGGATGTTGCAGAGCATAGCCGGAAAAATACCGTCCGGACCCGGTGATTTATATGGGTCGAAGGTATTGACCGCCCATCCTAGCTTCTCCCTTGTGACTATTTCCTCGATGAGGTCGGACGTATTGTCCAATGTCACAGACATTCCGTCCCCTTGACAATCGTCCATACATCCAATTTCCAAACACCCGGGGAAGTGCGCCTCCATAAGCAAGGTTAGGGTCTCAGAGCTGGACTCAGTCCATGAGCCGTCATTCTTTTGGATATACCCAAGGCCTTTAGGGTCCTTGGATAAAATCCGTCGGAATCTATACAACTCGTTGACATTCTCGATGGAATCACAGAACTGCCTCCATGAGAGCCTCTTTGCCCTTTTTAGATCCGCCTTATACTTGTTGAATTGCACCCTGTGGGTGTTCCAATCACTCTGTGCTCCCGTGAGTTTGGCCCTATTAAACAGCCTCCTTACCGTCGACCTTTGAACCTGAAGTTCCTTGGTCCACCATTTGGGCTGTTTGCGCCTACCCGGAAATGTAACCGGACACGATAGCTCATAGCTCTCATTTAGAAGGTGAGTGAACCTGTTGACCGCACCTTCCAAATCAGTCGGCAGCAAATCGCCAAGGGCCTCTTGCTCCAACCCAATACGCACTCCTTCTTTGAAGGAGTCCCATTTCGTACCCCTGGGGTTCCTAAACGGAACTCCCCTGGATGAGTCAATGTTCACTGTGAAGGTAATACGACTATGGTCTGAAAAAGTACAGTCCGATGCCACCCTCCAGTCCGCAACAAGTTGCTCATCGCGGTTCACTAATGTCAAATCTATCACTGCCTGCCTATCTCTGTTTCTGAATGTCGGCATATTGCCCCTATTACAAATAATAAGACTGTTGGTAGTTATAAAATCAAACATTAACTCTGGCACGTTCATGTTACTTGATTTTCACGTTTCAGCGAGTCTACTGTATATGTCCAATTAATTTTTTTATAGGAGTTGCAAAAACAATATTTTTTGACGACACTGGTTTAGAAATGTTGGTTCAATAAACACGAATCCGCAGAAAAAAATGAAAATCTTCGTTCGTGAAAGGGTTAATTAAATTTAAATTAAATCTTTCAATTCATGACATTTAATGTTGGTTAAAATAAAAATGTTGCTAAATAATGGCATCAAAACTTTTCATTTCGATCGAAAGTGAAATTCGTTACATACCAGAATATATGTTGAGCCAATTTCTGACTCATTTTGGAGCTTGTTTGCTGGCAGGGTACGCTTAATACAATTTCAATGTTTTAAAAATTTATTTTTAAAATTTAATTAGCTAATTCATTTTAAAGAGCTACTACTAAAACTTACTGCATAATGCGATGGATAAGCATTATCCTTCCATATAAAACGATAGTCTTCTGTAGCAGCAATTTTTCCATCATCGTATAAAGTGGCTGTAAAGTTGACAATCGAACCGATTAAAGCAGATTCTGAACTTGTTACTTCAACGTAATAAGCCTCCACTAAAAAAAAATATTTGTTAAAAAATAAAGGAACAAATTCAGTTTACCGACACCTCTCAGAATTTTTTGAAATTTTTTTACCTTGAACATTGACCCCACAGAGTCCAAAAAAAAATTTTTTTTGCGTCGCTCACGCCCCCTTTTCATTGGGCGGGGCTCCAAAGTTTGAAATGAAATCCGAAATAACTTCAAAACTACTTATCTGATCTAAACAAAACTGGTGTCGTTGGAAAGGTCTTGAAAATATCTTTCTAATGGAGTATAAAATGTCCTAAAATATTAACCCTTTGCTGCCCAAATAAAACAATTTTTGTTTTTTTTATTTTTTTTTTTTTTTTAAAACGTCCTTTTTTCAAAATTTGAGCCATATATCGACGTGACCATATTTCTCAGGCGGAAAGATCTCAAAAATATCTTTCCAATGGTGTATATAATGTCCTAAAATATTAACCCTTTACTGCCCAAAAAAAGCATAATGATTTTTTTTACACACCCTTTTTCAAATTTTGAACCATATATCGACGTGACCATATATGGGTCTTTGCAAAATAGTTTTTCTGCGTAACCGGCCTTCGGCCGGGCTTAGGGGTTTTCTCCTCCCATCAGTCCTCCCACCGGCTTCGCTGAGGCTTCGCCCCGGGCCGCAGAAATTTTGGCATATTTACAAGTTTCCTTTTGTATACAAAATCTTAAACCATACCACACAACAAAATCTAATTTTCTAATTTCTAATTTCCGGTTTATACAAGTTTTGTATAAATAACACAAGCTTTTTTTTGTAATTTATTCATGTGTGGGCTATGTTAAACTATGTTTGTAGAATAAAGTTTTTCTGCATAGCAGGCCTTCGGCCGGGCTTAGGGATTTTCTCCTCCCACCAGTCCTCCCACCGGCTTCGCTGAGGCTTCGCCCCGGGCCGCAGAAATTTTGGCATATTTACAAGTTTTCTTTTGCATACAAAATCTTAAACCATACCATACAACAAAATCTAATTTTCAAAATCTTGCAAAAATCATAGTTTTGCCTATTAATGGTCAACTTTAACCCTTAATAACTACTTCATTTCAAGACCTATGGGGTCATGTTGCACCTTTTATGAAAGCTTATAAAACAGACTTTCCCTTTTTATACACTTTTTATGTACTTATATAGGCGTTATTTAACAAAAAGAGCGTTTAAAAAAAAAAAAAATCATAAAAAAAAAACAAAAATGCTTTATTTGGGCAGCAAGGGGTTAATATTTTGGGACATTATATACCTCATTGGAAAGATATTTTCGAGACCTTTCCAACGACGCCAATTTTGTTAAGATCGGACAAGTAGTTTTGAAGTTATTTGCAATTTCATTTCAAACTTTGGAGCCCCGCCCACTGAAAAGGGGGCGTGAGCGACGCAAAAATTTTTTTTATTTCGACTCAGCGTGGTCTCTTCTATTAAAGGACAAAATTTCATTTATTTTGGTGAGGTGTCGGTAAACCGAATTTATGCCAAAATAAATATTACAGGGGGCGTTTTTTCAAAGTTTTGTTTTAAAAACAATATATTTGTAAATAATACATACCACTGCTCCAAATGACGCAGTGTAAGAAAATATTTATCAATAAATGCAAACGATATGATGATTGTTGTTTAAAAACCTGCATGTTTGCCTGCAATTGTTGTAAGTTTTTATTGTTGTTGTAGATTTTTATGGATGTTTTGTTATATTTCGAGATTAATTTTTTTTTTTTGTTTAACAGGGAATCCACTATTGCTTTTGTTTGTTGGTTTGGTATTTTTCCAATTGACTAGTAAATTTTTATTTTTTTAATAAAAATTATTTCTTCAGTGGAAATTAGAAACGGGAAGTAGGGATTTTTTTTTTCTTTTCCACTTTTTAGTATTTTTCTTTTTTATTTCGTTAATCACTTTTTACTTTTATGTTGTTGTAATAATGAACAAAATTTTTAAAAAATTTTTTTCTTTCATATTTTTTTTTTTCTTTTGTTCAAATTGTTTCACTTAAAAATTCTAAGCTGGTTTTAATGTTCATTATTCACATTTTTATTACGTCTTTTGTATAATTACGTTATAAATTTATAAAAATTATTAATTTTCAATATTTTCCCCCAAGACAAAAAAACTTTTTTCGTAAACGCAAATATGTTACTTCTTTTCGTTCTCTTTTTGATTAATGATAGAGTTTTGTCGTTCGTGAACGAACTCGTTCAATTGAACTATTCGCTCGATTGAACAATAGAATTTACATAAGACCTTTTTTTTTTTTTTGAGTTATTAAATGTTAATGGCGGTATAATCAATACACAAATTGCCAAGTTATAGTAAGCGTTTAACCCGAAACGCATGATATTTATAAGATGATCAAAATCAGACGAACAGGAACATCAGCAACACATACACAACCATTGCCCTCGCAATGGAGGCTCAGCGAGATGAGACACCAATTCGCCATAAAAAGAACGAATTCCATCAGACCAACACGCGCACAAAACAACCATTGCCTTTGCAATGGAGGAGTAAACGATGTCTCCAAAGGAATCCGAACGGTTTGCACATGGCTAGACTCAACAGTCCAGCAGCATGCCGAGACACGCCCGTCCAAAGCCGGAAAAGGAAGTGTAAATAAGACCAAGATATATTTATAAGGTAGTTTTAGTAGCCCAGCTGTTTATCTTCCTCTTACCTGGTTTTGACATTTCTGACACGGTTTTGACAGTACAAAGACTGTATCTTGAGTAATTTGAAATGTCAAAACCCTGTTGTTTTTGTATTGTTTGTAGTTGTTTGTTGTTCTAGTAAGACTACCTATATCAATATATCTTGCATAAGACCTGAAATATAGTTTAAAGGTACCCATACACTTTGCAATGTTATTGCAAATGTAGGTGCAAGTATTATTGTAATTTTGCCCTACACAGTGCAATAAGATGTACAATATTTTTGCACAATATAAGGCACCACTCTTTTGTTCTGTTGTAATATTGATATAAAAATTGCACAATGGGGCCAACACAGTATAAAACATTTTTTAGAGTTCTTGGTTGTGCAATAATAAACAAACCTTTTTGATTTTTTCCAATATATTGTACAACCTTCCAATATGATATACACACTGCTAATATTTTGCACAATAGCAAAAGCTGCCATAGATTAACTCTTATAAGAGGCATGTTGAATAAGTTGCAATGGCTGTCGGTAAATCAAAGGCTGGTGATAAACGTTTTATTATTTATATTTAAAATGAAAAATGGAATGCTGCCGAATTATATGCGAAAGCAGTTGGTTTATTTAGCCGACGTACAACCGTATAATTTACGAAACAGTTCTGATTTTAGATTAAACTTCAGTTCAACCAATTTTTATCAAACTATTTTATAATGATCTTAAATTATTTATCGCTATTCCATTAGAATTGAAAAACGAAAATAATTTGTTTGTATTTAAACGTAAAATAGTACAACATGTAAAACAATTTTTTTAATGCAAAAAAATCCATAAATGTAAATTTATAAAATTGTAAAATTAATAGCATATGGGTGCCTTAAAACTAGTTTATGTAATTCACAAGTGAGTTCCCTATTAATTCCGTAGTTTTAAATGATAAATATCGCATTTTGACAATGCAAGTGTAAAAATAAAGAACCTTTGTAATAGAATAAATAGCTTTGTCACGATTAATGACAAAATGAGCGTTTGCATTTAGTCATGAACTCCATATTAATAGAAAACAAAAACTTGCGGCACCCTATAGTTTCTAATAAGAAAATATAGTGTGGCAGCCCTATTTTGATTTATTTACAGTCTGGCCACACGTTGCCACGATAACACGACAACACGATTGTCAGAGGGCGAAAGTGCTTTTCTGGTCGGTGAATTGAGATTTTTATGTTTTTCTGGATTAAAAAAGCAGAAAAATATATTTAAAGAACGATGTCTAAAGATGCTAATCCCAAGGAAGCCGTTATTAAGGCTGCATATGCGGATGTTAATAAATTTGGGCAAAATGGTGAATTTGATAAAGCAATGAAAGCTGTCAATCGAAGTGAGTACTAAAAAAATTTATAAAAGAGGGACCAGACGGAAAGAGTGTTAAGTATACGTACAAAATTAAAATTGTAGTGTCCGATCGAACTGTTCGGCTACAAAATACTTTTTCAATGAATACACAGTTCGGTGGCCGAACTTTATACTTTAAAGTTAAACTTGGGCTTTTTCCATAAAATTTAGGCTCTGCATCGAATGAATCCGTCTCAACAAACATATTTCCAATATAAAAATGACCACGTTGCCTCCAGATATCAAATAAACGACCTATTATCGATTTTTGGGCAAATTGTTCGGTGGGACACTATTAAATTTTATAAAATTCAATCTTAAGTGAGGTTAAGGACGAGTTTTTGGGATGGCAGTTAAACTTGGTTTAGTTAAACCGAAAATTAATTTTGTCAGTCTTTTCCATAACACAGTGCAACACGAAAAAAATAACCATATACGGACACCACTACGTGATAAAAGACTAAAAAAAAAGACCCGTGTCGCCCAATTTTTCCCAAAGTCATCTCCTCTTTTGTTTATGGGCCGCCAAAGATTTGGGGCCTCGGTATCATTTTCGCAAAAAAGTTATCATTTTCTCAGGCTCATATCTTGCAAACCGTTCAGAATTTCGATTTACTTTCTATGGCAAAGTTGTAGCTCTTGTCATAAAGAACAAAAATTGCGAACATATAAAATCAAAAAAACTTCACCTTCCAGATCAAAATCGCAAAAAACTTAAAAAAATTCGATTTTTTTTACCTTTTTTCCCGTGTTCAGGTCCATAGGTAGCAAACCGTTCAAAATTCAAGAAACAATCAACTACAAAAATTTACCTAAGATCTCAATAAACAAATTTCTAGACAATATAAACTTCCTGTGAATTGGGTTTGCTACCTATGCACCTGAACAGGAGAAAAAAGGAAAAAAATGAAATTAAAAAATTTTTCACTTTTGCGCGCTACCTAAACAGTGTTAAGAATCATCTCTAGGAAGTTTATATGTTCTAGAAATTTGTTTATTGAGATCTTAGGTAAATTATTAACAAACATTTGTCGGAAAAGCCATTTCTCGGTCATAATTTTGGTCTTTATTGAAATAGAGTATAAACTCTAGTTTACGGGCATAAAAGGGATTTGTTTCAAATTGTCGCGTTTAATAGAACTTTTAATGCTGAGCTTTTAACAGAACTTTTTAAAAAAAACTTCCATTTTTCAACATTTGACTAACGTAATTGTAGCTAAGACTTTAAGCTTTAATTTAAGATATAATACTCCACTATTAACTATCTTACACCGCAGTTATTGACAGTTAAATTCGATTTTTAAAAATAAGAAATCTCGTGGAAAATTTCGCAGAAAGCTTTGTTCAGCAAAGCCACTTACTTATTTATGAATTACTTTTACACATAAAAACTTTCTTCAGCGAAGCCGGCCTGTGCACATACTGAATGAGAAAACCCCTAAGTCCGGCCGGAGCCGTCTACTCAGAAAAACTTTCCTCATCGATTTCCGGCTTTGGACATACTGCAGGAGAAACCACTAAATTATTTATGGATAATTTATCCAAATTAGCAACATTGCAGTGATATAGCCAAAATACTTTAGTTTTAATATAAAAAAAAACTTAAACCTTCCCAGTCAGAAAAAGACAAATGGATCACCGCTGGCATGGCACTTTAGCAAGTGGTGCAAGTGCTGGCAACAAGTGCTTTCCCAATCCCAAAATGATAGCATTATTAGACAAATGATCCGTCTGCTCAGAAAGTGTCGCACAAGCACTGGGGAAACAAAATTTCCAACGTTGGCTTAATGTTGGTAAAACCAAAAATTTGTTTTTCAAAATAAAATTAAAAAAATTTTGCGTTCTAATTTTTTTGGTCCCGCGGGTATTCGAACCCTGGCCGCCAGATTGGCACCCAACAGCTGTAAGCCTTGAACTAACGAGACTTATAATGCTTGATAGCTGAAAACGTAAGTAAATGATAACTGCTGGGTAACAGTTGGCTGCTCAAATATGTCAGCACTGGCAAAAGGATTGATGGAAACAACATTCCAACGTTGGGAAAACAAACCCGAAGCCGGGCTCGAGCTCGGAACATTCCGACTACAATTTTTAATAAACAAAGCATCATCTTTTTATAAAATAAATGCAAAGTTTTTTTAGTACCGCCGGGATTCGAACCTTGGCCGCCAGAATGGCAGCCGACAGCTCTTTACTACTGTGCTAACGATACACATAATACTTGATAGCTAAAAACGTAAGTGAATGGTAACTACTGGGTAACAGTTGGCAGCTTAAATATGTCAGCACTGACATAAGGTTAGCTGGAAACAAGTTGGTAAAAAAAAATTTGGTCTTAAAAGAGCTTTTTAGAAAAAAAAAATAAATTTGGAAATTTTGAGGTTAAGAGAAAGAATAAACGTTTTTCTCTAAAAATTATAAACACTTAATTTTTAAATCAGACTTGACTAGTTTCTGCATTTTTTATGGACAGGCGTCATCAGTGATTTTCCATTTAAAATTGTATTATTATTATTTGTGTCTTATAATTGTCAGATTGTCTCTATATGATAAATTTTTCAACAACCTGCGGATGTAAGAATCAAACCTGCGCTTCTTCTTACATTACAAACGTAACAATACCAAGTCATGACCGTTTAGCGATCACACCCAAATATGGCCTCGAATGTAATGCATATAAATTGCAGTTTTCTTTCCTATTAGCTTTTCTGTTATTGTATATTATACTAGGAAGTGACCAACACTAACAAACAAATATATTCTATTTTTAGATTTTTGTTTATTTTCTAATCTCCTCTGTCTCTATTTTACAACGTTACCAGATTGATGTATGGTTTTTACGTTTTTTTTTTTATATAAAAAGAATATTACAAATTGCAAAAAAATCAAAAAATTATGGCTTGAACCGGAATCGAACTTGGAACCTTTCGACTACAATCTTTTTTATACAAAGCATCATAATTTTTATAAAATAAATGCTCTACCAGTGGTTAGACTGTTAAGCCGTTGAAAATTTCTGACTGGATAGCACTGGGAGAACTCTATTTCCCAACGTTGGTATAGTAATCTCAGCCAATTCTTTGCCAATGTTTTTTTTTTGTAGACCACTGAGATTATTGTAAAACAAATGCTGGTAAAGCGCTTTTTTCAAAAGTTGGTAAAGTGTCTTAAACAAGTGCTTTGCCAGTAATTAAATTACAATTATTTGGTCAGCCAGTGTTATGCCAATGCTTGATTTTTTGTACCAGTGGCAGTTTATGACTGGTGTGTTTTGTAAACTATTCGATAATATGATACCTTAAAATTAAGCTTACGGTCTTAGCTACAATTGAGAGTCATTTTATACCTACCAAATATTTGCAAAATTTTGAAATAATTGCAGTTTTTTTCAATACGGATAATCATGAGTTGGGCTGTAATGGGTTAATCAATTTAAGATTTTGTAATACCATATTAAAGGTCGTTGTAAAACTGTCTAATGATTACGGAAAGTTAAAAAATATTCATTAAATTAAATATCCAATATCCAAATATGGGCCTCCAACACAAAATTTTATTTTTCTCAACTCACCTATTTCAACACTAATTTCCATATTTTAGTTTAATTGGTAATGACATTTTACGGATAACGGTATTTCGGTAACGGCATTTTGTGGATAACGATAGTCAGTTGAAAGGGTTTTGAATCGATAACGGTATTTTAGCTTTTTTTTCTGAAATACCTAGTCTAAACAGAGCACTAAATTCCACGTATGTGGAATACAATAATTTAGACAAAAATGTTCATTTTTGGTGTATCTGTAACGTTACCAAATGCTTTTTTTTTTAACAAAAATCGGCACAGGTAGTCAAAAAGGTGGGAATTTGGTGCAAAAACTGGGATATTTAAAATTGTTTTTCTAAAAATACGCATTTGATGAAATTTGTAATTTTTTGTTTAAATATTACATCGAAAATTGTGTGAAGTTATTTTTAAATTTTTTATCTTTTTTTTCAGAAATTGTTTTTAAAAACAAATTTCTGTATTAAATTTTTTTTTATGTTATTTTTTTTTAACTTTTTGAAAAGTTTTTGAATTATTAAAAAAAGTTCGATGTACGATTCTGGAAATTACCAAATGTTCTGTATTTTTTTTTTTTTACTATTTTTTCGTAAAAAATTATATTTTTTTTTACTAAAAACTTCACTTTGATTCATTTTTTTATACAAATAAAATTGATGTATTCATTACATCATTAAAAAAATCATTTTTGACACAACAAATTCCTTTAATGCACATTTTTGACTTTGATTCGTCTAATCAAAAACTTCAAAATCCTGTCATTGGTTCTGATTGATAACTTTATTTCAATTAAAATCTTCAAAATTTCAAATTTATTGAGCGTTTTTAAAACACTTATTATAAAAATTATATTTGGAAATTCTAAAATACATAAACCGAAATTTTGGTTTAACCCATTTCAGTTTATTAGGTATTTAAATAACCAAAATGAAGTCATCTTAGAAAAAAGAAAGCTAGAGCCAGAAACGGCATCAAGTTTATTTTCATAGGCGGGTAGAGAAAGTATAAAACTACCTAAACAAAATGTTTGGTGTATAATTCAAAACTTAACTTGTTTGATGCTGAACGTGTTTTGGAAGTGTTTTGAAACAAATCATGTTTTTCCTCAGAATTTTTTTTTTTCTCCAAAACACATATTTTGCTCAAAACAAGTAAGTGGAAACACAGTTTTAGGTTTGCTGTATCTTACAAAAAAATATTTAGCTGTTTAGGACCACTCTCCTGGACTACAGGTATGATTTTGTGATATTTATTTTTAGTTTTATGAAATATTCTTACTTGATATATCAATTATTTTTATATTAAAATGAAGAGTTTTATGTCGGAAGATCATATAAAAAATAATTTTTTTAAAAAACACTGAGGAATTATTTAATATCAGTGGTTAATTCATAAGTCCCACATATGAAAAATTCGAGAAAAAATCTATACCATATTAATACAAAAACTTTAAATATTGTATGTGTGGAGTTTCATCGATATTAGACAAAGGAAACAAGGGACAGTCAGTAAAGTGGTTAAAAAGTGAAAAGAAATTCTTGGCGGGATCAGCCTTTTAAAAGTGGGATAATAACTCCAAAAGTTAGATGGTTGGTCAGGATATCTAACAATATTACCATAGAAAAATTTGCTCAGAATCCGATTTTTTACCATAAAAATATTTTCTCAGAATATTTTTCTAGAGAAAAATTTATTCAAAACTTAAAATTTTTATACTAAGAGAATTTTATTTTTTTTTTTTCTAGAGAAAAAAATTTATTGGTAGTGGCAATCTTGTTATAGACAAGTTTTCTTAAAATCTTTACATTGTGGGAACCTTATAAATTTTATTTACTGATTTTTTTCAATACTTTTCTTTTCTAGTTCTTGGTGTCGATCCCAATGATCCAACTGCTTTACATTGCAAAGTGATTTGTTTGATACAACTTTCAAAATTTGAGGAGGCTGCTAAATTTATTGACAAAAACAAGTTAACAACTCTTACGTTCGAAAAGGCTTATAGCGAATACCGCCTAAATAAGCCAGAAAATGCTTTAAAAACTATCGATGAGGCCCGTTTGTCCTCGTTGCCACCAAATCTTAAGGAGTTACGCACTCAAGTGTTATATCGCTTGGAACGTTATGATGAATGTTTTGAATCCTACAAGGAAATTATTAAAAACACCAATGATGATTATGAAGATGAACGACGTACTAATTTAAGTGCCGTCGCAGCTAATTTAGCATTGGATGAAACTAAGGATATACCGGAAATTCCAGAAGAAACTTATGAACAACATTTCAATGGTTCTTGTATATTATCCAATCGCCAAAAATATGCTGAAGCTGAGAAGAAATTGCGGGCAAGTGAAAAATTATGCCGTGAGACATTAGAAGATGATGGTGCTACGGAGGATGAAATTAGAGAGGAATTGGATATAGTTCGTGTACAAATTGCATACTGCATGCAAATGCAGGGTAAATCTAAAGAAGCTGCTGCTATTTATGCTGAGGTTTTGAAAAACAAACCTAAAGACCCGGCCTTAGTGGCTGTGGCCAGCAACAATTCGGTGGTCATAAATAAGGATCAACATGTGTTTGATTCTAAAAAGAAAATACGTTCAGCTTTAGCGGATGCTTGTGAACACAAATTAACATCGCGTCAAAAGAAAGCTATTGCTTTAAATAATTGTCTTTTGGCTTTGTTCACCAATGCCAGTGATCAGGTACAACAATTTTGTACTAAACTCGCCTATCAATATCCTGATTTGGTATTCCAATCTTTATTGATTAAAGCTTCTCAATTGGCCAAGGATAAGAAACATAAGGAGGCCGTGGAATTGTTACAAAAACATGCTGCCACTGTAGCCGATAAAGATCAAGCATTTGCTACTAAATTTGCTATTGTACAATTGCTGTTGTCACAAGGCGCTCGTAAAGAAGCCGCAGATGTTTTATTGTCTTTGGGCGAGGCTAAATATAAGCCGGGTATTGTTTCTTGCTTTGGTTACACTCTATTTGGGTTTAGGCAATAAACCAGCAGCCTCGGAATTGCTAAAAACTGCTGTCGATTGGTATAAGAAAAACAATGTTAGTAGTGCTGATTTATCTGATATGTGGCGTCAAGCAGCTGAGTTCCATTTGCGTGGTGGTGCCACCGAAACAGCCGCCAGCTCGTTGGAAGAGTTGCTTAAACTTAAACCTAATGATATGAAGGTATTGGCTCAGTTGGTAATAGCCTATGCACAATTTAATCCCAAAAAAGCTTTGGAAATTAGCAAAAAACTACCAAAATTGGAGACTCTTACTACGACCTCAGAAATTGATGCTTTAGAGGCTGCCAATTGGGTTATGTCTACTAAAGCAGCCAAAAAGTCGGCTAATGCTAAAATTGAACAATCGCCTGGTACTCCGGCAGCTGATCGTAAAAAGAATCGTAAACGTAAGCGCAAGGGTAAATTGCCTAAGAACTATAATGCTGAAATTGCACCAGATCCTGAAAGATGGTTGCCCAAATATGAACGAACTGGTTTCCGCAAGAAGCGTGATCGTAGAGCTAAGGATATTATCAAAGGATCCCAAGGCATGTCTACCCAAGCAGCAGAACAATAGTAAGTGTATTTTCGAAATGCTTTAAGAAAAAGATTACAATTATTTTTTTATTTCAGTGATATGTCAAATCGTGCTAATTTGGGTAAAAACTCCCCAGCTACCCCGGTTTACCAGGAACCTACACCAGGACCTCGACAACAACACCGCAAGGGTGGCCATAAGAAGAAGAAGGGTGGTCGTTTTTAAACAAATTACATTTTTTTTTGTTGTTGCTTATGAAAAATAACATCTTGTTTATGTTCCCTAATTTGTTTTTATTTTACTACTTTTATAATTAAAGTATAAAGAATATATTATGGAATTTAAAATTAATTAATTTTTTCTACTCATCATTATCATCATCTTTATTAGATTTATCATATGTAGCTGGATTTCATCTTTTCTCGTATCATATGAATGCAATGGCAAAGTTTCTAGCCATTCCAGCAATGGTTTTTCTTCACATTCCGTGCGATAAATGTTTTCAAAAATTTTGTTCTCAATAAATTCTTGTATTTCCGCTTCTTGCTTTTCCCAAGTCAAAGGATTGTGTATGCCGTCCTGGCCATAGCGTTCATTATAACGCTCATAGTGTACAGTGTCTAAGACCAATCCTAAACCAGGTGCCATTGGTAAATCTAAACGTTCTTCGGTTAAAGCTTTTTCCAAGGTATTGGTGTCAGTGTGACCTTTAACAATGGCTATTGTTAAACCAACCATTTTACGTATTTGATGTAACATAAAACTTTGTCCTTTTACCTTGATCGTGACAAATTCAACTCCCTGTGGACTTAAAAATTGCTCTGAACTCGTAAAAGACATAATGTAACGTTTAGCTGAAGGATCTAAAAAGTTTCTGTAATTTTAGTTAAAACTTTTATCATAAAAATGGAATTTAACGTTTGTATAAAATGCTAGACTTACTTTCTACTTGTGAAATTATGAAAATTTTTAGTTCCTTCAAACATTTGCAAAACTTCTTGGGCTTTTTTAAGTCTTTCGGGTCGATAAACGATAACTTTATAATCTACTTTTTCATTGGCATCTGCAAAAGCTATACTTGGCATGGTATAGGTATAAGTACGGGCATTACATTGATCTTTGGCATTAAAGCCTTTAGTAACACGTTCTGTAGCAAATAAACGTATCTGTTCGGGTAAATCCTCATTAAGAGCTTTAATATCTAACTCTTCGGCTGAAATGAAAGATAGAAAATGATATAATTTAAGAAAGTTGATAAAAAAAACACGAAAATTCTTTTAAACCTGAGGATGTTATATAAAGGGTCCGCCATCTAACGTTTTTTTCTTTCAACTAGTGCTTATTTCTTGAATGGTAACACTTAGCTCATGTCTGATTTGACAGATAATTAGTTTTATCCTTCCGCTGAACGAATATGGTCCGTATGTTCGTTATATTGTGAAAAAAGTGAAAGAAACAGGCATCCTCATCGATAAACCAAAGCGTGAAAAGCCAAAAACAGTGCGTACACCCGAGAATATTGCTGCTGTGGCAGAAAGTGTGCGTGAAGCGCCATCAACATCAATTCACCGTCGTTCTCAACAATTGAACATTTCGGTGACATCATTGAGACGAATTTTGCATAAAGACCTTGGCATGGCGCCATACAAAGTCCAATTGGTTCAGGAGTTCAAAAAAAAAAAATTATTTGGCGGACCCTTTAGTAGGAAAAATACATCATAGCATGAGATCCATGATACATCACAAATGGAATTGACCGATGGTTTTCAAATTTGATTAATTTTTTGTACACTTATACTATGTTTCTCTACAAAAATTAAATTGTTTTTATAATTTGTAATTTTTATACTTTGAACAGTTTATTACTTACAATGCATTCTTCATAAATAAAAAAAAATGTTTTCTTTGGGTTTATCTGAAAAATGCATTTTAGTGCAAAATGTGTTTTAAATAGCAAATAATTACTGTTTCATACTTTGCTTATTTTTAACATAGCAACATTTTGTACAAACTTTATTTATTAAAACCTAAAAATTAAATTTTCTTTTCATTCAAATAAAAACGTTTATAGAAAAATCTACAAACAATCGTGTATCGTTTCATATTTTTCACAAAATGCATCCAAAAATTGCATTTGCATTAAAATGATTTTAAAAACTTAACTTAAATAAATCACGTTTTTGTATTGTTAAAAGTTTGTTCTGAATTTTAATACTGTTCAAAATATAAAAATTACAACTTATACGAAAGAATTAATTACATAATTCTTCTTACTTTAAACGAACTTAAGATTATTTATTTATTAATTATAATTTTTTATTTCCAATATTTCGTTTTCACATTGGGCGACTTCTTCAGGAAACAATTATTAAAATTGTAATTATTGTTCCCTGAAGAAGTCACCCAATGTGGAGACGAAATATTGGAAATAAATAATTATAATTAATAAACGATCTTAAGCTCGTTTAAAATAAGAAGAATTAAATAAAAGAAGATTAAAGAAAACTTAACATTTTCAAAAAATAAAATTTTTTGTAGAAAAAAAATATAAGGATATTTACATATCTTTTTAGATAAAAAATGGTACATTTTTGATTTATCCATTTCGAAAATGGATCGAAAAATTGCATTTGCATAAAAAATGCATTTTATAAGGCATGTTTTTTATTGGCTTAGTGTGCAAGAGGACAAGCGTAAAAATCGAACGCTTTTCTAATCAGCGAAATCCGAACACAACTTTCGAGTATGCTCGCTCTTCTAAGTTACATACTTTTGAAATTTTTTAAAATTAAAACCGTAAAAAATTGTGAGTTTTTGAAAAAATTTAAAAACTGAATATGGAGAAAAAAAAGCTCTAAAATTTGAATAAAACGCTCAAATTGGAAAAAATCTTCAAAATTTAAAAAATCAGCTAAATTTGATTAAAACAACAAAATTGAAAAAAAAAATGCTAAAATTTAAAACGTCTACATCTCGAAAAAATTTTTATTTTTTTTTTTAATTTCGCCTATTGTTATAATTTTGGTGATTTTTTTAAATTTGGCAATTTATTTAAATTTAGCGTTTTTTTTTAATTTTTCCTAATTTTTGCAATTTTAGAATTTGTTTTAATTTTAGAGATTTTTTTCAATTTTTGGTATTTTTTAATTGTGTTTAATTGTTTTTAAATTTTGGCAATATTTTTATTGAAATATTAGCGAATTTTTTAATTAAATCGATATATTTCCATTTTGTCGATTTTTTCAGTTTTGGATTGTTTTTTACTTTGTTGTTATTATGGGTTATACAAAAACTGGAAACTTTGTGTGCAGCAAATTCATTTTCAATTAAATATTTCACACATACTTTTAATTGGAAGTGAGTTTGAAATCCTGCAGGAAATGTCAATAGTGAAAAAGTATTGATTCACTATTGACTGTGTCACCAGTACTACTAACCAAATATTCCCCAGGCAATGTAATTTGCTATAGACATTTAACATGTACGTGTCATTGAAAATCACTAGTGACATTAGAAGTATTGACTAGGTAGTGAATAGGTAGTTCTTATGGGACCATATGTAGACATTGGAACCAAAGATTCACTAGTGACTAGGTAGTTCTTATGGCACCATATGTAGACATTAGAAACATAGATTCACTAGTGACTAGGTAGTTCTTATGGGACCATATTCAGACATTGGACCAAAGATTCACTAGTGACTCCATAGTTCTTATGGGACCACATGTAGACATAAGAACCATAGATTCACTAGTGACTAATTAGTTCTAATGGGACCATATGTAGACATTGGAACCAAAAATTTACTAGTGAGTTAATAAAGTAAAAAGTGTAGACGCTTAGTTGACAATGTCAACAAAATAGTAGACAAAAGTGGAGACCTGGAGACACTTGACCCCAAACTTCCTGCAGGGATCAAACAATATTTTATTTGAATTTTTTTTTATTATAATTTTTTCTGTGGCACAAAAAGTAAAATTGAAATAATTTGTCTCTCATACAAAATGAGCATAATATAATTAATGGATTTAAAAGTATTTTTATGTACATATATATTTTTTCATATCCTATAAAAACCGAAATAACTCATATACCGTTTCCGATATAATTGAAATAGCGTTATCCTTAAAATATCGTTACCAAAATAATATGACAAGATCTGAAAAAAAAGTTACTGTAAATAGATATGTACTATATTTTCCCAAAGTTTGATTATAAACTAGCCAGTGATTGGAACTTGGGCATATTAGGGCTAAAGATATCGGTGTGTATTTATATTGCCTGAATAACTAAAATCACGTTACCCTTATAATAAAGTTACCGAAATAACTAAAAAAAAAACGTTATCCCTAAAATAACGTTACCGAAATAACTAAAATACCGTTTACGAAATATGTTTAATTCCGTTAACGTTAACGAAATAAGTTTAATTCCGTTATTTCGATAACAATATTTTAGAAGTAAAGTTATTTTAGTTATTTCGGTAACGGTATTTTAAGGATAACGGGGTTTCAGTTGTTTCGGTAGCGGCATTTTAAGGGTAACGTTATTTTCGTTATATTGGTATAACTATAACCGATATTTTTAGCGTGATCGTGTCCAAATTTCAATGACCGGGAATGACGATCAAATTTCTCAAACATATGTATTTACAATTATTACTTTTACTTCTGATCTTGTCAGATTATTTCTGTAACGGTATTTTAGCGATAACGGTGTTTAAGTTATTTCTGTATCGGTATTTTAGGGGTAACTGTATTTCAGGGGTATTGGTATTTTAGTTATATCGGTAACGGTGGTTCATTTATTTCGGTATCGGTATCTTACGATAACGATATATTAGCGGTATTTCATTTCATTTATAAATTCAAAACAACCAAGCCCATTAGGGCCAAATATGGTTCGTATTCTTTATATTTATATAAAAGAATGAATAAAATAAATTTAATTATAACTTGCAATAAGAATTTAAAATTAAGAAGATGGTTAAAAAAAATAGAAAAAATATGACAATTATCGTAAATTACTAAAATTATAGTGAGTGATTAAAACACTGCCTTAGTTTGCGCTTAAACGTAGCACTTGCAACAACAAAGCTTTTAAGATGTCTTGGTAACTAATTCCAGACTCTAGTTATCCTCACATTAAAGGATCTTTCGTATATAGATGATATTGAAGGTTTTGCCTGTTATCCCTGAAAATTGTGCTTACTTTGATGAAAACATTCAAGTTTTGTTCAATTTTTGATAAAATAATCAATTTTCATAAAATGGCCTGTAAAGGATTCGTTCACAACACAAACGCGAATTATAATTTTTTTTAATTTATTATTTTATTTAATTTTAACTATTATATTATACAAATAGCTATCGACATATCCAAATTAGGCATATTAAAAGATCTTTAAATTAATTTAAAAAAAACACGTTTTTTTATCAAATTGGTAGTTCATTTTTGATTCCAGGCTAAAGTGGGTTAGTGATATCCGATGAAGTCAGAATTATATATCCGAATAATTTTTAGTATATAACAAGGGTGGGTACAAAAAAGTTATTTGGACCGCATACGCAACTTAAAGGATTTTCGAAGGGCGGTACATTATTATTTAGCAAAAAAATATTATTTTTTTATTGTTAATTTTGTTCAGTTTTTTTTTATTATTAATTTCTAAGATTAATAAGGATGGGCACGTGGGCAAATGTGGCCATAAAAAATGAGGAATAAAAAAATAGATCAGTTTGCTAAAGCGCTCTGTCTAACGTGTTGTGCGAGTGCATGTGGCATTAGAAATCAGTTTATCTATACCACGGTCAATGATTGCACAGAAAATTTCATATAGACGCAATCGAACAAATAAAAACATAACAAATATTACATTATCCAAAAAACGGGGTCACTGACGAAGGTTCAATACCAGAAACTGCGCAGTCTGATTCAGAAAATTGAAAATTTAAAATGTAGTTATGATTTTTTGAAAATACACTCATTCTTCTCTACCACGCTTTTCACAAAAAAATTACTTTTTTTTTTTTGTTTTTCGGACAAAATAATGCGAAAGTTAAGGTTTTCCAAAAAACAAAATTGAATTTTTCGATTTGAAAACCATTTGTTGTATAAATGAACGAAAATCGTTGTTTAAGGGACAATGTTTTTCTTAAAAAGGGTTTTTATAGGGCAAAAACCTAAGAATATCAGTTAATTTTTAGAGAGAAAAAAACAACTTTAATGACTTACGCAATTTAATGGAACACACTTGTCTTGCAGCCGATACAACCCTTGTCTGTTCTTGCCGCTCTTTGAAAACATGCTAATTGAGCTTGTTCAAACATTTCCTCGGTGACCCATTTATGTTTGAGCATTGCCTTAAACAATTCCTCCTCAATAGTTGCCATACCCGGATTACGTTGCATACCAAAATAGTTGGCACCCGAATAGCTCAGTAAGATGGCAGTCTTTTTACGCTTAACCCTGTCAGCCGGATTAAAAGGTGCCCTCTTGACATCACCCTTTTCTTCATCTTCGGTTTTCCAGTCCACCCATTTTCTTCTTTTAAGATTTCTTTTCATATTTTTCATTTCTTTCGTAGACTCAATGGCTTCTTCTCTTTCCTGTTTTCTGATCTCTTGCTGTTGCTCCAATTTTTCTAAAGCTTCTGTCATGGCTGCGGCAAAACCCTTGTAACGTTTTGTGGGTAAAAAATACAAGTCTGGTAAAATAAACAAAGATTTTAGGCGTTCTGTAGATGGAAACAAATATTAAAGTAAAAGTTAATATATTCACGGGTAATTGACGTATGTGTCTACCTGCATTTAAACGTGTTAAAACTCGGGCTACTAATAGCATTACTTCGTGCTATTTGTTTTATAATTTTCTTTTAAATTATTAAAAAGAAAATATTACACGTGGGATGTATTTCAACTGTTCAAGACCACTGTGCACTTTTTTGGTACAATAGTTATGCAATCAGGATTAATAACTCTAAACAGCTGTTATTGTAGTAATGTTAATTTAGCAGTTTTTGGCTATTAAAAAACGAGCGTGCCGATAAGCAGTTATACGACATTCAGACTAGATAACAAAACACATGTTTGCCGTAACGAGTGGAAATAAAAAAGATCTATTGGAATAGAATTTGGCAAAACACGAGTTCTGCTATCTACTGTGAATGTGGCTTTCATTTTGGTTCAGTTGTTAAAAAATGTTTGGTTTTCTACTGCGTAACTCACAAAATCAAATATTTCGGTTAAAAAACGCTCTCTTCTAAATTAGAAACTGTATGAATTTATTTCTAACAGCTAGTTCTGCTTACCGAAAACATGAATTTAAATTCATTATACGGCATTCAGACTACAGTGCAAAAAATTTGTTTCCTCAAAACGAGTGGAAAAGAATAAAAAAACCGTTGGAATAGAATAAAGAGCTTAAATATATGCTTTAGAAAACCACATGTTTTGCTATCTGGTGCGAATTTGGTTTTAGAGCGTATGTATAATAACAAATTGAGTTGTGATACTTTAATTTCTTTGGAAAAATATAAAAAAAATATTGTGCTTATGAAAAGAGCGTTAAAAATTGGAAACATTTTTATAAAAAAGAATGGTGCTCAAAGTTAATTGTGGTATAAAATAAAGTTTTAGAGCCAATTTATTAACTTTTCTTATATGCAAAAATGGTGCTCAATTGAAATGAAATTGTAAAAAATATTTTAAAATAAAGGACTTTTAGGACAATATGAGACATGGCCACTTTTTTTAACAATCCAAAAAACCTACCTCCAAATATCAGCTATTCATAGATCAGGCTTTCGAATCGGCTCATTTTGTCCGACAGACTGGAGAAGGGGCTAATTAGCGCTTTTTCCGATTTCCTGCTGTTGGTGACACTGCTTTGCTAATATGACATTTTTGACAGGGTGTTTCCAAAAACAATTATTTCTATATGACATTTAGTAAAAAGTATTTATTTACAATTATTGCGAAAATTTAACAAATTTTTAAGAATTTCTCTAACAAATTGGACAGTTTTTTTTTTATTTTAATTATATAAACAATAATCCATGACTTGCCCAGTACCGGATTTAAAAATAACTACATGTCGTATTTGTTTACAAAATAGTGAAAATGAAATGTATTCAATATTTGAATTGGATGCTGGAAGCAACAATTTACACATATATGAAAAAATTGAAGAATGCTCTGGCATAAAGGTATATTTTTTGCATATTGTGCCAATAGATTAATATTTATAGAATGTTTTATTAAACTAGATAATACGACATGATAAAATTCCATCTGTAATATGTAAAAATTGTTACGCCTTTTTAACAATATCCTATAAATTTCGTTCAATTTGTCATAACTCAAATGAATATTTTCAAGAATTTATAGTATGTCTTCCACTTGAGCGGGACCACTCAGAGTCAGTAGAATGTAAAACAAATATTAAGGAAACGATTGTTGTAAAGACAAAGCAAACAACTAAGAGCCAACAACATAAAACAGAACGAGCTTCTTCGGTGCCACCAGTTTTTAATCACAAATCTATATTAGATGATTCCCGTTCATCCATAGTACATTCCGAAGGTGAAAATGAGGAATTTTATGATGAAATGTGGTTAGAAGGAGATCAAACTGAAGATGCTACTGAAAATTCAAATCAATTACAAATAGTTTCCATTGAAAAAATACCAGTTCACGGTACAGAAAACGAAATAGAATATGGCATTACTCCCTCAAAGAGATTGGAATATCTTCAGATGGTGCTGCTGTTATACGTGACAAAAAACAAATTCCAAAGGGAAAGAGGGGGACAAAAGAAAAACGGCCTCATATATGTGATGTTTGTGGTAATGTCTATAAACTTCGTTATGCGCTAATGTCCCATATGAGAAGACATCGCAAAGAGAAGCCATTTGCATGCGAGTAAGTATAGTTTTTTTATGGATGGCAGGCTATAACGCTAAAATATCGTTATCGATTCAATGCGATTTCAACTGATTATCGTTATCCCTAAAATACCGTTAACGATATAACTTATATATCAGAATCCTTAAAATACCGTTACCAAAATAATTGAAATAACGATGTTCTTGTAATACCGTTACCAAAATAATTTGACAAGATATAAAAAATAATAAATCGCTGTAGATAGACATATTTTTACCAAAATTTGATTATAAACAAGCCAGTCATTGGAACTCGGACATAATGGGACTAAAAATATCGGTGTGTATTGACATTACCTGAATAACTAAAATAATGTTATCCCTGAAATACCGTTACCCGCATTGACGGTCGGTTGTTAAAGTTGTCAAAGGTGTGCTGCCTTTTTCAAAATGTTTTTGTATCGTACCCAAATTATAAAGCATTGAGAATGGAAGATTTGAAAGCTGCAATTCTGGATTGCGATTTCAGTGCCATGTATTTGACTGATGATGTAAATCTACAACTCGCAGTTCTTATGACGAATATTAACTCCCTACATGATTTGGTACCAATAGCTCGTCGTGAGGTTCGTCCAAGGATATATAATTGGTTTAATGACAGGGAAATTTCCTTTCATGTTTCATTGAGGGAATTTGTCATAGTACCATTACCTCCAACATAGAACTCCTCGTAATTGGTAAATTTACTGTTCTATTAGGAATAGGGTAAAAAAGGTTATTAGAAAGTTAAGGATGCGAGGCCACAAACGTGTGTTTCAAGATTTTAGTTCTAAACAGATGTGGAAGTTTTTAAGGAACAATGGTAGTCTTGAGTCTGAGAGGCATTTAACTTCGTCTGATCCTGATAACATAAATAATTATTTTGTTACTTGTCAGTTACATTATTTGGGAAGTTCGCGTGATACCATAAATAGCTCTAGTAGTAGTGTTTTTTCCTTTACACGTATTGATTCAAACACGTTGTAACAAGCTTTGCTCAGAATAAAGTCTAATGGTGTTGTCCATGATTCCTTGCCATTGATATTTTTGAAAATTGTTTTCCCACATATTTCCTTGCATTTGCTACACCTTGTGAACAATATTATTGCTTCGTCGCGTTTTCTTAGCAATTGGAAAATAGCTAGGGTTGTTCCTATAAAGAAGGAGGGGCAATCCTGTAATTTTGATCATTTACGCCCTATTTCAGTTCTTCCGGTTCGTTCTTTAAGGTTGTGGAATATATGACTGCAAATCTCTTATTCATCCACCGCAATCGTGCTTTCAAACTGGATATAGTACTTACAACTTCTATACTGTTGTAAAAATGTTTGATAGAGTAATGTACTCAAAATTATTATTTTATTTATTTATTTTCTTCATTTCCAATGACCTATCCTTTTGGCCATAATCGGTCATAAACTTCATCTCAAAAACTAGTTACAATATTTATGTATTATTATAACAAAAGATAAATAATTACAATTAATTAATAAATTAAATATAAAAATTTGTAATGTAATTAGAAAAAAACAAAAATAACTAACAAATAATCTCAAACAAAAAGTACAATTAATCTATATCAGCCATTAATTGGTGATAAAATAAAATACTCTTCTATTATCGGTTAGAAACATTTTGAATAAGTTTTCTTTTGAATGTATTAATCGAATCACAAAAATATTGCCCTAAAGTATTTAGGAAATGATTAAAAGTCCGTGCTACTCCAAATTCAAACAAGTTTACTATGAAAAGAGTTTATTTAACTTTCAAAACTTTATAAAAATGTAATAGGCATCTAATATTAACAAGCTCAGAAAACGAACAACCTAAAAACGTTGAAACAAATGAGGACATGTCGCTCATTTACTGCAATAACATCATAACTCAAAAATTTTGATTTTGTAGAAAACGAGTTTAGAGTTTTCAATTAACTCCAACCTTAAAGAAAAAAATAACGACATAATTTATCTTAAGAGGTGAGTATTCAAGATATCAATACGATTTTTTTACACAATATGTTATGTGATATAACGAATAATTCAGTGCAATTAACTTAAAAATCATGTTTTTTGAGTTGTGACATTCTTGCAGTAAATGAGGACATATGTTGGTGCAAACTTATAGAATACAAATACCTGATAATTCTATTAAAGGCCAATCTTACTTAGAATACATTTTTAGACAATATAAAAATAAATATAATTTTATACTAAGGGAAGTTGTGTCATGGTCGTCCGGTAATGGGTTCTGCGTTAATCCAGCCAAGACAAAGTTGATGGGGTTTGATTTTAACACTGTTGCTATGGTATGCTTCATTTAATAGTATTCCTATAGATTTTGTTTATAAAATGAAATGCTTAGGTTTTGTTTTGGACAACCAGTTAAATTTTTCGCCGCACATAAACTATTTATCCTCACGTACATCCTTTCTCTTGAAGAGGCTGTATTCGTTGAATATTTATCTGCCATTATCAGTAAAAAAGCGGGTCGCCATGGCTATCTTAATGTCGCATATACCGTATTGTGCAGAAGTTTTTTTTTCGGATACTCGAAGTATTGCTTTTAGGAAATATAATCTAGTTTTTAACAGAATTATTCGGTTTGCTTTCAATTTAAAAATTAGAGATCATATATCTCCACATGCATTTAATGTTCTTCGAACGTCTTTTGAGAATTTCATTAGACTGTTATTGTTTTTTTTATAAATACATCGTTAATGGTTATCCTGCATGCATTGTTGATACATTTCATTTTACTCGATCGGAGAGTAGTCCCCAAATTATTTCGCCTATTAGACATTTGAATATTTTTGAGAAATCGTTTCAAACTCGTGTGTCCAGTATTTTTATTTTTTTTTTATTTATTTAATAGATATTTATTATAATGAATGCATAACATAAAATATATTTACAAAAATGTTTACATATCTATATTTGGCTTAACATTACAGTTGTGAGCCAGATTGGCAAATTAAAGCTGATTATATTTACAAAAATTCAATTAATATTATAAAATTTATTTTTTTTTTTTTTTCTAGTAAAATTCATTTATAATAAGTTTTCTGTATTTAAGGCAGGTTTCAATATATTTACATAACGTAATGTAATCATAATCACAGCCATTTAGTATGTTTATAACTTCATTTGTGTTTAGACTACGTTTTTTAAAGTATTTTAGCCGGAATTCGTTATATATTGGACAATTGCCGATAAAGTGTAGTGTGTTTTCAGATTCGTCTAGGTTACATAGTGTACATATACCAGTCGTCGAGTTTTTAAAGGCGCGGGCATTTAAATCAAGTAGTCCCCCTCTTACTCGTATCAATAAGCTAGTAGTACGTGATGAAAATTGTGAAGTAGTTATTGAAACCATGCAATAGTTTAGTTGTGGGTAAAGATCATGAAATTGGGATGCCCTAGCGTCAGATATTAACATCTCTCTTTCTTTTTTATCTAGAGCTTGCAGTATAGGTTTCCAATATTCACTAATAGGAATATTAGATTTTGCTGGAACAAATTGGATTTTGTTACATAAATTAAGCCATTCGTCAGCCCAGTATGTTTTTTTAGATATTATCTTTTCAGCAACAATACGTGGTAATCTGTTGCTAGGAAGACGTAGTATTTTGTTGATATAACTGAAGTGTAACTTTAAAGTTTCAAGGTATAACGAATGTTGGCCTGTTTCTAGATAAAGCATATAGTTCGGGGTATTACTTGGCAAAAGTAGCATCTTTTTTATAAAGTATCTATACAGCTTTTCTACTTCATCATACTTTAAAAAGCCCCATATTTGCGCACCGTAAAGCATAATTGACCTTGAAGCAGCGTTAAAAATTTTTATTTTATTGTTATTAGAGATTTTAGAGTTGTTTATATAGCTTGACCATGTAGAAGCGATTGCCATTTTTGATGACGATAATTTGTTAGCGAGATGTTTTTTAAATGATAAATTATAGTTAAGGTCCATACCTAGATACCTGTAGCTATTAACAATTTCGATGTTGTCATCACCAAACATCCATTTAAGCTGCTTGAAATTCTTGTACAATTACGAAAGACTAAAATTTTTGATTTAGTAAGATTTACTTTTAGGCTCCACATTAAACAGTATTCATAAAGTGCATTAATCATAGTTTGAAGTTCAACAGGAGAGTCAGACAAAATCACGATGTCGTCAGCATACATCAAAACTTTAACGTGGATATTATCAATTTTCACTCCACCAGGAAGAGCATCATGCAAGTCATTTAGATATAACGCGAACAAAATTGGACTTAATATACAACCTTGTTTAACACCAAGTTGTACACAAAATTCTTCAGATATACTGTTTCCGTGTATTATTTTACTTTTTGTGTTGCTATAAGCAAGTTGGAGGATACGTATTATTTTTGAAGATAACTGCATAGCAGACAATTTGTAGAAAAGTGAATTGCGAGGAATCATATCAAATGCACTTGAAAAATCTACAAAAAATGCGTATGTGTTTTTTCCATTTAGTTTATTTAAATGAATAAGATTCACAAGATTGAAAACGTTGTCAACGGTTGAATAATGTTTCCTAAACCCCGCTTGATATTCGTTTAATATATTATTTCTACTGATCCAGTCTGTTAACCGGTTTAGAAGAACATTATTAAATATTTTGCAAAACGTATCGATCAATGATAATCCACGGTAATTCATAGGGCAGTTAGGATCACCTTTTTTTAGAAGCGGAGTCATAATAGATGTTTTAAAACTGCTTGGGATCTTTTCTTGTAAAAATATGATGTTAAGGACAGATAATATCTCATGTATAAAGCAATTCGGAGCATATTTGTAAAATTCATAAGAGATACCATCCTGACCGGGCGCCTTATTAAGTTTTAGTGACCTTAGGACAGAAAATAGTTCGCAAAACTCAATTGGGGAATCGAGGAAAGCGTCAGTATAATATGGTATACACCAGTGTAAAATATTAGAGTTATCGGTGTTCTGTAAGACAGATATAAAATGGTTACGAAAATCGTCAGCATCAAGGTTTCCTCTAATTATTTGAGTACGTGTTTTCATGCTATTTGCCAGTTTCCACCACTCTTTGCTGCAGTTAACTGAGTTTAATTTAGCCAAATTTTCGTTATAAAATTCTAACTTTCTACTTCGTATAGTATTTAAATATTTCCATTTAGCCGTGAAGTATTTTGATTTATTTGTAGTAGAGTGATTTTTTCTGTATTTTTTAAGAGCGTTTAACATGTTTGTACGATACCGAGCACATTTCCAATTGAACCACTTTTGTTTAGGTTTAAAATAATATTTATTTTTATCAGTGTTATTTGCTTCCTTTATCTTGTTTTTTATAGATTCCACCAAATCATCGACTGGAGTATTGTGGGAGAAATTGTAGTTATTAGAAAGGTTTACTAAGGATTCATTGTATTTAACAGCGTGTTTATTGTTCCATCGTAATTTTTGAGGACCCAATTCTGACCATACTCTATTATTAGAAAATGGAAAAATTATGTCAAGGTGTCCAGTATATGGAATGCTTTGCCTAGGAATTTAATGAAGTTTACTTATTCATTGATTGAATTCAAATCCAAGTTAATAGAATTGTAGTTTTTGTAGTATGTACGATTTTAAAAGAAAAACTATAAAGAAAACATTTTTATTGTGCCATTTAAGTTTCTGCATTCACTAAGATTTTTATTTTTTTTTTGTATAGTTTCTTATTTATTTTTAAATACTTAGTTGAGTTAAATGATCGCATCAAATGTTAATTAATTTATAGAATTGCTTTACATATACTTTATATTATATATAAGCTTTAATTTTGTATAGAAGTTTGTTATTTAGTATGTTATAATGAATATTTTTCCACGACCTGTCTCCTTCCCCATATAAACGAAGTATAGACTTAATTAATTTTCTGTGAAATTCAAATTTTATGTAAAACACAGTTTTTTAACGCACTCCTTACACGATCAATAAAAAACTGAACAAGAAACAAAGTGCGCGTAAAATAGCATTTAAGTTGATAAATTTTATCTGTTCCTATCAGAGAAGGGTGAAGGGAAAGAGAGGTCTTGAAAAAAAACTAATTATAGACGCATTTTTAATAATTAAAACAAATCGCAGCACAAGTTTGGCCAACTTCACGGACCGTCAATGCGTTACCGTAATAACTGAAAACCCGTTATACCTAAAATAACGTTACAGAAATAACTAAAATATCGTTACCGCTAAAATACCGTTATCGAAATAAGTAAAATACTGTTAACGCTAAAAAACCGTTACCGAAATGACTGAAACATCGTTACCCCTAAAATAACCAATTCGGTTACGACAAACGAATTCAATTGTGACAACCGAATTTACAAGGTGTTACGGATTTAATTTCTAAGTGTACATGTACACTGAACGACACCCATGAACTAAACGTTAGTTCATTTGATCACTCTTGGGAAGTTGGCAACACTGCTAATAACATCCCTGATCAAAGGGATTTTTATTTTTCTATTCCTTTTGTAATGGTTTTTTTTTGAAAATTCCCAAGCGTAAACCGGTTTTGGCATCACGCCACTCGTACGAACCAATTAGCGATCAGTACGTGGACAAACCAAAGAAAAGAAGAAGAAAGAAAAAGAAATATCGAAAAGGTTAAAGTGGTTAGGGAAAAAGTTGTAGGAGTCAGTCGGTGTTTGGTTCTGGTTGAGTACGGATGAAAAAAGAAAAAATTAAATGTTAACGCTTGCAGTAGCAATTTTTTTTTATTTCTCAGTGAAATAAAAAATGTTTAAAACTCAAGATATCATATTGAAATATATGATAAAGAAAAAATAAGAAATTTTATATATTAATTTTTTTTTAACCAAAATGAAAAAAAAGTTTTGTTCAATGATATATAATAAACTAAGAACTTAAATAAATACTCGTTGACTTGACTAATCATTTTTTTCGCAAAATAATAAATTGAAGAAGTGCAACATCTGAAATGCTATTAAATGAAATGCTAAGGTTCATAGCTGCGTAGTTTGAAAAAAAAAATGTTTGTCTAGTGAACTTCAGTTCTAAACTCGATACGCATTGAACATTACATGTTAAAAAGACATTGATCAACATTAAATGTAATTTTTAAATTGAACGAAAAGAAAAATAAAAAAAAAAAAAACCAAAGAATAAATACATAAATTGCATAAAACCTAATAGAAAAACGTGTATAAGAATTCTAATTACAAGGAAGAAAAAAAAAAAAGGTTACGTGAAAAAGAAAATGGGAAAAGTTTTAAAACCCCAATAGTTGGTCATGCAGTTTTTGATAATTACACCAACATTAACAACGTCATTCTTATTATTATAAAAAAAAAAAAAAAAAATCAAATTACAACAAATTTACAGAATTGTTTAAAAAAAAAATTTACAACAAAAACAACGATAAGCAGTTGTCTGCCATTTTTATTTAAAAATAACAACAATATTAATACAAATTTACCTCATTTATTTAATGTTTTATTAAAAAAAAAACAAAGAATATTTTTATTTAAATAATTAAAAATAAAAAAAAGAAAAACCAAATCAATGGTTTAAGAAATAATTAAAATTGAAAACGCAAAACGAAAAAGTATACAACAAAAGGAGAATTAAACTATTTAATTACATTAATGTTTATATATATTTCTCTAAGTGTAATTGTGTACAGTGTTTTTTTTTACCGTTATTTATAAAAACAATTTCCTGAAATGAACTTAAAGAAAGGAAGATTTTGAACATTTTGGCTCCAAATTTTTTTTAATTAATTAAACAACAACTATGTTAAATAAAAAAAATTCAACCATAAAGTCAACATTATCAACAAATTTCAACAACAGCGGCGGCAAATTTTAACAACAGCGGCGGCAAATTTCAACAACAGCGGCGGCAAATTTTAACAACAGCGGCAGTAAATTTCAACAACAGCGGCAGCAAATTTTAACGACGGCGGCAACAAATTTCTAAATGCGGCGGCTCATCACATAAACAAAATGAAAAGATAAGTTGTATTGGAAAAAAAAGTAGCTTATAGAAACACAAAATAAAAATTGTATTATTATTATAGATGTAATATTTTAAATATTATGTAGTATTATCAGTAATTTAATCCTTTGCTTCATTTTCTTATATATATATATATATTTTTTTTTTTTGCTATCATACTGTTATCCTTATACCTACCTTATGATTATACTTACACTTAATCCTATATTTACACTCATAAGATTATTTTTTTTCTATTAATACATACTTAGTTATGTCTATACACACAAATTAAAAAGACTATTTACCAAAATATAACATTAACGAATTGTTTAAAATACTATTTATTTTCAACAAATACTTAAATAAATTGAATAAAATTGAAATTTATACCAGCACCTTGTAGCTAAACCTCGTGTTATTTTTTTTGTGTGTATTTACTATTATATCTACAATTATTATACCCATTATAACTATACTTATTAGAAATATACTTACATCTATTAAACTTACCTTACACTTAAATCTATGACTAATTATATACACATTTTACTAAATACTATTACTAAAGGATCATTTTTATTATTGTTATAAACCTTATTGTTAGGAAACAAATGTCTTTTATCAGAAACAAGTTAATAAAACCATTTGTACATTGGAGATCAAAATGAACTGCTAAATTTTCTTTTCTTTTAGAAGGATGTTAAGGATGAAACAGGTAGTATTGTGAGGGGGTCACATAAAAGGGACAGTGAAATTTAATGGGTTTAACACTGTCGCAGGCATATGGGTGGGATTTTTGCGCCCCAGTATGACAAACATCTGGTCATACAACTCGTCACATAACTTAATAGTTAGATGAAAGATTTTTTTTTTGAACATTTTAAATATAAAATATTTAGATGAACTTTTGGTTTTTATGTCGGCATGGAGAGTTCATCCATATGCTTATACGCTTAGATTACGGGTCTGGAACACGAAAACCTGAGGGAGCTAGCCAGGGTAGATTACAGCAAACCATGCCAGAGTGACCTTGTGTATCTTTAAACACACCACAACCTTAATTTTCTCACTGTAAGAAATTGCAGAAATATAAGCGGCGTATAACATATGTGGCGCCCAACGTAATCGCTGCCTAAATGGTAGCTAAAAATTTAATTAGAAAAATTACTAAATTATTAAAATATATTTTTAATTTTTTTTGTTCTTACTAAAATTTTATGGAATGTATGGCAAAACTTTAATGTGTTTTGCACCATCATTATTCGCAACCAACGCTAACTTTGTTATGTGACGAGAATTATATAATTTTTTTTATCTTTACTGATTTTTATGGCATTGTCATAAGTCGTGATTATTGGATGCATTGATCTGATATCAATTGCTATGCAGGTCATATTAATGCAGTGAAGGTAATCCATATAGAATCTATTTTAATGGCATCTGAAATTTTGTTTCCATGATGTTGAACAGTTAAAAGTCCGGACTGACGACCATAAGTTGTTCAGTTGACGTAGCGTTAACGGTTCGATATTATTGAAACATTATTAGTTCGAAATTGATTTGGTTTTAGTCCTTGTTTGACTATTAATAGTAGTATACATGTCGCAAAACACCTTGGTTTTGAACATAAGTGTAAATTGTGTAAATTACAAATTTTATCACATGGATTCTATATGAAAATTTTTTTTATGTGTATTTAAATTTCTTGAGGCATCAATTTTTTTTTGTGTGAAAAGGGAATTGATGGGCCAAGAAAAGGTTGGAAAGAGTCAGAATACTTCGGTATCTATGCATTTCCATAGGGATCATACACTTTATGTGACCTTTTTCTAGATATTGCCTGCGACTCCTTAACATCCCTCTAGTTATTTCATGATATTTTTTTTAACGTTTAAAATACTACAAACTTTTGGTAAAATTTTGTCTTAAAGATTTTTTTTATAGTTTTATAGTTATATATTTTCTCTTAGTTTTAAAAAGAAAAAAAAAATTTTGAAAGAAAAATATAATAGGAATTTTTTTTTTCCTCGCCGCGTATTAATTCCTTTTGGAAACTATATTTTGGTTTTGACATTAAAATTTTTTTTTTCACTTTTTTTTTTTTTTTTTTTTCTTCCTTCGTCCTCAAAGTAAATGAGGGATATATATTCTTTTAAAATTTTATCGTTAGGTGCATTATGCACGGGCATAACACACGGCTAACTACAGGTACTGCGAAAACTACAGGTACTGCGAAAACTACAGATAATTCTAATAATACTGCGAAACCTTCCACAAATACCACAAGATCTGTTACAAATATTACGAAACCTTCGACCAAGAGCACGAAATCTGTTAATACGGTTAAAAGCTCCGCAACCACCTCGAGAACTTCTAGGATTGTTAAAGCTTCACCCGATAAGTCGGGAAATTTAAATTTATCTTCAAATCGTACTCCTGGGTCATCGAGCGACAGGGGTGCAACCCCACGTAGCTTAAGTAATTCGTCGATAAGGGGGAGAGGAAGAGGTTTAACTCCTTTAATTGAAAAATCAACTAGCACTTTTAGCTTACCGAGCACGCAATCGAGCACAAGTGTTAGGGGAATTAGATCTTCATCTGTTTCAAGTTTACTCGGGTTTTATCAATCGGGGGACACGAATTTTGGAGAAGGTAGTCCGAATTGCGAACTGCTCGATAGATCTTTACCTGAATTAGACATAGGTTCGTTGGAAAGTTTGATCCAACCAATTGGTTTTATTGATAATCAAACAAACTTAAATAGCAAATTGGAAATGGCTTCGGGAGGAAATAATCCGGAGGGCGATCAAGTAACTCCAAGTGTGGGCACTATGGACGCGCTAATGCAATATTTTCAGGAATCCATGAGAAATACACAGGAAGAGTTCAGGAGGGAATTTACGGCCCTTAGGGAGACGATTGGTCAGAATAGAAACAGGGAATCTACGCCTGCATTTCAGAATAATAATGGTGGCATACCACCCCCTTCACAGATAAATTCATTCTCCAATGCTTCTACGGCATATAATATTAAACTAAAGGATTGGAAAATTTCTTATAGTGGTGAGGAAGGCGTACCCGATTTTTTGTTCAAATTGGACACTCTTACTCAGCGTTCACGGTGTCCGGAAGATTATCTTATGTCAAACTTTCACGTTTTCCTGACGGGAAAGGCTGAAACTTGGTATTGGGATTATATTAAACAGAATCCTTCTGCTACTTACTCAGTTTTGAAAATTGCTATTTCTAAAGAGTTCGGTACTCTCGAAACTGATCACGAAATTCTGTTGAAAATCTCAACTCGTAAGCAACTTTTAAAGGAAAGCTATGATGATTTCCACTCATCTGTTGTTCGGTTGAATTTAAGGTTAAATAATCCTATGTCAGATATTTCACTTATGGAAATTATTAAGAAGAATGTCAATCCTGATCTCAAGATAATGCTATTTATTTCGGAACCCAGGGATTTAGGCGAACTTCGCCTTTTAGCTAGAAAAGCTGAAAAGGTTCTTCTGGAAAATAAAACTACAAATGTAAATCGGCCGCGACATGTTAATGAGGTTTCAGTGGACACGGTTTCTGATGAATCCGACACCGAATTAGATCCACAAGTCGAGGCTTTGGGTATAGACCGCAAATATGTTAGAAATGATTATTCGAAAATAAAATGCTGGAACTGTCTTCAGTTGGGGCACAGTTATATTTACTGTCCTGATAAAACGCGACATATTTTTTGTTACAAGTGCGGAAAAAGGGATGTAACTACTCCAGATTGTGGAGGTCCGCACGCGGGAAACAAACGTCGGAGCGAGTGGGTGACCGGGGATGCTCGTTCCTCAAAGTAAATCCCGAAATTAAATTGAACATTGAGCGTAAACCCTCACAGGGGGATTTACCTTCCAGTTCCTTGAAGCAAACTTTACAACAAAACCCTGATGTACAGAAAATCTCCCTGCATAGTCGTAAACAACTTTATTTTGACACCAAACGAAACTCATTTAGTTTACAACCTGTAAAAAAAATTTTGAAGTGTAGAAAGCGGTGTGAAATGAGAAAGAAATTTAGAAGATTAGTGGAAGCTACCTGTTTGTCGGATTCCAGTGATGGTAGACCCTTCGCGAAGATAAAAATTTTTGACGATGACTTACTATGCCTTTTAGATTCTGGGGCAAATGTGTCGGTTTTAGGTAAGGGAAGCATGGATTTTATCAACAAACATAATATTAAAATGAGGAAGTTTAGATCTAGTATTTCAACGGCAAATGGAACGCGAAACAAAGTTATTGGATATTGCTCACTACCAGTGACTTTCAGGGAAGTGACCAAATACATAATTTTCTATATAGTACCAGATCTGTCTCAAGTAGGGTACCTAGGTGTCGACTTTTGGCGTACTTACGCCCTTGCTCCTGATATCATTCCCGAAATCTCTAGTGTAGAACTTGATAGGGAACCAGATTCTATCTTCCACAATCTTTCTCCGGAACAGAAATTGCATCTTGATAAAGCCATTTTAAATTTTCCTTCGTACGAAAAGTTAGGCCTTGGGTCCACAAATTTACTCGAACATCACATTGACACAGGTGATGCTACTCCAGTGAAATCAAGGCACTACCCGCTTTCCCCACCTAGACAAGCAGAGGTCTACGAAGAACTCGATAGGCTGTTGGCTCTTGGAGTGATAGAAGAGTCGAATTCTCCTTGGTGCAGTCCAATTGTTACGGTACGTAAACCCGGAAAGATAAGACTCTGTTTGGATTGCAGAAAGATAAACCCATTAACCAAAAAGGATTCGTATCCGCTTCCACACATAAATGGGTTACTAAGTCGTTTAAAAGACACACATTATATAAGTGGCATCGACCTAAAGGATGCATTTTTCCAAATAAAATTGTCTGAGTCGTCAAAGGAAAAGACAGCCTTTGCAGTCCCGGGAAGGCCTCTATACCAATATAGAGTTATGCCTTTTGGAGTTTGTAATGGTCCTCAGACCATGAGTCGTCTGATGGATAAGGTAATCCCATCGAAATTACGTGACAATGTTTTCATTTACCTGGACGATCTTCTTGTGTGTAGCCAAGATTTTGACCATCATATTCATTTGCTTTCAGAAGTTGCCCAGTGTTTGAAAACCGCAGGTCTGACAATAAACGTAAGGAAGAGTAAATTTTGCCAACGCGAAATAAAATATCTTGGATATTTAATTGGCGGTGGTACGCTAAAAGTTGATCCCGAGAAGGTTACGGCAATTGTTGAGTTTCCGCTTCCCAAAACGCCACGTCAGATTAGGCGCTTCGTCGGAATGGCGAACTGGTACCGAGCATTTATTAACAATTTTTCCGATTTAGCAGGCCCGCTTACTGATTGCTTGCGTAAATCAAACAAACCTTTCCGTCTCACCCAGGATGCAATAGAGTCTTTCAATAAATTAAAATCCGCTCTTTCGAGCGCACCTGTTCTGGCACAGCCAGATTTTACGAGGGAATTCATTATTCAATGTGACGCTTCACGCGTAGGTGTAGGCGGTGTCCTATATCAATTTGATGACGAGGGTAGGGAACGGCCAATTGCGTTTGTGTCACAAAAGTTAAATCGTGCACAACGTAATTACACGGTTACGGAGTTAGAGTGTTTTGCGGCCGTAATTTGTGTTAAGCGTTTCAGACAGTACATTGAGGGCCTTCCGTTTAAAATAGTAACAGACCACTCGAGTCTCCGGTGGCTCATGAGCCAAAAGGATTTACATGGCAGGTTAGCTCGGTGGAGCTTAAAACTTCAGAATTTTGATTTCGTAATGGAACACCGAAAGGGTTCCTTAAACGTAGTACCTGACACTCTTTCGAGATTCGATGTAGACGAACTGGACTTGAATTGCAACCCACCAGAGGTTGATATTACTTCGCCCGAATTTGACTGCGCCGATTATAATGATCTAAGGGAAAATATTCGTAAAAATGGAACCGCTTTACCGGACTTATGTCTGTCTGATAACTTCGTCTATAAACGGGTTAAATTTCGACGTGACGTTGATGAGGAGGAAAGCCTATGGAGGTTGTGGCTGCCAAAAACTTTAACCGAAAGCACAATTAGGTCCGCACATGAGGAGAGTTGTCATGGCGGTTATAACAAAACGCTTTTTAGAATCAGACAGAAATATTTCTGGCCAAAATGGCACGCGATGTAAAATCTTATGTAACGAATTGTGATGATTGCAAGATTATTAAGCCAACTAATCAGAACTTACGCCCTCCTATGGGGAATCAATACAATACGGTTCGTCCATTTCAGAGATTGTACTGTGACTTTTTGGGCCCATACCCGTGTACAAAATCTAAGAACTGTCAATTGCTTATTGTAATGGATCATTTTACAAAGTTTATCTTCTTGAAACCTTTAAAATCGGCAACTTCTAACAATGTTATAGAGTTTTTCCAAAATGAGATTTTTTGCACCTATGGCGTGCCGCAATACATACACAGCGACAACGCAAAGCAATTCACCTCGAAGGAGATAGAGGAATTTTTTTCAGTCTTTGGTATAACGCATGTAACAACCGGATTTTATTCGCCTCAGGCGAATGCCTCGGAAAGGGCTAATAGAGAAATAATTTCGAAAATCCGATATTTTCTTAAAGATGAAAAGAATCATTTAAATTGGGATAGAAGCATACCGAAAGTTTTGACGATTTTGCGCGGAGATTTCCATTCTGCAATAGGATGTTCACCCTATTTCGCAGCATTTGGCCAGAATATGGTCTTACATGGCTCTTCATATACTATTTTGAATAAATTAAATATGCTGTCGGATGACACGATTGTCCTCAATTCCGATCGACTGCAAGGCATACGCGAGAAAATCTGCAAGAACCTTGACATTGCTCACGAAAAAGCTTGTAGAAGCTATAATATGAGGTCTAAACCTGTAAATTTTGTAGAAGGCCAAGAGGTGTTTCGAAAGAACCATACGCAGAGCGATTTTAAGAAAGGCATCAACGCCAAATTTAATCCCAAGTTTGTTAAGTGTAGGATCAGGAGGAAAATTGGAAACTCTCTTTACGAGATTGAAGATCTTCAAGGCAAACTAATCGGGAAATATCATGCGTCTGATATCCGGCCCTAATTCGTAAGGTTCTCCTTTCAGAATATTCGAATTTTTTTTTTATTTTTGTATGTGCCCGGCTTCGTGGGTCGAGCCACACGTTGGTTACCGTTTTCCGGAACAAATTTTAATGATTTTCATTGTCTTTCAAATGCGATTTGTGTTTTTTTTATTTTTTTTTTTTTATTTTTTTTTGATTCGAGATAGTTGATCAGTTTTGCTGGGAATCCTTCCTGTTCGATCTTCGGCCATAGACCTTGATACGAAGCAGGTTTGTTACGGATTTAATTTCTAAGTGTACATGTACACTGAACGACACCCATGAACTAAACGTTAGTTCATTTGATCACTCTTGGGAAGTTGGCAACACTGCTAATAACATCCCTGATCAAAGGGATTTTTATTTTTCTATTCCTTTTGTAATGGTTTTTTTTTGAAAATTCCCAAGCGTAAACCGGTTTTGGCATCACGCCACTCGTACGAACCAATTAGCGATCAGTACGTGGACAAACCAAAGAAAAGAAGAAGAAAGAAAAAGAAATATCGAAAAGGTTAAAGTGGTTAGGGAAAAAGTTGTAGGAGTCAGTCGGTGTTTGGTTCTGGTTGAGTACGGATGAAAAAAGAAAAAATTAAATGTTAACGCTTGCAGTAGCAATTTTTTTTTTATTTCTCAGTGAAATAAAAAATGTTTAAAACTCAAGATATCATATTGAAATATATGATAAAGAAAAAATAAGAAATTTTATATATTAATTTTTTTTTAACCAAAATGAAAAAAAAGTTTTGTTCAATGATATATAATAAACTAAGAACTTAAATAAATACTCGTTGACTTGACTAATCATTTTTTTCGCAAAATAATAAATTGAAGAAGTGCAACATCTGAAATGCTATTAAATGAAATGCTAAGGTTCATAGCTGCGTAGTTTGAAAAAAAAAATGTTTGTCTAGTGAACTTCAGTTCTAAACTCGATACGCATTGAACATTACATGTTAAAAGACATTGATCAACATTAAATGTAATTTTTAAATTGAACGAAAAGAAAAATAAAAAAAAAAAAACCAAAGAATAAATACATAAATTGCATAAAACCTAATAGAAAAACGTGTATAAGAATTCTAATTACAAGGAAGAAAAAAAAAAAAGGTTACGTGAAAAAGAAAATGGGAAAAGTTTTAAAACCCCAATAGTTGGTCATGCAGTTTTTGATAATTACACCAACATTAACAACGTCATTCTTATTATTATAAAAAAAAAAAAAAAAATCAAATTACAACAAATTTACAGAATTGTTTAAAAAAAAAATTTACAACAAAAACAACGATAAGCAGTTGTCTGCCATTTTTATTTAAAAATAACAACAATATTAATACAAATTTACCTCATTTATTTAATGTTTTATTAAAAAAAAAACAAAGAATATTTTTATTTAAATAATTAAAAATAAAAAAAAGAAAAACCAAATCAATGGTTTAAGAAATAATTAAAATTGAAAACGCAAAACGAAAAAGTATACAACAAAAGGAGAATTAAACTATTTAATTACATTAATGTTTATATATATTTCTCTAAGTGTAATTGTGTACAGTGTTTTTTTTTACCGTTATTTATAAAAACAATTTCCTGAAATGAACTTAAAGAAAGGAAGATTTTGAACATTTTGGCTCCAAATTTTTTTTTAATTAATTAAACAACAACTATGTTAAATAAAAAAATTCAACCATAAAGTCAACATTATCAACAAATTTCAACAACAGCGGCGGCAAATTTTAACAACAGCGGCGGCAAATTTCAACAACAGCGGCGGCAAATTTTAACAACAGCGGCAGTAAATTTCAACAACAGCGGCAGCAAATTTTAACGACGGCGGCAACAAATTTCTAAATGCGGCGGCTCATCACATAAACAAAATGAAAAGATAAGTTGTATTGGAAAAAAAAGTAGCTTATAGAAACACAAAATAAAAATTGTATTATTATTATAGATGTAATATTTTAAATATTATGTAGTATTATCAGTAATTTAATCCTTTGCTTCATTTTCTTATATATATATATATATTTTTTTTTTTTTGCTATCATACTGTTATCCTTATACCTACCTTATGATTATACTTACACTTAATCCTATATTTACACTCATAAGATTATTTTTTTTCTATTAATACATACTTAGTTATGTCTATACACACAAATTAAAAAGACTATTTACCAAAATATAACATTAACGAATTGTTTAAAATACTATTTATTTTCAACAAATACTTAAATAAATTGAATAAAATTGAAATTTATACCAGCACCTTGTAGCTAAACCTCGTGTTATTTTTTTTGTGTGTATTTACTATTATATCTACAATTATTATACCCATTATAACTATACTTATTAGAAATATACTTACATCTATTAAACTTACCTTACACTTAAATCTATGACTAATTATATACACATTTTACTAAATACTATTACTAAAGGATCATTTTTATTATTGTTATAAACCTTATTGTTAGGAAACAAATGTCTTTTATCAGAAACAAGTTAATAAAACCATTTGTACATTGGAGATCAAAATGAACTGCTAAATTTTCTTTTCTTTTAGAAGGATGTTAAGGATGAAACAGGTAGTATTGTGAGGGGGTCACATAAAAGGGACAGTGAAATTTAATGGGTTTAACACTGTCGCAGGCATATGGGTGGGATTTTTGCGCCCCAGTATGACAAACATCTGGTCATACAACTCGTCACATAACTTAATAGTTAGATGAAAGATTTTTTTTTTTGAACATTTTAAATATAAAATATTTAGATGAACTTTTGGTTTTTATGTCGGCATGGAGAGTTCATCCATATGCTTATACGCTTAGATTACGGGTCTGGAACACGAAAACCTGAGGGAGCTAGCCAGGGTAGATTACAGCAAACCATGCCAGAGTGACCTTGTGTATCTTTAAACACACCACAACCTTAATTTTCTCACTGTAAGAAATTGCAGAAATATAAGCGGCGTATAACAAAGGTTGCAGCAACCGAATCAATTCGGTTGGATGAAATTATGCTGAGACAACCGAATTTGTTATGTGACTGACTGCACTGATGTATTGTTTGATATTCTTAAAAAAACATATTGAAATAACTAAGAAACAAATATTAGCTAACAAATCTAAGTTTGTTATTTTTAATTAATAACGAGCTTCTTCCAAACTCCGTATATTTACAAAAATAAAGCAAATAAAACATATTAGCTAGGTTGATACTAGTATTTCGATCTGGCTAAAGATCTCATCAGAACCCGAAGTTTTAGAAAAGTTAGAGTCTCTAAAATAGGCAGAGATTTAACAAAAAACCTATTAATTATCAATTTTAATTCATCTTCGCCTTCTTAGTCATCAAATACTTGGCAAGGGTCTTTTGCTAACAAGCATCATGACGTTACTAAACTTTGAAGACGAAAAATATTCTATTTATATAAAAAAAATTAGTTTTTACTCTGGCTCAAGTAATGTTTTTTACAGTTTTATTAGTTTTTTTGTTTTTATATACATTGAGATTATTTTTATGTTATTTTAAATTTATAAAGAGCTTCTTCTAACCTCCGTAAATTTACAAAAATAAAGCAAATCAAATATTGTGGCCAGTGGTGCCGAAGGGAAAGACGGTGTTATTAATGTATTATTATATTAATTCATTTATTTAATATCAAATAAGTAATACTTAAAATTAATAAGGAACGAAGGTGACTGTATATAAGGCAAAATATGAAAAAGTGATGTGTATCTATTCTAGTGATGCACTTGCTATGAATGATTACTTTTAAAAAGTGATCAACATTATAAACAGGGTTGTTGAAAACAATAAGGGTATTACATCAAATATATTAGCTAGGTTGATATTAGTATTTCGATATTTCTAAAGATCTCATCAGAACCCGAAGTTTTTAGAAAATCTAGAGCCTTCAGAATAGGCAGAACTTTAACACAAAACCTATTTATTATCAGTTTTGCTCCATTCTTGTCTTCTTAGTAATCAAACACGTGGCTAGTGTCTTTTCCTAACAAGCATCATGACGTTACTAAGCTTTGAAGTCGAAAAATATTTTATTTATGTAAAAAAAAATTAGTTTTTACTCTGGCTCAAGAAATATTTTTTAAAAGTTTTTTGTTTTTATTTACATCGATATTATTTTTATGTTATTTTTAATTTATAACGAGCTTGTTCCAACCTCCGTAGATTTACAAAAATAAAGCAAATCATACATATTAGCTAGGTTGATACTAGTATTTCAATCTGTCTACATCTAAGTTATGTATGACAAAAATAACTGCTCGCGTATAGCTTTAAAGCATGGGGAAAATATTAAAAATTTCGAATTGTGATACAAAAAAACATACAATCAAATAATTAACACACTATTTGTACAATTTAAAACTAGATTTAAATCTATACAAAATTAAAAATTTGTAGAATTGCTAAATTAAAATAAAAAAATTAAATGCAAATTATCAAACAATATTTGCGACTGAGGCATTTGAAAGCTTAAAAATAATTTGATTTGATTAAATTAAATTAAAAAACGAATTCGGGGTGTTTTATGCCCATTCATATTTCTATGACATTGCAGTTTTTGACATACCAAGTAATTTAATTAATTTTGATTTGTCGGATACTTTGTCTGAAGTATTTCAATTAAGCATTTACATTTTACCCATTCCTGCAGGCACGTAACCAAAACTATGTTTTACCGGCCCAACAACAAAAACAATACATAAAACAAAACTTTTTCTCTTGTTGTTGTTGGGCTGGTAAAACTTAGTTCTGGCTACGTGAATGCACTCCACTATCAACAAGTTCTGTTGAGAGATCTTTTTCAGCACTTAAGAGAATTAAAATTAAGACTTATTCCAGAAACCAAATGCTAAAGCAAAGATTACACAGCCCGACAAAATTAAAAAAGATTTTTGCTTTGAATTTATCAACTGATTCTAGTTAATTAGGGTGCGCTGAATTCAAATCTGTAATCAGTTTGTCTCTGACAGCTTTAGTTTTCATGGTATAGCAGATTAATGCATCAATCATATTTGTGGGTGGGGCTTAAGGAGTTAATTTTTATAAAAAAATAGCAAAATAGCACTATTTTGAAATTAAAAATTAACCCCTTAAACCCCACCCACAAATATGATTGATGCATTAATCTGCTATAGAATCTTCCAATGTATATAATTAAAAATTAACCCCTTAAACCCCACCCACAAATATGATTGATGCATTAATCTGCTATAGAATCTTCCAAAGAAGAGGTTAATACCATAATCTTGGATAAGCTCCTCCTACTTCCTGAGATATGTCCATCCCACACATTGTTACTTTTACAAAATACGGCAATTCCTATGGAAAAGTTTTACTTTTTAAATACTTAAAACTACTATATCATGAAAACTATAGCTGATAGAGACAAACTGATTACAGATTTGAATTCAGCGCACCCAAATTTACTATAATCAGTTGATAAATTCAAAGAAGCAAATTGAGTGTTGGCCTGTGTTATCAGAGTTAGCGTTAACTTCTATAGAAAAGTAATTTTTAAAACAGTTAAAAAATACAAACAATTTCTATGATGATGTTATCGAAATTTTCATTCAAAAAACACGACGTATTGAGCTGGTTTCTAGATAAAAAAGTAAAATTTAAAATAAAAATGACAGACTAAAAAAAATATTTAAAAAACAAGAAAAAAATAAAAAAAAAATTTTTAAAAAACTTGAAAATGGGTTCTTGTCTATCTCGTGCTAGTCGTGGTCGTGATTAAAACTTAGAATAGACATATTTTTTTAGTTTTAAAATGTGGCAAATACCCAATTGAAAATTTCACCGCACGTCCCTGCCTAAACATAACAAATTTCACATCACACATCACAAATTTCATTAAGATCGGAGACTCCCCATTGTTAGTCGCAGTTTTTTAACTATTGTATTTATTTCAAGTCAAAAGTTAATCGATGTTAAATATATTATATTAGAATTAGTTTCTAAATTAATTTCTAAAGCTGTATTTTTCCTTTTATTAGAATTTGTGGTCAAGCATTTCATTGTAATTTTGAATTAACCCGCCATATACGCAAACATACAGGATCGAGACCATATAGCTGTACCTACTGCAAAAGAACATTTGGCGATCGTTCAACACTTACAAAACATGAACGGTAATAATAACGATTTTAGGAAAATATTTATGAATTAAAACAAATCTTAATACATTTTTTAGAATTCATCGTAATGAACGACCCTACAAATGCGATACCTGTGGTAAAAGTTTTACCTATTCCAGTGTCTTAAAAAGTCATACATTAACTCACACTGGAGAAAAACCATACAAGTAAGTTTAGTAATTTAATTGTACCTTAATTGTAATTAATTTATTTTGTTTGTTTTTAGTTGTGAACTTTGTGGTAAAAGTTTTTCGCGTGGTCATCATTTGCGAGCTCATTTAGAGACACTACAACATCAAAATGATCCTTTATCGAAAATACTTTTAAAACGTATAAAAAAGGCAGAGGATGGTGGTTTACAAATACAAGTTTTACAATAATTTAAAATTATATAACTTAAAGGTAATATTTAATGTTATTGTAGCAGTTTTTAAGTCTGAATAAATTTAAAGGTCCTATTACAGAATATTTTGTTGCAAAATGCTTAATGTGTAATCGAAGCTTTGAGGAGGAGATTAGAAAAATAAACAAAAATATAAAAATAGAATATTTGTGTTTGTTATTGTTGGTCACTTCGGAGTATAATATAGAAATACAGAAAAGCTAATAGGAAAGAAAACTGCAATTTAGCTGCATTACATTCGAGGCCATACTTGGGTGTGATCGCTAAACGGTCATGACTTGATATTGTTACGTTTTTAATGTAAGAAGAGCGCAGGTTTGATTCTTATATCCGCAGGTTGTTGAAAAAATTTATCATATAGAGATAATCTGACAATTAAAAGACACAAATAATAATACAATTTTAAATGGAAAATCACTAATGACGCCTGTCCATAAATAGGCAGAAACTAGTCTAATCGGATTTAAAAATTAATATTGTTTATAATTTTTTAGAGAAAAACGTTTATTCTTCTTCTTAACCTCAACATTTCAAAAAAAAAAAATATATGCACAGCGCATACTCTAGAGACATTTATTCGGTTGGGGACTGTCCCCAAACTTTTCGCGCCTTTTCATACATCCAGCGTATAAGATGAGGACAATTGGTTCTATACACCGCATATTTCAGGGACAATTTTGGGCGTGTCCCTAAAGTATGCGCTGTGCATACATATATATATTAGAGCGACTCACCAAAAAAAGTGCTCGATGTACCCTCCTAAAAATGAACATTGGACTTTTTAAGATGACATTTAAAATATTTCGGCTCCAGCTTTGACCTCTCGTGAGCTGGATCATTTTGAAAATGGGTCTATTTCTTGCATGTTTTGTTAATTTGAGAATCTGTTTCCTTACCAACATATACAATATGGGTATCATAAGAAAGGTTTCTTTAAGGCGCGTCCAACTGTATATACAATTTGTCCAAGGACGATCATCCATGTTCTTTTTTTAAGAATATTCTGTAAAAAAACGGTTTTTAAATTTTTTGTTCGGGGTTGTTTGTAATAAAAATGCCAAATTAACATATTTTAATCTATAGTAGATTTAATTAAATACGGGTCTCAGCTTTTTTTGAAATTCGTGCTAGTTCGCGTTTTGACAAAAATGCAGTGGGATGGTAACTCTTCGTTTTAAATAGGGCAATATGGATATCAAATTTTTTCTTTTGCCAAGCACATCATCTTTGTATGTAAATAATTTAGATTTTTGCAAATTAGATGAATTTTACACGGTGCTCTGGAATATATATAAATGCAATTTTGTGGTAACTCTAATATGATAGCGGATTTAGTTTCTAGATCATATATGGATGAAAATAGGACTAAAGAAAAAAAAAATGATCCACGAATTTTTGGCGGCATATTCTTTTTTTAATTTGCGAAAAAAATATGCCGCCAAAAAGTCGTGGATCATTTTTTTTTTCTTTCTTTAGTCCTATTTTCATCCATACATGATATAGCAACTAAATCCGCTATCATATTAGAGTTACCACAAAATTGCATTTTATATATATTCCAGAGCACCGTGTAAAATGCATCTAATTTGCAAAAATCTAAATTATTTACATACAAAGATGATGTACTTGGCAAAAGAAACAATTTGATACCCATATTGCCCAATTTAAAACAAAGAGTTACCATCCCATTGCATTTTGTCAAAACGCGAATTAGTACGAATTTCAAAAAAAGCTGAGACCCGTATTTAATTAAAATATGTTAATTTGACATTTTTATTACAAACAACCCCGAACAAAAAATTCAAAAACCGTTTTTTTTACAGAATATTCTTAAAAAAAAGGACATGAATGATCGTCCTTGAACATATTGTATATACAGTTGGACGCGCCTTAAAGAAACCTTTCTTATGATACCCATATTGTATATGTTGGTAAGGAAACAGATTCTTTAATTAACAAAACATGCAAAAAAAAATGGTCCAGCCCACGAGAGGTAAAATCTAGAGCCGAAATATTTTAGATGTCATCATAAAAAATACCAATGTTTATTTTGAGTGGGGTACACCTTGTACGAATTTCGCTTCCATACAACTTGAGTCGCTCTAATATACATACGTTTTTGCATATCGGAAAATTCTTCTTAAATTTAAAACGCTAGTTTTTGATATAAAAAAGTTCACTTACCACCAGCCAATTTACGTCGCAACAAATTACTTCTGCAATTAATTTTAGTTTTTTAATAAAACTACCATGTATCCCAAATATAATTTATTATGTACTCAAATATATGTATATTATTATTTTTATTTCATCGATTTACGTTCTTCCTTTGATAGATCTGTTAAAAATGTAATATTTCAACCAAAAAAAAAAAACTGTCCAAATTCAATTTTCTTCATTTTTATGTTTTTTATTTCCAAAAAAAAGGATAGCATTTAAAAGCCTAAATGGTTTTCACTGTAATCAATATTACACGTCAGATAGTTCAAGAAAATTTAAATTTCATCCCTATCGTTTATAGTTTTTGCACAATATGCATTTGAAAATGGTATTTTTTTTTTGTGTCCAACCTTTATACCCGAAAACTTTGGTAATATGTGCGATAAAGTAATACATTACCTTGTAATGTGTACTCCTTACCTGTAGCATTATTTCGAAACATAAAGTAATGAGTTACCGATAATTGAACACTCATGGATTACCTTGTAATTTTACATCATTACCTTTTACATTACTTCAAAACATAAAATAATGACTTATTGTCTATTTAAAGGACACTTCAAAATTATGACTTAAAGAAATACACAATTTTCATTCGCACTTCCTGTCACTTTTACCATCTCCACGGATTTGAGACATATATTGTTTAAATAAACATATACATACGTTTTTGCATATCGGAAAATTATTCTTAACATTTTTGGCTAAACTTAAATTTAAAACGTTAATTTTTTATATAAAAAAGTCATCGATTACATAGTGTATGAATTATAAACGTAAAGTAATTATAAAAACATCTTTTTGGATATCTAATTATAGAAACATTACTTTGTGATTTTTTGTAAACATGAGGGTAAGGTGAATGTTTTTGATATCACGAACGAAAACACGAAGCACAACTATACATATACAGTTTAAGCAACCAAATATCATATGTATCGATAGCTCAGTTCGTGAAGCTCGTGCATAACTAATTGTTAACAACCAGAGACCACAGGTTCGAATCTCAGCGTGACCATGTTATTTATTTAATTAAAAAAAATATTTGTAATTTTTTTATAAATTTTTTTTTATGAAAATCTATTTATGGACACATTACTTTTTCGAAACATGTAACCATATAAGTAAACAGTAACTTTATCCCCTTCAAGGTAATGAGTCCACCTATTAATTTAAGGCTCATCGTCTGTAAAATTCATCTGTGAAGTAAGGTGTAATGTATGTCAATACATTACTTTACCCATTATTTGGTAATGTATATTATTTGGTTAATAGGATATTAATGAAATTTTAAGAAAACACTAAATTCTTTGCAATTAAATGTCAGTTGTTATACTTAAAATAAAAACTAAAATTCAAAACTTCATCGAGTTTGGTGCGTGAACTTTTCTAAGGATCGCGAAAAAGTAATATAACATTTGTTAATATTTGTTCATGGTCATGAGATGAAGAATTTGATATTTCAAAAAGTGCAAAATGCTATAACCCTAGTGTAGAATCAACACCAAATGACTCCGTTTGAAGTTGATTCTATCTACATAATTTTCGCTAATAAAATCGCTAAATGTCAAAACTTCGAAAAGCGTCGAAATGGGGTGTTTACCTTATTTTTTTTTTTTATGCAACTTTAATTAAGATCTGCAGTTTAAAACTCTATACTCCGGTAGATGACAGGATAAATAAACAATATTAAGCCAAAATATCTTATAGAAAGATTCGGTTTTCGATATTATTTTATCACTTATTCAGATGTCTTAACAAGTGCTTTGCTTTAACTGTAAACCTTAAATTTGTTTCTAACAATGACTTAAAACCTTATTAGGACTTTGTACGAAAATAGTACGTGATCGCCCTAAAGGAGAGAAGAGTTAATAAAATATAAATCAATTTTTTACATTTGTATTTAAAAATTTCTTTTTACTTTATAATGTTTTCAAACTATTAAATTTTAAAACAAAAATTAAATTATACTTAAAATGTATACAAAATATTCAGCAAAATTCGCAAAGTTTATACAAAATTCTTAGTAAAATTGGAATAACAAATTTGTTTGTTATAAAATAGGAAAATATGTATATATGCAAAGGAAATTATAATTTCATTATAAAGAAAAAATTTATTAAGGAAAAAATAAATAAATAACAATTTTAAAAAAGAACTTAAGACAAAACTTTTAAGCTTGATCTGATTTGAACAAACAAAATTAGAAAGGTTTAAATTTATAAAATTTCAGTATATATAAAATTCTTTGCTTTTTTTCCTAGAGCTAGTATTTTATTAAATATTTATTTGTAAATATTGTTGAAACTTTAATAGGTTACATGAAAAGATTTGCACAGCAATAAACAAAATTAAAAATCTATACATTTTGTATGAATGAATTAATGTTTTATACTCATATAAAAAGTATATCGTCACCTAAAAACCAAAAAGGCCGTAACTAACAAAAAATTTAAAATTGGTTTTTTGATTGATTACGATGTAGTTAACCAAAATACATCTTAACACAAAATTTTACACGTTTACGTTCAAAAACACAATTTTATTAAGGATTTTCAAAAGGCCGTATCTGAATATATTCATTAACCAAAAAGTCAAGTAGTGTAGTTTTTTTTCCTTTCCTTTTACGTTCAAAAACACAATTTTATTAAGGATTTTCAAAAGGCCGTATCTGCAATTTGAATATATTCATTAACCAAAAAGTCGAGTAGTGTATTTTTTTTTCCTTTTACGTTCAAAACACCATTTTTATTAAGGATAATCAAAAGGCCGTATTTGCAATTTGAATATATTCATTAACCAAAAAGTCGAGTAGTGTAGTTTTTTTTTCCTTTTACGTTCAAAAACACCATTTTTATTAAGGATAATCAAAAGGCCGTATCTGCAATTTGAATATATTCATTAACCAAAAAGTCGAGTAGTGTAGTTTTTTTTTCCTTTTACGTTCAAAAACACCATTTTTATGAAGGATAATCAAAAGGCCGTATCTGCAATTTGAATATATTCATTAACCAAAAAGTCGAGTAGCGCAGTTTTGTTTTCCTTTTATGTAATGATTTACACTGCTTTTTGTTTAACCAATTTAATTTTATTTTATCGGAATAAATTAATAAATTTTTAAAATTTTTCTCAAACATTTTTAAATAGTTAAAATGAATTTTGTTTTAAAATCACTCCCAATAAATAGATAAAAATACACAAGTTGACTAAAAGCTTATTTAATTATTGTCGAAAATGTTTGTTTTATTTTTCGCATAAATTTTTGTATTCGAGTTATGGCTTTTTGTTTTCAGAAAAATCGATTACAAAGATCGTAATTACATTACTTAAAAACTACAATTTTCCCATGAATTTTTTCTCAGAAACTAATCCGTCTTTATTTCTTAAGCATAATTCTAAAATTTACATACTAAACTTCAAGTAGTTTTTTTTTTTATTTAAAATGTTTTTTGTCTCTCCTGTCAAAAACTAAAAAGTGTAGTTGCAGCCTTATTGGATTTTAGGTGACGATATATAATTTATTTTTATTTTTTGGTTTTTATTAAAAAAAAAAAGCGCTCTTTCTGACAAACAAGGCTGATTAATTATAGATCTATTTACTTAATAACATGCGTACCTTGTCCTTTAAAAGATTTCGTAATTCCGTAACCATGAATTCATGGGATTCTTTAAATGTTGAAGCAACATCACCAATTAAAGTAGCCTCTACTTCTGGCTTCAAAGACATATCAGCCATAAAGGAATTTAAATTTCTAGGCAGTGCAGGGGATTTCCAGTTTACTAAAATTCAAATAATAAATGATTTTTAATAAACATTGTATTTAGTTAGTTAGATCTGTATGTTAATATATTTACTTATTAGTTTATCACAACGTTGAATTTCTAATTTCAATTGACGCATTAATTCTATAATTAGTTGACAACGTTCCTTTTCACTTATAACTTTGTCACCTTCAGCATTGGATTTTCTTTTTTGTTTAGTTTTCGATGAAGCTTGTAGTTTTCATAAATAGCTTGCAGTATAAAGGCATAAAGGGAAATGATCTGTAAAAGAGTAGCAAGGTAACATTTTTGATATTTTAGACGGAAAATTGAACACGTTTATAAACCTACCTCTACACAAACAGCTACCTTACTTTGCCATTCACGTCTTCGCCATAAACCATCTTCTGTAGCTTCATCACTTGCCTTAATTGTTGCTTCACATAAATTTACCACCCCAACAATATTATCACTAATCAATTTACATTGTAAGGGTAAATTGGTATCACCTAAATACAATTGTTTAACCAAACCGGCCAAATCGCTAAAGAATTTTTCATATGGCATTTCGAGTAGTAAATGCAAACGTGTTGGTAATAAATTGACTAGAAAACGATTGTGTAATGGTTTTATATCAATCGAGCGTAGACGTTTAAATAGTTCCAACCACGAGTCGCATAAGGACTCAACAATGGCAATTTCATTGGCAGGCGTAACAATAGAATTTCGACTATCTTTAGCATTTTGAGCAATTGCTCTACAATATTTAGCACTCAATGTGGGATGAAATAGATCAACAAATGATGCCAACAAACGTAATTGCAATGAACGTATATGTAATACTTCAGTTTCTTGATAGAAAGACTCCTTGCGTTGTTCTTCGACATCAACTAAATGCACTGGATCCCAACGTATAAGAGCACTCAAATCACGATTATCACTTAATTCATTCCATGATATACGATCCTCAGCCGGATCAATTGACATAACCATATAGGTGTTGAGATTTTGTTGAACATTACCATACAACATAACCAAATCACATAATTGAGCCTCTACCGAACTGGCCACATAGTGCAAACTATTGGTTAAACGTTCTTTGAAATTCATAAATTCTTCCAATTTTGAAAATGTACAAAAGCGATAAGTTAACGCTATATATTCTAGTCTTTCTTTGTAGCTATTGGTGAAAAATTTCAATGTCGAATCAAATATTGAACGCGACATCGAAAAACGTCCAGATAATACCAAGGGATTACAGTGGGCGTAGCCCATTGAATCTAGCTGTATTTGTTTGATTTCCAAATAATCATACATTTCTTGGGCACCCAAATGGCAACCTAACATATGATAGATTTTTAAACTTAATAACTTTACATGAAAATTACTAGAGCTATTGCGTAAGACATATTGCAGCAGGCAAAGTGCTTCAAATATACGATCTGATTTTTGTTCTTCTTGACTAATATCGTACATAACATTAGCTAAAATGAGAAATTTTAAGTAAGATAGTTAAAAAAAAAAATAGAATAAAAATTGCATTATACTAAATGTTATAGTTAATTAGTTAGTCTGATTTAAATAAACAAATTTCAACAGAAAGATTCTCTAAAATCTTGAAATTATTCACAGAAATTCCGTTTTAAAATCCCGTTTTGTGCCCGCTATGAGTAAATATTTAAAATTATTTTTAGTACAGTATTGTGGAAATTTTATAAAAAAATAAATAAAAATTTCATTTGAAAAATAAAAAAATTTGTTTTTCTTTTTTGACTTTGACAACTTGACTGGATAACTAAATTAAGCTGTCTCCAAAATGTAGACTTAAATTGTGGGAATATTGCATTAGACTGAAAACATAAAAAATCAACCACACGATTTCCACCACCCCTTCTGATTGCAACCTAACTTGGTATAGAAGATGTACATCATATAAGTATTACGTCGTCCAAATGTAGGAAAGCTAATACCTGCGGATCTTAAAATATCGCGTTTCAAAATATGAAAAATATTTGAAAATTTTAAAAAAGTATTGGTACATAATATTTTATATCTTTTTAACGGCTTATGCTACGAAAGTCATAGATACCTCCCCAGCCAGAAATTGCCAATGGTCTGAAAAATCAAGCACTGACAGAGCACTGTTAGCGAATGGTACAACAAATAAAGTGCTGGCAAAGCACTGATTTACAACGCTCTGCCAACGTTAGTAAAAAGTGCTTTGCAAGTACTTAATTAACAAAATTTACAACAGTAAAAATAATAAAAGCACTGGCACAGCCCTGGCTTAGAACGCTCTGCCAACGTTCTTAAAATATGCTTTCCCAGTACTTTAAAACCATCGTTTGAAAGCTTCTTAAATTGTGGTTTTACTAGTGCACTTATATTATTTACTTCTCCACGGCAAAATGCATTGTTTTCATAAACCGCGGTTCAAAAAGCTGTATTTCAAAAAACTATTTTTTTTAAATTTTGACAAAAATATATGACTTATGAATAAAAAAGTGAAAAAATTTAACTAAATAGTTGATAACTCAGAAAAATGCTGGAGGGATTTGGTATAGAAGAAATTTTTAATTAACATTTTTTTTTTTCAAAAAATTTATGAAACCAGTTTTTTGAAATTCAGCGGTTTGAGCCTTGGATTTTGAAAAAAAAAAATTAATTTTACCCTCAAGAAGTTAATTATTTTTGTGAACCAGTTAAACCACAATTTAAGTACCTTTAAAATGAGGTATCAGTGATTTATATACAGTCGACCCTCGGTTAACGAACGCCTCGCTTAACGAACATTTCGCACAACGAACACATTAAAAAAAAAAAATGTTTCGCTTAACGAACAAAATTTCGTATAACGACCAACGCAAAATGGGAAATACCGAATTGCGCGAAAAACTTCTGTCGTTGTTGGCATCACTTGTGTTCATACAATTAAGAAGACGTGTTGAGACATACACACATATAGTACATGTTCATTATTTAATTTTGTTAAAAAAGGGGAACTACCGAATTGCGCATAAAACTTCTCTGTTTGTGTTTAGCTTTAGCATCACTTGTGTTCATACAATTAACAAGACGTGTTGTTATTTTTTGTGAAAGTGAAACGTAACATTAAAAAGCATCACCCCAATCAGACAGTGGCTAAACGCGCAACCGATTTATTCAATGATAATGCTGTGTCGCATTTTCAACAAATTTTGAAGCGTCGCCAAAAACAAACGACTCTTAGACAGTTTTTTGTTAAAGAAGAACTAGGTATGCGTCTAGGTATCATACAAAATTATTTTTTTTTTGTATTTTTTCGTTTTTTCCATTGCAGATTGTCTCATTTCGTCCAATATTCAGTTCCTTAAAAATGTTGATAAATATATGTTATATTACTTTCAATAAATATTGATGTTGAAATAAGTTAGTGTGTACTTTTTCCGACTTGGAACGCATTATTTTATTTTGCACTGATATACAGTAAAAATTCGATAATCCGAATAATTGATTGCAGACCCCAATCCGGATTAGCGAATATTCCGGATTAGCGAATGTATGTATTTATTAAAAATTATAATAATTCATAGCATAAAAACATAAATATTAATTTGTGCAGTTCAGTTAAAATAAAAAAAGTACCAATTTACACACATACTTAACAATAAATAATATTAATTTCGTTTGACAAAGTCATCTTGCATCAATACTAAATTAAAAACGCATGTGCAAACATACTCATCACACAATTCTAACTGTATTTTTCAAAGCATGCTGTGATTTAAATAAAAATATAAATAAAAACGGCTGTTATTCAATCCGGACTATAGAGTTTCAATCAATCCGGATTATAGAATACGCAATGATTGTATTTTTCAAAGCATGCTGTGATTTGAATAAGAAAATAAATAAAAACTGGTTTTATTCAATCCGGACTATAGAGCTGCAATTAATCCGGATTATAGAATACGCAATGAGCTGCAAAATGCTGTCCGGATTACCGAATATTCCGGATTAGTGGAGTCCGGATTATCGAATTTACACTGTATATGGAAATAATGGTTTTGCTTAACGAACGTTTCGCATAACGACCACGCTTCTGGAACGAATTGTGTTCGTTAACCGAGGGCCCACTGTAGTTTAAACCGCTAAAAAGATATGGGCATTTATGTTTAACCACCTTTGCAAAACTGTTATTTTTATTTATTTTTTTTTTCAATACAATAACTCTTTTTTTCTACTATATTGAGTATATTTTATAGATTTTATCTATAACTTTGAATAGCGTAAGAGCTCCAAATATTAATTTGGTAACAGCATAGTAAACTAAATTACACAGGCCTACAAAAAAAAATTTTTTGTTTGGTGCCGCTAATTCTATGTTATAATTTGGTTAATTAGTCCGTAAGACGTCATGGTTAGCTGTCAAAATCGCGAAGCTACGTTCAGGTTTGTATCGATCGGTCATAACCTAAAAAATGTATTTTATTATACTTAATGTCATTATAGTCAATTAATTTCTTTGATTAAATGATAATATCGATATGCCGTCGTCGAGAAGGTGTTGTGTAAATAATCCAAATACATTTTGTTATATTTGTGGTGAATATGTAGTAAAAAAGTTTGTTTTTTTTTATAAATTTATTAAATGTTATTTAATTTATTTATCCTTGCGAAATCTCGAAAACTACACGTAGCATTAAAAAAGTAAGTATCAACTTTTTATCAGGGTACCGAACGTACTTGAAATCTGTTTTATTTTTAGCGGCACCAAAATCATAGTAGGCCTGTGTTATAATTAACATATATTTTTTTTGAAAATTTAAAAAAAAAACACATTTTTTTTAATACTGCGGTTTAAACAGCGGATTTTAAAAAAAAAATGTATTTTATCTTCAAAAAATTATTTTTTTAATTATTGTTTTAAAAGCAGTGTCTTTAAAATGAGATATCAGTGAATCGGGTAGTTTCAATCGTTAAAAAGATTTGGACGCTTAAGTACGACTACTTTTATTAAATTTTCGATTTGATTTCATATTTTAAAACGCAATATTTCCAAAACAGCTAGAGCTAACAACCCAAAACTTGTACAATGACATATGTGTATGACACTTACCTATCATTCCAAGTTTGGCGAAAATTAAAGGGGGGTAGAGGTCGAAAATTGGATATTTTTTGATGGTTTTATATGGAATGAGTCATTGGATAAACGACATATAAACTAAAGATCACTGCTAAAGATACTACTCCCAACACTAGAGTTTATGTCAAATGTCTCTTAATTAGTTTTTTAAAGGAGTTCGAGTTAAAATTTCTGATAATTCTCGGAAACGAGAATAATATATTTTTTTATCAGCGCAAATTCAGCAAATCAGCAAAATATTTTTTATAACCCGACTTTTTTTCTTTAACAGAACTTGTTCAGAACTTAACAACTTCTTTCTTCAAATTAGAATTGTTTTTTAAATCGTATTTTTTTACAATGTATGTTTATAATGAATAGAAAACAAATATGATATACTATTTTGTACACTACTCGACAAAGAACCGAAGCATACAAACTGAACATCCATTATTTTCCTAGTTCGTAGTATTACGGATTTTCATGTCAGTAATTTTCCTCTTGCAAAAATAGGAAATAGGCAAAATTACACAATTTTTTGTTTAATACTTATATGTATTTTTTATTAAAGGAGTGATATCGAAAAATTTCCGACACACATTATCACTTAAAACTTTTTTTATGTTTGAAAGTGAACTTATAAGTTGAAAAAATATATTTTTTGATCAAGTTATCATTAATAAGTCGTTAGATTATGTTTACAAAATATTAGCGTAATTTGATTATTAGTTTGTTAACAAATGGACTTTGTCAGGGCAAAAAAAGTAAAATTTTTACAAAAAATTCTTTAATTCCCACAATAAAATTTTACTTAATTGTCTAGAACTCAGAACAATCAAATTATATTAAGATTATTTTTAATTATTGATGAAGGCTATAAAACAAGTTCCTACACACACATTTTTTTGGAAATGGTCTGCTCCTAGTAATTAGGATACTACAAATGCCAAAAAAATCTCTTTTAATCAATTTTTGTTCAGATTCCATTTGTAAGCAAATTAATGAGCCGATCGGTTAAATATTTTTCACACATAATCTCACAACCGTCCTAAAGACAATTTGATAAGAAAAAATGTTCAGTTTCATATACAAAAGCAGTTGTAAGTGAAATGTGTGTCGTTTTTTCGATCTCACTCATTAGAGTTACATTTTTAGTACTATTCATACAATTTGTCAGTGTTAGAGAAACATGTTGTGTTTTTGAAAACTTTTATACTTTGGCATTTTTCCAAGACCAAAATTTCTGACATGTATACCCTTAATTTTCTATTATCCCATCATCAGAACACGTTTTGAAAGAAGTGACAATCCCATACAAAACATCAAACATTCATATAATCTAGTTTTCCCACTAAATGAGAACTAATATATGAGCTCGAAGTTAAAGATTATCACCATTGATCAAAAATAAATTGAAACTTGTTCGTTATGTTCAAGCTCTACCTTTGGTAGATATGCAATACACGTTTTTTGTTGTTATCCTCCTTTTTATTTTCACACTTGTTTTGTTAAAAAGCAAGATGTAAAGGGGGAGTAAACAAGACCGTACTTTGTCTTTTTTACAAGTTTGATATAATTTAAATTTTTCCTTTCCCTACTACAATTCACTATTTTAACTACAGCTGGAAAATTTCAATATCAATGTGTTCTTTTAATCGAAATTCTTACTACTTTTACTACAATTGGAAAGTTTTGTTTACTCTTTGTACTCTTTGTAATTTTTAAGCTGTAGTAAAAGTAGTAAGTTGTAGTAAAGGGTTGAAACGAAAAAAATTTATCATTTTGCAAACAATAGAAACAAATCTGATACCACAAATTAAGAGCAACACTCTAAAGTTGTTGCCCATATGTTATTTTTACGATTCGTTACAAAATGTGGCGAATTTTCGCTGTCAACACTTTTATAATTCAAATTTTTCGGATCAGTTTAATTTTAAAAATTAGATATTTGGGGATTTTTAAAAAATTCTGGAGCTTTATGAATAATCTAGTCCATTTGATTATAAACTTTTTAAATGAAAAATTTTCCGTCGAATATATTGTTGTGCATCATTTAGTGTATTGACAAAGGATATATGTAGTTTTCAGATAATACCAAACACTTGGACCAATATGGTCTGAGAGCCGAATAGGGTGACCCCGAATTAAAAAAAATATTAATAAATTTTTTCATAATTTTGGTACCTATTTTCTCGGACGCTATTGGACATAACGGATCGAAATTTTGGTAGGACATTGACAAATCCTTTAAGTATCAAAAAGCATTGAGATATTTGAAATTGATTAATTCTATCTCCTACAGGATAATGATACCATATATATGGTACATATATATCGCATTGGTCGTCAAAAGCGGAAGTTATTGTTCAATATTTTTATTTTTTGCTCGTGTGGAAATTTAAGCAAATTTGATTTATTCGACCTTTCAGTTTCAATTAAACAAAATAAAAATGCTCGAGCTCGAGGCCTGTAAAGTGATATTTATAGATTTTTATCTCCTGATTCTCAATCTCCAAATTTGTGTATCCCTTCACAATTTTGAAATATCGTATAAAAAGGATATTTTAGGACTACAGTCAAAACTCGATATACGATTCAAGCTATTTTAAAAATTATGACATATTCGTGTTACACATAGCCAAATAATTAAAGTCATGTGTTATATGACGTAAACAAGATAATTGAAATAAACTCAGCACGTCTTACGCTATTACTTGGGTGAGGTATTTGTTCACTAATTTTGACCAATATATGTCCTATGGACTTTTTCATATGAGTTGGAATACAATATTTTTGACAACACTTTCTTGAGAAATGTTGGATCAATAAACCCGAATCCGCTAAAATAGGTTCGGTCGTGAAAGCGTCAAGTAATAAGTATACGAACAGCCATATTAAAGTATAGAAAACTCTCCAATTGCAGTAAAAGTAGCGAGAAATTCGAATAAACGAACACACTGATAATTTAATATCTAGAGCATTTTTTAAGAAAAGTTAAGACTCTGTCTTTAATTTAATAAAAAAGAGTAAATAAAAAAAAAGGTTTAGAATGTAAAACTTTTTGTTTAAAAAGTTGTAGAAAATGTTTACTTTTTTAAAAAAAACCTTATAATTTAAATAAAAATCATAGAAAATATTTATTAAAACCTTACCTGCCAATAAAGCATAAGGATCTGAAGGACCCATATCTGTTGGTAATAAATTTTTACCAAACGTACTTAAACCATGTTCATAATGCAGCTTTAAAGCGGTATAAAAAGCTAAACGATGTTCGATTTCTAAATCTAAATGTGAACCGCAAATTCGTGAAACTTGTAAAGCACAAATATGTTTTTGCATTTGTTCTTTCTAAGGAGAAAATAAAAATAAATTGAATTTTTAGCCACTTGCAAAAGATTATGATTACTTACATTTTGTGGTAAAGTTGTAGAACTTATACCACTTTCCACTAATAACTTATTAGCCAATTCCAGTCGATCTTTCATAGAAATAGATGACAAAAACAATGTAATATCATGTGTACAACATGGCTTATCGCCAAATAAACGAAAATATTCTATAATTAATTCAGCAAAATCACCCAATAATTTTTGAGCATCCATATTTAGTTCACGCATACGTTTATGTAATTCTAAGCGAGCTAAATAAGGACCACGAACTTTTTTTTCGTCTGATTCTATAAGCTAGAAGGGAAACATAGTTTGATTTGAAAATATTTTTTTTTTTTTGTGATTATTTGCTTACCTGACTCAAAAAATCGTGACACTCATCTAAGGCTGTTAGTGCAGATTTTACTTTTTCTTCATCAGATTTTTCTGTATCATTTTCACTTTGTTGTAACTTTAACAACTCAAAACATGTTGTTAAATAATCTTGATAATAATCCCAACGATCATGTCTGGAAAAAAAAAAAAATACAATAATATAATTATAGAAAATGTTATTAAAGAAAAGCTAACGAAGTTGTATTAACTTACTCATCTTTTAATAAATCTTTAAGTAAAATATTACAATCTTGCCACATTTTTAATTCTTTAGCAAATTAATTTTCATATATATGGGAGCTCCAGGATATAATTTTTCACAGACAGGACCATTAAGAATTCTAGAGCCTCTTTAAACTTTTCTTGTAATTTAAGTATATGTAAATACAAAAATACTTCCTGCTCCGATTCTAATTTATTTTCCTGTATCATTTTATCAACCATACGTTGAGCCAAAGATAAATATATTTTACGTTTGACATCATTTTGACTTTCAGGACCACGAATACCCTTAAGAAATAAAAAAAAATCATAAAAAAGAACCCTTTAAACAAATTAAATAAATTACCTGCAAGACAACACTCATAACAGCCCAAAAATAATAAGCATTTTTTGGTTGAGTCTTGTACATTTGTAAGGCCACCGATTGTTGTGATTTGAAATCTTCCAAACGAACATGAGATATAAAAAGATGCGCCAATAATTCTTCATTATTCGGTGATTGTTTAACGGCATAATTATAAATTTCCACAATTTTATCCACTAAATGAAAGAAGGGATAGATAATATAATAAATATATAAATTTTATATATTAAATTAAAAATAGTTTTATATTAATATTCATCTTTACTCTTTTAAGATCTAATATTAAATAAATTTTTAAGTTTGCAGGGTTGTTCGGTAAAAATATTTTCAAATATCTTAATTATTTAGCATAATTAAATTTAAAAAAAAAAACGACAGCTGCTTAAAACATTTAAATGAATTTCATTTTAACTTAAACAATTTTCTGCATTTATATCTACTTTTTTTGATTAATTACCCACGTACATTGCTCTAATTCTTTGTAGCAAAATGACAGCACTTGCAATGTGGCATCATCCACTGGTTTTTCATCGGCGACTGCTTGCAAGAAGCCATGACTTTCCTCGTAGCGTCCCAGACGCAATAGCGCCAGACCTTTGAGTGCTTTGGCACACAATAGACTTGGATGTTTTTTTAAAACTTTTTCGGTCTCTTGTAATGCTTTACGATTATTGCCAACCTCTAAATTATCTACAAATAGAAAAAAAAATCAAATATTTTTGGTCATATTATTATTTGAGAGAAATTTGTTCTTTTAAATGAAAATTAATTAAGGTGATATTTTTGCTTGTGTTTAAATGATTAATGAAATAGGTAGTGGCTAACAAATAATTAAAACATAAATTTAAATAAATTATAATACAAATTTGTTGTAATTTAATTTTTTTTTTGCAAAGAAACATATAATAAAAATATTGTTACAAGATGTACGAGAGCGGACCAAAAAGTCCGTGACTTTTTGAATGAAACACAGTTTTTTTTTGCAAAAAAAAAATTATTTTTCAACATAATCTCCTTTTTGCTCAATACACTTTGCACAGAAAATTTCATATAGACGCAATCGAACAAATAAAAACATAACAAATATTACATTATTCAACAAAACATGGTCACTGACGAAGGTTCAATACCAGAAACTGCGCAGTCTGTTTCAGAAAAAATTTAAAATTTGCAATGTAGTTATGATTTTTAGAAAATACACTCATTCTTCTCTACCACGCCCTTTCACAATTAAAATGAAAAAAAAAAAATGCATATTAATTATAGTATTAATTGCAATTGTTTGAAAAAGACGTTAAAATTCAAACTCAAACAAAATCAAACTTTGCTTTCTGGCAATTCTTCCCTAACTACGTAAGCGCCATCCATCGAAAATACAAAGAATATATCATAGATGTGGCATCACTTACAACATATGGAAAACATTGGACATTAGAGTGAGGTCAGTTTCTAAAAATAGAACTGTTGTGTTGTTGGAGTTGTACTTCTGAGATTATGTATTGAATAAAACTAGTTTTAAACACAACAAAACTCGACCGGACGATAGATCAGTGGGCTAAAGCGCTCTGTCTAACGTGTAGTGCGAGTGCGTGTGGCATTAGAAATCAGTTTATCTATACCACGGTCAGTGATTGCACAGAAAATTTCATATAGACGCAATCGAACAAATAAAAACATAACAAATATTTTCAAAAAAATAGGGTCACTGGCGAAGGTTCAATACCAGAAACTGCGCAGTCTGTTTCAGAAAAAAATTGAAAATTTACAATGTAATTATGATTTTTACGCCTTTCACAATTAAAATTAAATAAAATTGCATATAAATTATAGTATTAATTGCAATTGTCTGAAAAAGACGTTCAAACTCAAACTTAGTCCAACGTTTCTCCAATTTTTGTATCCCTTCCAAAAAAATAAGATTTTTCGAGGTCCATAAAATAGTCATTTCTTGTCCATATGGGGTCGTTTTTTTATTTAAATCCTCGTTAAATCGGTCCAATAAGTTGGCATAATATTCGCCGTTTATTGTTTTTCCCTTTTGAAGGTAATCGATGTGGATTATCCCGCGTGCATCCCAAAAACTGTTGCCATCACCTTATTGGCCACGATTACGGTTATGGTCAATTGCGAGCAAACGCGGCACCCATCTTGCGGACAGCTTTCTTAAACCCAACTGATCATTTAAAATCGAAACCACACTGCCATATTAAATGCCTATGGCATCAACAATCTCAAGCACTTTTACTCTTCGATCGGCCAACACCATATCGTGGATTTTTTTCGACATTTTGACCTCAATTGGTCGTCCAGAACGTTCAGCGTCATTTATACTTGTGCGACCACAACGAAAGTCAGTAAACCACTTTTTTACTATTGAAATCGATTGTGCAGAATCCCCATAGTATTTATAAAGCTTTTCCTTGGTTTGATTGACGGTTTTTTTTCGAAAAAATTATGTTTAATGAGCACTAGAAACTCACTTTTTTCCATTTTTAAAAAAATCCACGAGGTTGTATCTTTTGAACAGCTGTTAAACGCAAAGTAAACGACGGAACTTGCTCAAAATTTGACATTAGCTATTAACAGGTGGTACTTGATGGGAGCAGTGTTGCATTCATATAACTACGAGGGAAGTTCGAAAAGTAACGGACTTATTGGTCCGCCCCCGTAAATGACTATATTTCATTTACAAATAAATATCGTCAGCTTATATTTCGTTTGACCTATATGCCAAAAAGTCGACATAGGGAAAAACCATTCGATAAATTTCAATTTTTTAACCTCTGAACTTTAAAATTAAAAAAAAAAAATAAACAAAAGTATGTAAGCAAAATAAAATTTAAGGGTTCTCTTGGAAAAAGTATATTGCTGTGGTAATTTATTGTTTAAAAATAATAAGTTCATTTAAAAAGTAAATTAATTTACATTTGTTATAATTTAAAGTATGTTTAATAGAAATTAAAATGAATTTAAAAAAAAAAAAGTTTAATATAAAATGTTGTTTTCTTCCGCGATCGATTTTCTCTTCTTATCGTCTTTACGTCGTATATTGAACAGAACTTCTATTCTCTTCGCCTATGCCATTTGTAGCGTTCTTTTAAGCTCCGCCCACATTACTATCCTCAGATCTTCGAAAAAATTAATTAAATTTAAGCCTAAATGTCAAAAAATTTAATCCAGAATTACAAAAAGGTAAAGACCACTGCAAATGTAGTTAAAAAACAAATGAAAGTTCACTTAAAGAAAGAAAGCCTTACATTTCAGTAAATTCATTTTATTTCTTACCATTAAAAAAAATTTTACCGCAGTAAAATATAAACAAAAATTTATTTTTTCAATAAAAAAAAAAACTATTGTATAAAATGAATGTAAAATAATAATTTGTAATTTGGTGTGGTTTGTTATTTTAAATGATATACATATGTAGTCAAAAATTTATTTCTTCTACAAATGACTGTTTTTTCATTTAAAACTAAAGATTACTGTATGACAACTCAAGCAACTATAAATAGTTACAGAAGTTTCCTGAGTTTGCTGACTCAGCAACATTTTTTGCTGACTTTAGAAACTTTTTTTTTTGAGTGCACGATTAATAGTCTCCTGAGGATTCTATCCAGTGAAGGTTTCCAACCTGTCTGCTACGCAGACGATGTGGCGATACTTTTAAGGGGGGAGAATTCTGGATATCTATGTAGGAGGGCATCTTATGCACTCGAAGTGGCGTACAACTGGACCAGGCCCAGGGGCCTAAATGTCAATCCGGACAAAACTGAAATATGCCTTTTTACTAGGAAGAGGAAGATCATTGATTTTGATGAACCTATCTTCCTGGGAAAAAACGGTTCACATCTCCGATAGGGTCAAGTATCTGGGAGTTGTTCTTGATAGAAAACTAACCTGGAGGGACCATATTGAGGAAAGGGTGAAGAGGGCCCACATATCGTGGGCCGTCTGTAGAAGGGCAATAGGATCTAAATGGGGTCTGAATCCCAGGATGACACACTGGCTATACATTAGCGTTGTCAGACCTATACTGACGTACGCATCTGTAGTATGATGGACATCGATGAGATTTGGCTCGTATGTGGGACTATTGCAGAAGGTACAGAGCTTATGCGCAATGAGAACCACATCTACTAGGGCTGTCGAGACTATTCTAGCAATTCGCCCAATTGAGGTACAGGTGAAGTACGAGGCCGCATTGACTATGATGCGGCTGAGGGCTACCGGGGAATGGGACAGTAATGACCATATCACCGGGCACCGTACTATTTTGGACCAATTGCTAGGGTATTGCGTCCCAGAATGGGACTGCGACAGGATTTCAGAGAGGTCTGTCACGACGCTCTGTGACACGTTAATACCCTACAGGGAACCATGGTTAAATGGGACCTTGTTGGGGAACCATCCGGGGATCCACTTTTACACGGATGGATCAAAACTGGATGGGAAAACGGGTCTGGGCTTCTGTGACTCTGACTTCAATGTACGCAAATGCTTCCGTCTTCCTGACCATAATACCGTACTACAGGCGGAGGTCACCGCGATTACGGAGTGCATTAAGCAGGTGAATATCATGGGCTTGACCGGTGATATTGTGATTTTCACGGATAGCCAAGCGGCCATCCGGGCTTTATCTACGGATTTGTGGGATCAATGACGCACTTAGGAAATTATGTTGGTAAAGACCACAGCAATTGTAGTCAAAAACAAATGAAATTTCATTTAAAAAAAGGACGACTAAAATTTCATTAAATTCAACTAACATTTTAAATAACAAAAAACAACTGTAAAAAATTAATGTAAATTCATAAAAAAGTCATTTGCTGTGAGTTGTTTTTTTAAATTAACTACAAGGTTAGTTAAAAATTGTATTTGTTCTACAAATGACTTACATTTACATTAAAAATAATGAAACTGTATTACAACCCAAACAACTACATATTTTTAAAGCAGAAGTTCCCTGAGTGCGATACTCAGGTGTAAAGGGGAAATTAACGATTACTCTGCACGGGGACGCATTGAGATCATATGGGTGCCGGGACACTGTGTTATAGCGGGGAACGAAGTGGCTAATGATTTGGCTAGGTGAGGATATTCCCTGGAATTAGTCACTTTGGGGAACGCTAAACCTTTTCGAGCTCTCAAGGCGGAGCTGGTGGACTGGGCTGACACCATGCATAGGACCATCTGGGAAAATGCGGGTGTTGGCAGGACTACGAATTTTCTCTGGGGCAACCCGGACAAGGACAAGACGAGGGATATTCTGAATCTCAGTAGGAAGGAACTGAGTCTTTTGATGGAAATCCTCTCGGGACACTCGACACTTAGGGCCCATCTCCACCGTATTGGTAGGGCGGACTCGGAAGTGTGCAGGGCCTGTGGGGAGGACGTAAAATAAATGACTTTACAAATTAGCCATGAGGAATCGTTCTGAAATTTAGTCAGCTATTTTTCAAATTTGTTTAAAACTGTGGGCTGTAGTCAAATTTGCTTAAAAAAAAATCCAATTGTCCCACTGTTCCAGGGTTCGAATCCCGGCAGGACCAAAAAAAATATAAATAAATTTTTAATTTTAATTTAATTTTTTTTCTTCATTTTGTTATTTGAAAGCCTGATGGCCATTTTATAAATTACAATATTCCTCTCCTGTAAGATCATCTTAAATTAGAATTAAAAAGTTCTGATAGCATTTTACTCTAAAAGATGATAAATATTATTATACTAATCTAAAATAAATTATAATAATTATTTTTGCTAACCCAATTAGAACGAAAAGAAAAATATATTAAATATATATATGTATATATATACATTAGAGTGCTCCAAAAAAAGTTGCGAGTTATTGACTGCCCCCCCCCCCCACCTCTTAAAAATATTAATTTGGGTGTAAAACAACGTATCCTAAAAAATTAGGACAATCGGATAAAAGGAACACGTGCATCAACAAGCCTGAAGTTTGAAAAACGGTTTATAATGGAAAAATATGACTTTTTTTTTAATTTCTTAAAATTTTTAATATTTTTTTTTTTTTTTATGTTGAACCAACACTCAGGGGATGCCCCTACAAATGCATTGCATTGTGTTGATATCAGGAAAATAGGTTATGGGGAGGAGGAAAGAGGGAGTAGGGTTTGTGGACATTTGACTTGAAATTTTCTAAATTGTAATTTGCAGAGAAGACTTCCGCAGGGAGACAATTCCACATACGGCTAGTGCGACTGAAAAACGAGTTTTCTCTGTAATGAGTTGTGCGATTTGCCGGGCTATAGACAACAAACGGATGAGATCTACTTGACAAGCGGGTAGTACGAACAGAGACCCGGTCCCTCGGGATGAGTCGGCTTATCTCAGCAGAACACTTCCCATGGTAATATCTATAGAACAAAGTCACACAACCCACATTCCGACGATGCTCCAACGAGTCAATAGAGTTCGAAACCGTACTGTCGTTGATAAGCATCAACGCTCTCCGTTGCACACGGTCCAGAAGCCCCAAAATAGACTTTGAAGCACCTGCCCATATATGGGAGTTATATTCCATCTTCGGCCGGATGTAGGTGGTATAAATAGTAAGGAGATCAGATGGGGTGAAGTATTTCTTACACCGGTTTAGAAAACCAAGACACTTGAATAATGTGATCTGTCCAACGGACATCACACTGTATTCTCATGCCCAGAACATCAAGAGTATCTGAATCCTCAATAACGATCCCATCCATATACACAGATGACGTGGTTGAGTCCACAGACCTATGGGTCAACATACAACATTGAGTCTTACGAGCATTAAAATCGACCCTGTTCGCACGACCCCACTCTGAGATTGTCGAAAGGTCATGATTGAGTGTGTCATTCATAATCTGTCTTTTGCCCCTGACCTCCACAAGGCTTGGCCTACGATCGAAGGAAAAAGAATGACAAATGTTGCTGTCATCTGCAAAGGAGTAAATAGGATTGATAGTTCGACCAAGGAGGTCATTAAGAAAGATGAGAAAAAGAGATGGAGAAAGAACAGAGCCCTGTGGTACCCCTGAACATAACTGAAAACTCGTCGGATGAGACCCCATCTATAACAACACGTATAGTACGATCTCTGAGAAAACTCGAGATAAATCGAGAGAAATCATTACCTACACCAAAGGCAATTAGTTTTGATAACAGTGCGCCGTGCCACACACGATCGAACGCCTTGGAAATATCTAGAGCAACTACCTTGTTCTCACCAAACATGTGAATAGACCGACTCCAACATTCAGAAAGGAACGCCAACAGATCTCCCGTAGAACGAGTTCTACGAAAGCCATACTGTCGATCACTAATAAGTGAGTTGGCCTCCAGATAATTTACAAGATGGTAGTTGACCATGCTCTCCATCACCTTCGAGAGCGCAGAACATATTGCAATTGGGCGGTAATTTTCAGGGTTATTAGCCGCACCCTTTTGGGGATTGGTTGAACATTGGCAACCTTCCAGCACGAAGGGAAGACACCTGCACGGTATGAAGAGCTGAACAGGTTAGCCAATGGACGAGCTAGCGTCGAAGAGCACTGTTTCAGTACCAGTGCTGGTATGCCATCCGGTCCCGGTGACTTGTTTACGTTGAGATCCGCAAGAACCCTTTTAACGGCACTCGTTTTAAACTAAAGCCAAAATAGTCTGAATTATTAAACACAGTTTTCAAATCTCAAATTTTAAAGTTTCAAAATTTTTTTTAAAGAAATTTAAAAAAATCAACTATTGGACTTTAAGTTTTAATTAAGCACATATTAAGGACTAAAACTTGAAAAAATTGAAGGTATTCCTCTTTTCATTTTGCCAGTGCAGCGATTTAACTTCAGCGGATTTTGAGAAAAACAGCGATATTTGTCACTTATTAAGGTTTTATGAATTTTTTTATTTTTCAAATTCATCGCAAGTTTAAAAACTTCAATCCTCTTAAAATAATATTACAAACTGTATTCATTAATTATTTTATTTGCTTTCATTAAAATGCAAATAATATCAAAGTAGCTGTTCCTTATACCCATTGATATAGGTTCATCAAATGAAAAACACCCAAGGGATGATTACAAAGAATTTTTGCAACTGGCTATAATTTTCCTTGGTGGCACAGTTCCAAACTGTTCCTTCCGAATGCCTGGAGCACATCATCACGCCCGATGGATGGCTAAGGCGATTTATTGACTAAAAATATTTTTGTTTTGTGAAGAATTCGAGATGACTGATTGTGAGAGGAATATTGTTAGAGATGTATGTACATATGTATTTTTGTATTAAAAATTTATCTAAAAGTATGGCTTAAAGCGTCAGTGGCTGTAGAAGCCCCAATGCAAACTTTAACGTTTCTTAAAAATCTTCATGAATACAGCAATATTGACACAAATATAAGTAATGAAGCAATACGTAAATTTGGTAACCATTTATAGTATCTTTCGCCAGAAAATGTAGCTCTAGCATTTTTAGTCAATACCTGACATTTTTTTTTTTGCTCCATACAAGGTTGGAGACCCTAATATACATTTATATATACATATATACTACTATCAACTTTGTTGTAGTAAAATGATAAAAAATAATATTGCTATTACTTATGAATGGCAATATTATTTTTTGGCAGTGCATTAAATAATAAATCCACACAACTTTGAAAAAAAGGATGATAGAAGATTCGATTTAGTCGAGTTAGACGCAATCGTGAATCTTAAAAAAATTAGATACAAATAAAGAACACTTTATAAAGGCTGATTTTTAAAGAGCTATCGGATTTAATTAAAAAAAAAACACACACATAAAATTTATGAAATTTTTATTTGAGTCGATAGAACGATCTATATAATTAAATATTTCAAGATGATTTCATGTAAATGTTGAAAGCGGCTACGCCTCAAATGGTTCATACGCTAGGTCCAATTTTGGCATACTCTCTCCAACATATCGGCCGGTATCTCACGAATAAATTCTTCAATATTGGCTTCCAGTGCTTCAACCTTGTCCGTATAGACATGAGCCTTAAAATAGCCCCACAAAAAATAGTCTAAAGGCGTTAAATTGACCGTCCCAAACGTGAAATAAACTGTTCACCGACCTCGCCCCTCAATTGGGCCATTTTTTTCGCGTGCTGTGTGGCATGCGGCACCGTCTTGTTGAAACCACATGTCACCCAAGTCCAGCTCTACCATTTTGGGCAAAAAAAAGGTTGTAATCATCGCACGGTAGCGATCGCCATTCACAGTAACGTTCCTGCCTTCGACGTCTTTCAAAAAGTACGGTCCAATGATGCCACTGGCCCATAATCCACACCAAACAGAGCATTTTTCGTTATGCATTGGCAGTTGTTGCAATGCTTCTGGCTGATTTTCACACCAAATACGGCAATTTTGCTTGTTCGCGTATCAATTCAACCAGAAATCAGTCTCGTCTCTGAAGACAATTTCCGATAAAAAAGTGGATCTTCATCCAACTTTGCCAGCGCCCATTCACCAAAAGTTAGCCGTTGTGGTAGGGTCGTGTGGCTCCAATTCTTGCACTAGCTGTATTTAAAAAGGTTGTACACAAAATCTTTCTTGCAAGCGTTATTCGTTTGTAAGACGATTCATGGTTAAATTTTAGACCAAACTGAACATGTTTACCTGTAACATGTTACACAAAAACAGCTGAGCTGCCAAAAACAGTGTTGCCAAAAATAAAGTTGCTAAAAAATTACCCTTTACTAAATGCCCGATAAAAATAAAGAAGAAGACGTATGTAAAGGGTGTTTTTTATACAGGTATATAACTTTAAGTTGGCCTCACTTTTTTAACTGGCCGTCATTTTGTCAGCTGTCAAGTGATTTATGTTTAGTTTGGTTTGGCATTTCACCATGAATAGACTGTCGCCTGAACAACGCTTCCAAATTGTGCACATTTATTTTGAAAATCATGGTTTTGTTCAAAATACGTATCGCGCACTACGTCCCTTTTTACGGTCAACATAATCGTCCATCAGAGCAATTAATTCGATTAACTATGAAACATTTTCGCCCCACGTTTACTTTAAATGATAATATGCATCCACAGAGACGTCGTACAGTGCGTACAGAAGAAGTCAGTGCTGCTGTAGAACGTAGCGTAGAGGAAGACTCCAATCAGTCTATCCGTCAATGGCGACCGCTATAGAGCCATGATTACTGACTTTTTCGTTCATCAATTGAACAACCATGATGTGCAGGAGCTGTGGTTTCAACAAGACGGAGCAGCACGTTACACAGCTCTGGCCACAATTGATTTATTGAAGGAAACGTTTGGTTACCGCATAGTTTCACGTTTCAGACCCGTGATTTGGCCTCCAAGATCGTGCGATTTAACGCCGCTGGATAAGCCCCAAAACGATTGAACACTTGAAGGACAACATTCGCCGCGTTGTTGCCAATATACGGCCACAAATGTTGGAAAAAGCCATCTAAAATTGGACCTCCAGATTAGACTACGTCCGAGCCAGCCGTGGCGGTCATATGCCAGAAGTCATATTTAAATTATAATGCCAGAAGATTATCTTTCGAATAAAGTAAATTTCATGTCAATTTAAAAAATTCATCTTTGTTTTATTCCATTTCAAAGTTATATACCTCTATAAAAAACACCCTTTATATTAATAAAATCATCAAATAATGATGTTCCAAGAATACGATTAACGTGTTCTGTAATGTGTTCACGAATTCGTACAAAATATATATATTAATCACTCTATTAAAAAGCAACCAAATGTCGTTTATGTTGTACTCCCAAGTGACCGAATATATCTATACACAATATGAAAACAGTGGCATTGTAGTACTATGTACAATTCTCTTTCTAACATAAACTAGAATAATCAAATTCGTATTATATAATTTCCTCCATATGAAAAATACTCTTGACGTAAGATATCTAATATGGTGTTCAAATGTTAAATCACAATCTATAAGTACTCCCAAAATCTTTAAATTTGTGTACATCCTGAGCAAAATTGCTCGAGTTGGAAAAGAACATTGCCTTAGTTTTCATTGTATTAACGGATATGAAATTATCCAATTCGAAATACAGTCGGTTGAATAATTTATCACCGCTTGAAGTACATCAAAATTATACTTTCTACCTCAACATAAAATTTGTATTTCAATTAACCCTCTAACGGGTAAGACTACCTCAGGGCAGTCTTCATAAACTTTACCACAAATGCGTCAAATGAGCGGTTTATTCTTAGAAAATAATATATTCCGATAGAAAACTAAATTTGCTAAATATTTTGCGAAGAAATTCTTCGTGTGCCGTCCACGTTTTGGAAGCGAGAAAGCTTCAAAATCAAAATTTCGTAAAATTTCAAACACTAATTATTTAAAAAAAAAAAACAAATTGTTTGATACAATTTTTATTAAAAATAAAAATTATGTTTTTTTCGACCTTTAATTGTGCAATGAAAATGAAAATTATTCAAGTTCGAGGCCATACTCTATATTTCTTTATTAGGATATTGTCTTAACAAATAATCTATAGAGTTTTTGTTTTCAAATTTATTATTTGACCCTTTCAGGAATGTGTTGATAGATCTATTTCGGGAATTTTCTAGGGAATTTTCTAGGTTTATTGCACAATTAATGCCCGTAATTTTAAGCAATAGATACCTACCGGTGCTTAGATGCCTACCCGATTTTGTTCGTGTACACGGTAGGTATATAAGCACCAGTAGGTATATATTGCTTGAAATTACGGCCATAAAGGTCGAAAAAAACATAATTTTATTTTTAATAAAAATTATATCAAACTTGTGTAAAAGACAAAGTATGGTCTTGTTTACTACTTTCCCTGTATATTTTGTTTTTAAAAACAAATGTACAAATCAAAAGGAAAAGCAAAAGAAACAAAAACGCGTATTGAATATTTACCAAAAACTTGTTTTTTGTGTGTATGTCTACACAAAAAACAAGTTTTTAATTTATTTTGTGATCAATGGTGATAATCTTTAACTTTGAGCTCATATATATATTAGTTCTCATGTAGTGAATAAACTAGTTTATATGAATGTTTGGCATGGGATTGTTACCTCTTTCAAAACGTGTTCTGATGATGGGAACCTATAAAATTCCCGAAATAGATCTATCAACACATTCCTGAAAGGGTCAAATAATAAATTTGAAAACAAAAACGCTATAGATTATTTGTTAAGGCAATATCCTTATAAAGAAATATAGAGTATGGCCTCGAACTTAAATAATTTTTGTTTTCAAAAAAAAAAAATTGTTTTCAAAAATCTAAAAAACCAATTTAAGTTGACTAAAAACTCTTTATAATAAAATATAATTAAGATTCAAGCTTTATCTTTAATACTAAGTCCTTACTTTAGTAAAAGGACTCACATGATTTTATCAGGGTTCCTCTAAATTACATCATCTTAACTTATAAACTAATTAGACGGATTTTAATGAAATTTTGCAGAAAGAAGACATTAAGTATTAATAGCAAAGCGTTAAAGTCTGAACAAGATAAATTGAAGTTTAGATACTTTTTCGAGAAATTTCGCTTTTTTCCAAAAAGCGAAAATCCCGATATTTTCTTAAATAGGAGCAGAAAAAAAATAGTTTTCCGAGTGTGGTTATATCTTGGTAAGAGAAATAATTTTTGTGCAAAACTACTCTTTTATATGCTTTAGTTTCCAAATGCACTCTAAAATATTTTGGCTCATATTGCCTAAATTAGGCAACGATAAACAATTTTTTTGAAGAACTTATTGTTTGTTTTTCGATCCAAAACTTACAATCTGATTTTTTTATAGAATGGACAAAGAAATGGAATCTAAAATTAAACGCAACTAAGTCTGTACATATAGACTTTACAAACAAACCAGTGAGATATATTTCCATCTTAATTGATAATGTAGAACTTTCATATGCAAATAAAGCGAAATATCTTGGTATGACTTTAGATGCAAAATTACGATGGAAAGAGCATATCAGAACTAAATATATGGAACTTGAAGTTAAATATAAAAATCTGAAATGGTTAATAGGAATAAAGTCAACACTATCAATAGAAAACAAACTATTAATATACAATCATATGCTGAAACCAATATGGACCCAACGTGCGCAACTCTGGAGCTGTGCAGCAAAAAGTAATATAGATATAATTCAACGTCAATATCGGCAATGCACCATGGTGCATCCGCTTATCTGATCTCCATCGTGACCTGAGTGTGGAAATGGCATCCTCTGTGATTCATAAACTTGCAACAAAACATAATGAAAGACTACAAGAACATGTTAACCCGGAAGCATCATCCCTAGCTAATGTAACTGATATGGAGCGCAGGCTCAAACGCACAAAACCCTATGATCTCGTCAGAACCAATGCCGTCCTGTAGTGGAATAACACATCAACACACAATATATTTTTCATCTTAATTGATAATGTAGAACTTTCATATGCAAATAAAGCGAAATATCTTGGCATGACTTTAGATGCAAAATTACGATGGAAAGAGCATATCAGAACTAAATATATGGAGCTTGAAGTTAAATATAAAAAACTGAAATGGTTACTAGAGTTAGTTTTGAAAAATAGATTTTTGGATATTATCACTTTTTAGAAGGTTTTTGTATCAATAAAAATAATGGCGTATTTTTTTTTTTTTTAATTTCAACTCCTTCCCGTGCCAATAGGCGACTCAAATCGCGGATTTTGGGTCCCTTTTCCCATACAACAAAAACGGCTAAATATATGTCAAATCTGACTTCAGTATTCGATTCTACGGGAAAACTTAGGCCCATAAGCTTTTTTTTAGTTTTTGGAATGCACCAGAATGCATAATTAAAGTGGTCCAAAAAAATAATTTTGTAAATAAACAATTAAAATATTTTTTTTGTTAATATACAATGAAAAATCACTTACATCTGACAAAAATGGTACAAAAATTTTAATTTTGTAGTTACCCGTTCAAAAGTTATTAAAGTTTAAAAATTTAATTTTTTTATATATACAATGAAAAAGTACTCCTAGCTGAGAAAAATGTGCAAACATTTTTATTTTATAGCAATCCGTTCAAAAGTTATATAATAAATATAATTATAAATATAATAAATGCTACATAAAAAAGATTTTATAGAAGTAGAAGAGGGAGAAGAAGTGGTTAATAATGTTGTTGATGCAGCTAACAAGTTGGCATATTTTGATTCCGCTTTTAGTAAGTCACCGTTTGATTTTATTACTCTTCAAAGTTTAAAAACTCTGGTTAATTTTGGAATTAACATATCCTTTATGTTTTATAACGCTGTTGAGTGGCCAGCCCAGAAAGGTTTCCGTAATGCAATCGAACAAGCTAAAAATATACAATCAACAAGTATTTACACCGAACAACTTGTTGGTATAATTTCGCGCCTGAACAACTCGTGTTTAGTTAAAAATAAAGATAATTTAAATTGTTTAGCTTTATCTGCTGTGGAAAAGAATAGAATTAATTAGAATTGTTGTTAAATAGAAATTACAAAACCAATAAAATATTTTTCATTTTTCATTATTATAATAATGAAAAATAATTTATATTCACTAAAAAATTAAATTTTTAAACTTTAATAACTTTTGAACGGGTAACTACAAAATTAAAATTTTTGGACCATTTTTGTCAGATGTAAGTATTTTTTCATTGTATATTAACAAAAATAAATATTTTAATCTTTTTTTAAAAATTATTTTTTTGGACCACTCTAATTATGCATTCTGGTGCATTCCAAAAACTAAAAAAAGCTTATGGGCCTAAGTTTTCCCGTAGAGTCGAATACTGAAGTCAGATTTGGCATATATTAAGCCGTTTTGGTTGTATGGGAAAAGGGACCCAAAATCTGCGATTTTAGTTGCCTATAGGCACGGGAAGGAGTTGGAATAAAAAAAAAAAAAAATACGCCATTATTTTTATTGATACAAAAACCTTCTAAAAAGTGATAATATCCAGAAATCAAAATCAAAAAAAATTTGAAAACGAACTCTAATATATACATATATATATTTTTTTAACCTATGTACCTATGTGATATAAATTTAACCTATGTACTTATGTGATAGGTTATTAAACTAGTTGCAGTAACAAATAAATAAATAATAAAAAAAAAAAAAGTTTTTCGAGTGGAGCGCATGGTATGAATTTTGTTGCAAAACATCGTTTGCCAGTTAGAGGGTTAATTTTATTTTGTAAAATATATTTTTAGACTACCCTGAAAAATCAAGCACTGGCAGAGCACTATGTGCCAATGATCCAACAAATAAAGTGCTGGCAAAGCACTGATTTCCAACGCTCTGCCAACGTTAGTAAAAAGTGCTTTGCCAGTACTTAATTACAAAATTTACAACAGTAAAAATAATAAAGGCACCGGCACAGCTCTGGCTTAGAACGCTCTGCCAACGTTTCGTGGGGTGTAACATTGATCGCCTCCGTAAACTAACTGTTTGCAGGTGCACCCTGGGTAACGCTAACTGATCTATAACATCTGGCTGCCAAACTATCAGAATATTATCCTGATCTCCTGGTGAATTTTAAAACAAATTAGTACAAATTAATATAAATATATAAGACGAACCAACAAATTACAACACTGAACAAATATATAATGCAGCCTGAAATAAATCGTACCAGCTCTTCTAAGAGCTTCTTGACAAAGAAAATCGGCCCCTCGATCCGATTATTACAGCTTAACATTGAAGGTATGAGCAAATCAAAATGCGAGTACCTTGCCCGTCTTCTAAATAACGAAGGTATTGATGTCGTAGTTATACAAGAAACGCATATTTCTACTGAAGAGGACTTTAATAACCGTGGGATGATTGATGGCTATGACGCCATTGGCATTATATATCACCGGTCCTATGGCTCCGCTACGTACGTAAGAAGTGGTATAGAAAATGTTACTCTTATTGATACGAGTGCTGACAAAGACGTATACATCATAACAATTGAGGTCTCTGGTATACACATTGTAAACGTTTACAAACCTCCAAATATTGTATGGCCTGACACAGTTCTTCCTACACTGCCTTCTCCCTCTTTGTATACTGGTGATTTCAACAGTCAACATACCTCATGGAGGTACCCAGTCGATGACGTAAGTGGCAATATGTTAGTGGAATGGGCAGAGGTCAATAACAAACATCTTGTTTATGACGCTAAAGATGCGGCTACTTTCCACTCCGGCCGCTGGCGAAGAGGATATAACCCCGATCTGACCTTTGTAAGTCTTAAAGATGACCACACTTCCATTCCAATTTACCGTAAAGTACTCGAACGCTTCCCAAACAGCCAACATCGTCCAGTATTCCTAGAAACTGGAATCCAAATTCCCTTAGTCGAATCAGTTCCCAAACCACGATGGAACTTCTGCAAAGCTTCTTGGAAATTATTTGCTCGTGATCTCGACTCAAACATAAGGTGGATAAACATAAACCCAAAAAACTATCTTAGAATGGTAAAAATGGTAATTGCTACTGCGAAAAAACATATTCCCAGAGGGTACCGAAAACAATACGTCCCAGGTTGGTCCGAGGAAACAGAAACTCTCCATGAAGAATATCTAGGCACGCAGGATGAGTCAATTGCAGATGAACTTCTCAAATCATTAGATAACGCTCGCATGACAAAATGGCAAAAAACGGTTGAAAATACGAATTTCTCCCACTCAAGTCCGTAAACTAGGAGATAGCACACCTATAGCAAATTCCAAAACGTCTATACACCCAGACAGCATTGCCCTAAATATTAAACAATTAAACATTATAAAAGAATGCCCTCATCGAAAATTTCTTGGCGAATTATCTGAACTAAACAACGCTAGTCCTGCTGCCATCGAATGGCTAAAAAATATTGACATCAATATCTGATACTTATCACTAGAATTTGTTTTATTTCTCCTTTTAAATTTCTTCCTAAATATTAATATTTATGTAATTTGTTTTAAACCAATGCCATACGATAAATAATAAATTTACAAAATTTACAACTTAATAAAACCAGGGGCACATCCCTTGTTCACGAAATTCAAAACTAAATTGCAGTTTATGATTTGAAGTTAATAATATTAATAGTGTCCGACCGAACAGTTAGGCCAGAAAATGCATTTGGTCTGTATTCGGTATTTTAAAGCATTATGGACAAATTTAGCGGATGGAAAAATGTTTATTGGGCTGATTAAATGCTATTTTGAGCGTCAAATTTGAAGAAAAGTCTGTAGTTAAGCAATAAATTCACTGTTCGGCCTCAGAAAGTTCGGCCAAATTGAAAATAGTTCGGCGGCCGAACTTTTAACTTTATAGCTAAACTTCGGCTTTTCTCTTAAATTTTATACACAAAATCGAATTAAATCGGCTCAACAAACATGTTTTCAATACCAAAATTTGTCATCATTGCCTCTAGATATCAAAAAACCGACAAAATATAGTTTTTTGGCCGAACTGTTCGGTCGGACACTAAATATTAAGGTCTCCTATTATTAGTGTCCGACCGAACGTTCGGCTTCGGAGTTCGGCCAAAAAGTGATGTTCGGCCAAGTTCGGTGTTCGGCCAAATTTTGGCCGAACTTGCCCGAATACCGCATATTTGAAGAAGAACAGTTCATTTTTGATTTATTTCACGTAAAAAACAAAATTTTCAAATTTATTTTACGTAAAAATCAAAATTTTCAATTAAATTCGTCATATACTTTAGTTAAAATAATAAAGTTCAGGTATTTCCATATTTTTGTTGAAAACTTTAATAAAATAATTGAACTGACTTTATAATATTTTTGAAAAAATATTCTAAATTTGCTTTTTTACAAATTTATTGATGTTTGAATATTTTTTAATATACTTTAATGATGCTCTTTGTAGTCAAAATCAACAAAAATTTAAATTTTATTCAAACTAAAAAAAAAATTAAAAAGTTCGGCTTCGGCTACGGCTTCGGCCGAATATTAAAAATTTGGCCGAAGTTCGGCTACGGCTTCGGCTTCGGCCAAAAAAAGTGACTTCGGTCGGACACTACCTATTATAGTCAGCATAAAGTATAGTTTTTGTACTAAAATTTTACTTAAGAAATTTATTTTCACATTTCTTTCTTTAGTAAAATTGTAGTAAAAAATCGTGCTAACTTATCACAAAAATAATTTGATAAAAAAAATATTCAGTTATTTTGTAAATAACTTAGCTGAAGCAAGCTTATTGTTATTTCTGTTCAAATTACCAAAATCATTCAATAAGAAATAATACAACTCTTTACTGAAGTGAATAACTAAGTAGGACTTTATTGGTCGTATTTGGTTTTGGTACTGGCAAAGCGCTTATTGCTAGTGCTTTGCCAACGTTTAAAAAAAAAAACGGCCAAGCCCTGCCCGGTGTTATCATTTTGGGGTTGGCAAAGCACTTATTAAATTATTAAAAAAGCACTTTATTGGTTGTTCTACCAATGCTTTGCTTGCCAACGTTATAAATTAGGGTTTTGGTACTGGCAAAGCGCTCATCGGGCCAATGCTTTGCCGTTAGTATTTTTCTGATTACGAAAGCAACTGATGACATCACTTTCACCACCTGTTAAAGTGCTTTGCCAGCGGTGGTTCGTTTGTCTTTTTCTGACTGGTAGCGTTCATAATTGAGATGAAAATCAGTTTTATAATAAAATCCTAGCAAATATAAACTATTAATTCGAATAAATAATGATATAATATACTCACCATAAATGGGACGCAAACGCCTCTCAAATACAGCGGGATCTTGCACGTGTTGTGCCATCACTTTTTTTTTTTTTTTTTTTTGTTAAAATTTAAATTTGAAAAAAATTTACTTGAAAACTTTAGACTCAGAATCAAATTCAAGGTGGTGGTCTATTTGTTTTAATGTGCTTCTACTTTCTATTACACTTATTTAAATATTGAGATACTATCGTATCATCAGTAAAATATAAACCCCACACTATTTAATTTGCTGTAATAATAGACAGACATTTAATTCACTCAATCAAAGGAATATTTATTTCTTCTCTGAAGGTGCTATAGATAATTTAGTAAATTCTGAATTACTTTATCACTTTTTTTTTTTTTTTTTGTAACTGCAAAAATCAGTTGTCAATCACACCAAAGAAAAATTAGATTTTTTATTTATTTATAAAATATATTTTTATATACATTTTTTCTATATATAATTGAAGAATTTCTTTTTTAGATCACTACTACAAAGTGGTAGTGTTCTATTTTTGCATAAATTCTTTTTTTTTTTGCGACCGGCCTGTGTCTACCTCGTTGCACGCGTAACTTTTAATTGTTCCCTGAATTCTTTGTTATAAATCAAAGCAATGGCATTTATTTGTTAATTTAATGTTTAATTATTATATAATTTATATTCCAGTTTAAATTTACTATTTTTCATAAATTTTCAATGAAAATTTATTAAACTTTTAAGGGACTGTAAAAAAAATATTCTGCCTCAACGAAAAGACGGCGCAAACTGCAACATTTGTTAAATGTCACCTGAAAAGGGAATGAGAAATCAGCGTGATGATTGCAGAGTTGCACAATATAATACAACTGAAATACACTGAGAGATATGTGACAAAACTATTTATAACTCACAAGGAAAGCATGCCAACTGATATACTCCTTTTTTCAAGAATTTTGTCTACATTGGCTCCTTTGCAACAAATGGGCACGATTCGAAAAAAGTGTCTTCAAATTTTACTATTTTTAGAAAATACTCAGCCAGAGGTATAGCTATTTATTTATTTATTTATTTATTTATTTAACGATTTCCTGCACAACAAGACCAAGTCTTATAATTATAGTACAGGATTATATATGTATAAAACATTAGCCATCATAAATTATAAATTGATACAAATATAATAATATAATAAAATTTTAAAAATATAAAAAAAAAAAAAAATTAAAGAATAAAAAGAAAGAGTAAAGAGTAAAGTTTTTAAAAAAAAAAAACGTAATTATAATATACTAAGTACAGATTTCTAATCCACAACAAAATAAAAAACAAATAACTAACAGATAAAAATTATTGTTTTAAACAAATTAAATAAAAATAAATTATTGTTTAATTAAAAAAAAAATAAAAAAATAAATGATTAGTTTTAAGCAAAAAATTTGAACAAAAAAGCTTTAAAATGCATTGCGTTGCTAATTAGTTGTTGTTCATGTGGAATAGTATTCCAAAGACGAGCAGAGTTGATAAATAACTGCCATTCGGAAACTAAGCATCGGTGTCTCGGGATTATAATCATTCTGCCTCTGTTTGACCTTGCAAAGCGTAGTTTAGAGTACAGATACGTGGGATTTCGTGTATATATTATTTTATGCATGAATAATAGTGTTCTGATCTTCAGGAGATTTTCAAAAGACACTCCGTATAGGCTTTTAGTAAAGGGAGAGACGTGATCATATTTTCTTAGCCCATAAACGTATCTTATAATATTATTAAACAAAACATCGAGTTTATTACTGCTTATAGAATCGCATTTAGAAAAAAGTTCGCAGCCATAAGTTAGCCCCGGTATTAGATACGTTTTAGCCAGCAGTATTCTTACTCTCAACGGAGTGAAAGCCTGGGTTGCCCAGAGCGGTCTTAATTTCAAATATGTTTGACTTACAAGACCGTTTATATGGCCAGACCACGTTAAATAATTATTAAAAACCAACCCCAGGTTTTTTGCGGACTTAACAGCTTTTATTTTCTGATTGTTTATTACGATTTCTCTTTCGATAACCGGGTTTAAAGTTTTTTTATGTATTATCAAACATTTAGATTTAATTGGATTAAGACATAAGCCATTAGCATTTGCCCAACGATATATTTTGTTCAGATCACGGTTCAGTTTATCTACGGTTTCGTTAACTGAATTAACTGGACAACTTAGGTACAGCTGTACATCATCCGCATACATATGAACCCTGGAATAAGATAATTGCCGAGGCAGGTCATTTGCATAAATAGAAAATAAAAGTGGTCCCAGAATTGATCCCTGTGGAACACCCTTTAAAAGTGCCACTGGATTTGAAGTTGAATTATTCATGAATACCGATTGTGTGCGACCTGTAAGGTATGATTCTATTAACTTAGTTGAAGTTGATGCAAAATTGAAAAGCCGATTTAGTTTCATACATAGCGTTGAGTGATTCACAGTGTCGAATGCCTTCGAATGATCGAGAAGCACCAGGAAGGTAACATTTCCGAGATCTAACTCACGTCTTATATCTTCAGACACGTCGGCAAGGGCAGTTATGCAGCTATGTTTGGTGCGGAAACCTGATTGCCTATCAGTAAGTAGACAATTATCATGTATGTAGGAACTTATTTGTGAGTGTAGGATTTTCTCTAATACTTTTGAAAGAAAGCATAGTATTGCAATCGGCCGGTATTCAGTGTCAGACTTTGGAAGAGGTATAACTTTTGCATGTTTCCATTTTGAAGGAAAGCAACCCGTTGTTATAATGTTGTTAAAAAAGTAAGTAAAAAATGGCAAAAGCGTTGGTAATAAAATTTTTACGAATTTGGGGTGTATATTATCAAACCCAGTTGCGTTGGATTTGACTGAAGCAAAGCTACTAAGAACTTCAGATTGGCTGACGCAAGAAAACTCAAAGGTATTTTCCCCTAAAAAGGAGTTTCCGTTGTAACTGTCAAGTGTATTGTTGTTGTAAAATGTGTTATCTGTTGAAATTGTTGGTATATCAGTAAAAATTCTATTAAGTTCATCAGGAGCAATAGGACAGCTTGTTTTTTGTTCGGCTTTGCCGATTCCTATTTCACGAATAGTCTTCCAAGTTTGTTTGGAATCAATTGCAGAACTAAAACATCTGGAGTAATAATCCGTTTTTGCATTTTTTATCAGAGTATTGACAGCTGTTCTGGCAGAACGGAACTCATACTTGAGTTGCAGTGTTTTAAAACGCTTCCACCTGGAATAAGCCAAATCTCTTCGCTCAATCGATTGTCGAATACTGGCTGTAAACCATGGTTTATTTTTCGCTGAAATTATCTTTGTTTTTAAAGGTACAGTTTCATCGTATAATTTAAGTATATTATTTTCCAAAAAAGATAGTTGTTCATCAACAGAAGTCACATAATAAATGCTACTCCAATTGATTTGCAAAATATTCTCATACAGAATGTTATAGTTTAGATTTTTAAAATCTCGATAAGAAAAATATTGGTCCTCTTGATGAAGAAGAAAGTCGTAATCTACAAATATTAAATCGTGTTTTGAGAAACATGACGCAGAGATTTGGTCATACAGGTTGACTTTTGAGGTATCACTCACGTATATATGATCAAGCAGAGTGCTACATGTGTTTGTGTAGTGCGTAGGAAGTGTTGTGTTTACTGGGGTAAGACCTAGTGCTGACATATTATCCTTGAAAGACGATTCTAGCAGAAGGTTAGAATTAAAGTCGCCTATAATTGCAACATCGTTGTACGGCACAGATAATGTCTTGAGTGTTGTAGTAAATTTAGAGTAATCAATTCGTTTGTTTGCCCTGTAAACGCAGCCAACCAACATTTTTTTACCGAAAGATGAAACCTCAACAAACAAATACTCGACCTTTTGATCAGTCTTCGTTTCACGTAGGTACTTACATGTTATACTATTTTTAACATAAATAGCTACACCTCCTCCTCCGCCGCCTGGTCTGTTATAACGAAATATCTTGTACCCACCTAAGTTTACAAGGCTATCGGGAATTAAGTTCGAAAGCCAGGTCTCTGTGACGCAAACAATGTCTACATTGGAGTTTTCAAAAATTAGTCTAAACTCATCTACTTTGTTCAATAAGCTTTGGGCATTAATGTGTGATATTTTCAAGCCTTTTCTCTGTTTAGCCAGGATTTTAACCATATTTATTGCAACGTCTTTGGAATTTCCACTAAAACTAGCTGAGTTTGACATTAAAGAAATGTTTTAAATATAAATACACCCTAGAAGCAACGCAATGATTTTTTATTGTGCCAATAAATCTATCCGAAACAAAAATTTTGATTTTTAAAAAGGAATTTAGGATCATAAAAAATAAAATTAAAAAACAGTAAAACATAATAAGCCTATAAAGTTTAACAAATAAAAAGTTTTTAGTATTAACGATTAATGATTTAAGTATCAGCATTATTAGGCAAAACATTATTTTCATAGACCAGATTTTCTTCACCGCAAGAAAAAAATTGGTTTAGCACATCTAAATGTTCGATGCAAATCGGCTTATCAGTACTCAAACGTTTCACATAAACTAGACCACGAAATGAGTAAGCAGAGTGAAGTAAATTTTTTCTTTTTAGATCAGTTGCCTCTCGAAGAATTTTATAATTTCCATTAGTTAAGTTTTCATGTATATAAAAATATTTATTTCGTTCATCTGGTTCGAAGCCAAGAATATTAAGCATCAGGTTGTTTTGTGTTTCTTTCTTGTATGAATTTAGGGCCTTTAGTAAAAAGTTTTTATCGTAAGGTGAAGTCAATTTAACGATAATGACAGCATCAGGTGAATTATCTTTTTTTTATTGTTTCTATTTTGTAGACGAAAGATAGATTGTGTTGATGGAGTAGGAATTTTGATGGTATTACAGATAGTGTCAAACATATTGTAAAGATTTTCATCGACTTCATAAGGAATCCCATTAATTCTCAAGTCGCAGGCAACAACGGAGTTAGAATGTTTCAAAGATTGTATTTTTAATTGTTTTATTTCTTTTTTTAGTTCTAATATTTCGCCCGTCACTGTTTCTAGTTTAGCAACCCGCTCTGTAACATCAGTTAATTCTTCTCTTATTTCGCAAAATCTCTTATCAATTTCGTTTAAGAGACGATTTTCAGCGTCCTTAAGTGCGGATTGAATTTTTTCGGTAATACGATATTCACCTTCTCTTAAGAGTGCGTAAAATTGAGATATTTGTTCATTTATACTCTCAGTTTGCTTAGACATCTTCCTATCAAGCCATTGCCAGACACGACTGGCTGAATCACTCTCAGATATTAAGGGGAAATCATTGCCGCCTAAACTAGCTTCAGTTGCAGATCTTTTACGTGCACTCATAGTGTTTATTATATATTTGTTGTTAAGCACAAAACAAAATAAAATAATAGTTGTTGGTAGATTGAGAAAAAATATAAAGGCGTAGGCGGTTATCTCTATGTAGAGATAACCGCCTACGCAAATTAATCGCCGGCTTGCCAAAAAAATACCAATTGCGGTTCTTAGCCGCTTGAAGCCGATATCTTTTTTATAATCTATTTTTTTTAATAATTCTATTGCAAGGTTATGTGGAAAACATCTCATACACAGAAAAAATTAACAAAATTGTATTTTAAAACAAAAAAAAAAACTTTTTAAATAGGCACCTACAATGAGAATTTGTATATTCAAACATCTTTGTGTTAATTCTTTTGAATACCCGGCAAACAATCCGGTCCGTTTATGTGCCGTTTTCGGTACAGCATAGTCGGATCCGGAGTCCGTTTCCGTACCGTTTTCCGGATCAGTATACGGACCAGAAAACGGATTAAAAGGAACATCGAATACGGATTCGAATCCGTTGCAAGTCCGTCAATGACGGACCGTTTACGGACCGTTGGGTCGTGTTAAAAACTGACTCAAATCCGTTTAAAGTCCGTCAAATACCGACCGTTTCCGGACCGTTTTGTCGTGCTGAAAACGGATGATTCCGTTTTTTACGGATATAAAACGGACAATAAACGGATCGTTGAAAATACTTATTTGGTCCGTATTCTAACCATTTTTTTACAAAAAACTCAATGGATTTTGTTTTTTTTTATACATTTATTAATTTATTTGAAAAAATATTAAAATATACTTCATTTAACTTTAATTAAATACGAAATTCGCTACAGCTACTTTTTGTATCCAGCTTAGCGGCATCACGGAACATTTGTGGTCGATAATATTCAAAATCTAAAAGGAAAAAAGAATTTATTATTTTAGTTTCAAGAGATAGTATATAAATACTTATATAAATACTTACCATCTAACGTATGCAATGCATATTATGCATGTTATCTGAATTTATTTGGCGCCCCGATCTTTTATATTATTTACTTAATTTTATTTTAATAAAACAAATTGAAAAAAATTGTTACCGATTGTGACTGACTTGAAACGGATGAAAATCGGTGAAGTCCGTATTAAACGGCACGAAAACTGATATCCCCAAACGGACTAAAAACGTGTTTTCGAAAATCCGATTAAACGGTCCGAAAACGTACCGTAAACCCCGGATTCAAGAATCCGTACATGCCGGAGAGTCCGTAAAAATGTTTCTTGGGTATGTTTTATAAAATACTACAATTTACAAACATTTTAAACAAATGATATACATATTTTGTTTTTGTATTGCATGTGAAGCAAAACGTTAGCTAGAAACACCACCTAATACCATTGTTGGTGCCTAAATATATATTTTGTTTACGAAAAAGTTTCACTCTTTAAATTACAAAAATATATCATAAAAGCTGGTTATGTCTGCTAGCACATTTAAGCTGCATTATTCGGAGGCGGGCTTGAGCTCTAAAAAAAGTCAGCGGCTATGCGCCCGTCTCTGTACTAACTTGGCACAATAAAGGGGTACTTGTGTCTTTATAAAAATAACATTTTCTGTTCAATGATTGCTTTTGTAAAGTTTTTTGACAGTTTTTTTGTACTTGTGTCTTTATAAAAATAACATTTTCTGTTCAATGATTGCTTTTGTAAAGTTTTTGACAGTTTTTTGTTTATATTTTAACTTTTATTTTAGTTTCTTGGTGAAATTTAAGTCACTTAACTGTGCTGTTAAAATAAAATTTCAGATTTTGACTACAAAATAGAAAAAAACATTTATAGTCTAAAGAAGTTAGTTTATTTTAACATATGTATTAGAAGAATTTGAAATAAACACTTAAAAATTTTTTATGGGGATTATTTTGAGAGTAGAAAATTTTTTTGACAATTTAGGGGGATTTGTAAAAAAATACTTGGCAGCACTGCCATGTCATAACAATGAGAGGTAAAATCATTACAGAGAATTAGGGTTTTTTATTTGACTTTCTATGTTTTTTTTTATTTTTTGTATGAATTCTTGACATTTTGTTTTTGTAATCGTGAGAACATTTTTCGAATAAGTCTACCCCGCTTTGTAATGCCATGATATTAACTACCACAGATGTGAAACAAGTGACATATGTCAAAAAAATTTCATATATGAAGTGATGTCAAGAGTGAGATAGAAACTAAAATCTTAATACAGTTTGCATTGATAGACATTTCTCATTTTAGACTTCTGTACATCCGATTCAAATCTGTTTGTAATCTGTGCTAACTACGTTTCTGTAAGTTCTTCAAATTCATGTAGTAATAGCCCTTAATTGAGTCATTTAACCCACTAAAAACGCTTTAGACTTTCAACCGGATTATTTTTCGCAACGTTAGAATGATTTTGGTTTAATTCTGCAGTTGATAGCAAAACCAAGATATATAAGGTGGCGCAAAAGTAATCCTCCTATCAGAAAATGCTACACATAATAAATACATAATAAAAAAAAAAACATCGGAAGGTTATTTTTGCGCCACCTTATATTTATAAGGTAGTTTTAGTAGCCCAGCTGTTTATCTTCCTCTTACCTGGTTTTGACATTTCTGACACGGTTTTGACAGCACAAAGACTGTATCTTGAGTAATTTTAAATGTCAAAACCCTGTTGTTTTTGTATTGTTTGTAGTTGTTTGTTGTAGTTGTTGTTCTAGTAAGACTACCTATATCAATATATCTTGATAGCAATACAAACATTTGTAAAATTTTAAAATTGTACCAAACAATTTGCGGCCGTACTACAGTACCTACGAAGGTCATAATGTACAAAAAAGTTCAATTGTACCGTGTTTGCCATCCCTGACATGTATATCTAATTCTCTTTTTTGCTGGCAACACACGGTTTTTATCCGAAAAATAATTAAAGAAATGGAGAAATAAATAAATAATTTTAAATAAATAATAAATGTAAAATCAATAAACATATTGGAACCACAGCCAGCTTTAATTGCAGCAAAAGAATATATTGGCCAAAAAATTTACAAATTTTTATAAAAAAAAAGTGTGCTAACCAAAAAAGTTCCTTTAAATTTTTTTTTTAATTTTTTACTATTTTTGGTTTATTTAGTGAGTCGTTTTGTTTTGGTATTTGTTTTTAACATAATCTCTGCTTTGTGAAAAATTCTAATTGGCTTTTAAAAAGCTGCTAATTGGCAAGACGAGAATAAAATTTCTAAAAAAAAAAATTGTAACAAGAACAACGAACGACACATTAAAAGAAAGGGAAGAGATTGAAAATTTTGCGTATAGAGTTTTTTGTCATGAAATGAATGTGTCTTGGCTGAATGCTGTCATTGGTTCGATCATCAATACGACTGTGACAACTTGTGGCTCAGCAAGTGCCCAAATTTACGACGCTTATCAACTACAGCGGCAGCAACTGCTAGGCAATTCTACTGTGTCCAGTGCGTTGGTAGAAACTGTTGCTGCTCTACATCCCCGGGTTGTTTATACACGCATTGTAAATACCTCAGCCGAAGCCCTGGAGCACTTGATTTACGCCATTGTGGTATACTTATTAGTATGCCTTTCCATCTATACCTTAATCTTCCGATACAAGGGTCTGGGAAATATGCGTTTGCCATGGCCAGCCGCAAGAACTACGGCCAAAAGAGTATTGTTTGTCACATCACATCCCGACGATGAATGTATGTTCTTTGGTCCCCTGCTCTATACGCTGGCCCAGCAAAAACAATGTCAAGTTTATTTGCTATGTCTATCGAATGGTAAGTTTTATATGTTTTTTGCAAAATCATCTAAGTTATTACATTTCCGGTTTTTTGTTCGTTTTGCAGGCAACTTTGAAAAAGAATCGTCCAAACGTCGCGAGGAATTATGGCAAGCTGGTACCCATTTGGGTATACCCGAGGGCAATATAATACTAGTCAATGCTACAAATTTACCCGATGATCCCAATGTCGATTGGAAAACTGATGCAGTGGCTAATATTATTTTGCATACTGTAGAATCGTTAGGCATTCAAGCCATATTTACTTTTGATCGTGATGGTGTCAGTCAACATCCTAATCATTGTGCTGTTTATTATGCCGCCGCATCTTTATGTTTAGCTAATTTATTACCAAAAGGTAAGATAGACTAAAAGTACATTGACAAATTTATAAAGTTTCAAGCGTTTATTCATAAACATAATTTTAACCCTTGGACGACCGAACTTAAACCGCTGAATATTTGTTGAAACTTTGTGGAGACTACTTTTGGAGCTTTACTGTTCCTTTTCGGGGAAATATAGTACTAAAGCTAAAACATTAATGGACAACCGCTCCGAAATGAGTTAAGATTTTAAAAGAGTTTTAATTTTGTATATTGTCTTAAATTATGCCTAGTCCAAAAAAAGACTTTATGACACCTGTTTTTTGTAATAGATTTACCAGGGTTTTCCTATCTGAAACTTTAAATTTTTTGACATTTTGTTTTGTTTTTTAAAACATTTTATAGAAAACCCCTGCTAAAGTTGCTGCAAAAAAACATGTTTAATACAGGCTTAACCATTTTAGTATTGACCTAAAATCAAGGATGGCAACCGAAAGGAATAACGATTAAGGGTTTCGTACCGGTATTATTTTGATCTTTATATCGGTTAAGGTTACGGTACAATAAAGAGTTATTAAAAAAAAAAATTGGCGTCATTCACAAGTATTGACAAGTATTCTGTTGATAAACAGAAATAATTTCTTGGGCGAGATTTAATGAAATTTTTTCACTAAACTGATTAGGTTGGGTTAGGAAGGGCACATCTCCACTCGGAGACCAATACGGTCCATTGTGAATCCCTTCAGTGAAAAAGTAAAAACAAATAGGAATAGACAGATAGATAGCAAGAAAGAAAGAAAGGATAGATACTCCCCAGAACAAGCTCCTATCTTACCTTTACTAGAGACAGCCGTCCTATTTCCCTGACAAATCTCAGCAAATCTACTGGATTGCATCCAGCGACACAACCAAGTTCGTCGTGAAATCTATCTCCTAGCCGTTTCTGTCTGAGACCCTTCAACCTCGGACAGTGGCACATTATATGCTCAACTGTCAACCTCAGAGCACACCTACATCGTGCGACCAGGCGCGAACGCACCGTGTAATTTGCCAGTGCTCTGAGCGCTGCCTGACTATCGACATAAATTGTCACCCTAGATCCCCCAACGATTAAACTGATTAAGTTTTCTTCACAATGTAAATGAAAAATTTCTTAAACTTTATGAAAAAGCTTTATAGATTTAATGAAACAATTTTTAATTAAACTTTTTCATTAGTCGCATGCAATTTTTCATTAAATTTTGAGAAAAACTGCATTAATATAATTAAATTTTTCAATATACGAGTTCAAGTGACACTTCAAAGATTAAATGCAGAAATTCATTGATATCATGGCGAGAAGGCTCTCAGTTTAAAAGCCAATATCTTTTTCACTACGGTAACAAGTTTTCATACCGAAATCCTTAAAAAAGTAATGAAAATCACAATTTTTATTACACTAATTGAAAAATTATTTTTTTTTTCTTGATATTTTAAAATTATAAAATTGAAAAATTTTTTTAAAACTTTATTTTTATATTATAAAGGTTATTTGGTTCTACAACGAAACAACTTCTAAGTTGCTCAGTTAAAATATTTCTCATTCGAACTTAAATAAAACTTTTTCTTTTGTTTTTTTTTGTTTTTCACTACACTAAAATTTCTATAATTGTCAACTGCATTAATTGTCGGTATGCTTTAATTGTCACCCCCTTTAAAGGTCTGAAAATTGCTTCATGTAGTACTTTAATTGTCACCTTGCCTCAAGTGGAGTACACACGTTAAATATTATTGATCAATTTTTGTTTGTCTGTACTCTATATTGAAAGTTAATCTATTAAATTGAAAAATTCACAAATCCATATTATTGAAAAGATTGTGGACAATATTGAAAAAGTGATTTTATAGAATTTGGGGTTTTCTTGTTTGAAAATTAATAAATTAGGATGTGAGCAAGATTATTCAACTTCAATATCATTTGTTTTGTTTTTTGTTAAACAAAAAAAAAACTTGCAATGTTTATTTATTATTTAAAAATATCAATCCGCTAATTTAAAGCAGAGTACGGCAAAACTGGATTATGGTCCTTATGCTATAGTCAGATAGTGTTGTTTTTTATTTAATAAACATTAACAACAAAGTGTATTATGACCAGAGATTCTAGCCTTTACACGAGCAATGTTTATTAGTTAAAAATGTTTTATTTTTGATTTGAATTAGTTCAATTCTTCCAATTTTGTTTTTTATTTCTAACCGTGTAAATAAAACAATACGGGTAAAGCGTTGATCTTTTTCCTCCAAAATTTGGGTAAACATTTTCAACCCCTTCTACATTGGTCTTCTGAAGATTTTAGGTGACGCGAAATGTCAGTAGATAAAGTATGCTTTAACTTAGCGGATGAAGACATTTTTGAATTAATAAATAAACATTGCACGGTTTTTTTTGTTTAACTTGAATAATTTTGCTCCCATAATAAATTATGATAAAAGATCCAAAAATAAACTTTTGGTTTTAAAACATTTAATAAATTAAATAAAAAAAGTATATAAATTATTCCAAAATAAAAAATAATCTCTGTAAACATTGTTGTATATTAAAATGAGTGAAATTACGCGAATTTTTTAACAAACAGAAAATATTGATCAATTTTAATTTAATTTGTATTTCAATAAAAATTAGTGTAATCAGTGTTATTTCAATAAAAATTAGTGCAAAACTCAATAAAATGTAATTCAATATATATATATATGTATGCACAGCGCATACTCTAGAGACATTTATTTGTTCTTCCGCATAGTTTAAGGACATTTGCTTACTTTGGGGACTATCCGCAAAGTTTTCGCGCCTTTTCATACATCTAGCGTGTAAGATGAGGACAATTGGTTCTATACACCGCATCTTATACGCTAGATGTATGAAAAGGCGCGAAAACTTTGCGGACAGTTTAGTGTATATACAAAAAATAATGTTTTAAATTGTCATTATTTTTAAAATAAAGTTAAAATAAAAAATTAAACACGAGCATATAGGCTAAAGCGATTTCATGTCGAAAATGTCTGCAAATTCATTTGCTCTCTTCCATGAATGAAATATCCGTGTTGTGCTTATATCTCGTGTTTTGTCTTTTAATGAAACCATCGTATTCTTCGTCGTTTAGTATTGTCTTAAGGGATTTCCTAACAACATTTATCTCCCTACATTTTATATCCTTTAAATTCCAGTCTCAAGGTTTAAAATTTTCAAATGGAAATTATATTCACAATTATATTTACCCATTTGCCGTGATATTTTCGTCGATGTGAACAGTTGTCTTATTTGTTTCGTTGTATTTACCAAGGGTGTTGGTGTGACTCCAATTCTTCTGCATGTTAATAAATACTCCACTAATACTTGAAATTTGTACGCATACTCGTTCCTCGGATTTTACAGATATTCCAAGAGTTCGAACAAAATACTGGTCTTAATAGTTAGAAGAGTAAGAGTAATAGAATGAAATAAAAAACACAACTTCTGCTATCCTTATTTAACTTATTAAATTTGCTGTACCGATACGTTTACGGTTTTACGTTACGCTCTTTTTATGTTTGTTTTTCTCAGAAAAAATTAACGAAAATTTTCCATTGCCTTTTTAACTAATTTTTTTTACTACCTAAAGCCAAGTTCCCGATTAAATGCAAAAAGAAATAGCTTTCTTCGATTCCCACAGTTCGTTATTCCTTTCCACTCGTTTTGGCAGTGCACGTGTTTTGCAATGCCTAAGGTTACATCACTTAAAACTGAATTTTTAATTTCTTAAAACTGACTTTTTACCATTAGAAAAACAAAAAACGTAAAAAAATTATAAAAAAAAAACAAAAAAAAATGTTGATTTTGGGTTGACCTTGTAAGGCTCGGAGACTATCAGGCTGCAATTTAAAGGTATCTCTCTAGTGTCTATTACAACCAGTTTTGTTAAAATCGTCCTGAAATTGCAAAAAGTAAAAGTGTACAACAAAAGGGTCATAACTCAAAATCTACTTTTGCAAGAAAACGCATCTCTACCCTCGGTAAAAATCTTAGATTGGGTTTTTTCATTGATTTCGAAAGTGTATTTTTCTTTTTTTTTCCTTATAAAATAAATAAAAGGATAATTTTTATTTGCATGTGTTTATCTCGGTTTTCAAAATACTTTCAATATTAAACGGTATACAAATAATGTTGGTTGGTTTTTTGAACATTAGATAAAATATTATTGTAATATTAAGTTTAATAAGCGGCTATAACAGCATCGATTCGGGCAGGCATTGACTCTACAAGTTTTTGCAATTCACTGTTTAAAATCTCATTTTCCAAAATTGTTTTTAACTATGACTTATGCAGAGCCACTTTACGTTTCATCGCGAGCCATAAATGTTCGATAGGATTTAAATCCGGCGAGTTTCCAGGCCAATTCATGTATTAAATACCGATGTCCTTGAATATTTTTTGCACCTGTAAAAAATATCTGAAGGATTATTTTCTAATTTTTAGCTACAAACATGCGGATATATATATATATATTATTACTTATCAAAGCTTGCAGAATCATCTTGAAAGATACCCTAACTAGAATGTTCATATTGATCCTCCACAACAGGCACGACTAAACCCATTATGATTTTGTCATATTTTTCTCCGTTCATAATTCCATCCATAAAGAACAAAAGACTCCGTACATAATAAGAAAAACATCCCAGATCATTTGACTCTGAGGATGCTTGACCGTTCTAATAACACACGTGTTCTTTAATATTTCTCCCCGAAAACGTCTCACGTACGGAAGACTGTCTGCATAGTACAAGTTACACTCCGATGAGAATCAGCTCTTTTTCGAGATCTCTTCTTATTTCGACGGCACTTTTAAAACGATTCTTCAGGCTCATTCGGTGTATAACGGTATCTGTTCGGTCAGATGTTTTTCTCCTAGTCCTTTTCCTGTTTCTGCTCTCTAAACGGTCGCCCTGGTTCTTTTTTTTCAGCAAATTTATCACGGTTGGATGACAACAGCATATCCGTCTGCAATTTTACATTCCTTCCTCCAATGTAAAAATAATGAGCTTTTGCTAATTTATAAATGATTTTTTTTTTTTACAAAATTTTGTACTTATTTTTTATTGGAAGTTACTTGCACGAATAAATTGATAAAATTACGATTTGGTTGGTTTTTTTTTTGGTATCTAGAGGCAATGATAATAAAATTTGGCATTGGGAACATAACATGTTTGTTAAGCCAATTTAATTCGATTTTGTGTATAAAATTTAAGGAAAAAGCCGAAGCTTAGCTATAAAGTTAAAAGTTTAGCCGCCGAACTATTTTCGATTTGGCCAAACTTCTTAGACTAACTACGGACTTTTCTTTAAAATCGCATCTAATCAGCAGAATAAACATTTCACCATTCACCAAATTTGACCATAATGCTCTAAAATACCGAACACAGAGCAAATGCATTTTCTGGTCGAACACTAATGATTAGTTTATATCAAGGTTGGCCACCGAAACGAATAACGGGGTGATAAATATATTGCCTGATCCTTGGTAATGGGTATTTACCCCCATCATCTGTGTCCAAATATTCAACTTCAGGTTAATCCATTTTTAATATTTTTGGCAAAGATTCACTTTTAATCGATTTTAGAATATTTTGAGAAAAATGCGTGTTTTACTAATGTCGTAAGAACTGTTTTTTTTCGCCGAGAATATTTGCTCTTCCGCCGCCGCCGATTTCTTTTAATCGGCTTGCTGCTCTGGACCAGGACTGCCAGATGACTTTGGCAAAAAAATCTTCAATTTTACAATATTTTTTTGGAAAAATCGTTATAAAAATTTTGAAAACTTTTTCTTTTTTGTCTGAAGAAACGAGTTGTTCATACATCTCTTTGAGTATTGGAAAAATAATATATGTATTATTATATTTCATTAAAATTTAAATAAATAAATATTTAAAAAAAAAAATAACTAAGTGAAAATGAAAAAAACTAAGTTTTTTGGTAAAAAAAATATGAACCTTTAAAAATCAATATAAAAAGTTGTCTCACTATCTAAAAAGCTGTCTGAATGACATTTACGCTACTCCTTTTATAAAATGTTGTCTTTCATTTCGCACACCTACACTCAAAAAAAAAAGTTTGTAAAGTCAGCAAAAAATTTTGCTGAGTCAGCAAAATTTTAGTCAGGAGGATGCTAGCAAAAAAATTGCTAATGTCAGCAAAATCTTTTGCTGAAAATCAGCGAGCTGATTTTAGCAACAAAATAAGTAATTAATAAATTTTTTGCTGAATTTTAGTAGACTGAAAAAAAACGCAAAAAAATTGTAATTTAGTTAATATATTTGCTGAAAATCATAAAACATATTTTTGTGATTCTTTTAAAAATAATTTACAATAATTACGAAATATAAAAATTTTCATATTCCCACATTGACGACATGAATTAATTTAATATCTGAAAATATATAGAAATAAATATATATAACATAACAAAAATTTTCTTTCAACTACTTACATCAATGGTTGTCTTAATGATGCTATCTTTTCAATAACGAAACTGCCGAAGATAATTCTAGAAACGAAACGAAAAAATAAACAAAAACAAACGAAACGAAAAAAAACAACCCTTTTTTTGCAATAAGAAAAAGGAACCATACAAATCTACCTAAGATGTGTGTCTTTGTCTTTCGCTTTACTCTGTCTACATGTCTGTATATGTTTTTTCATGGTTGATTTTTTTTACTTGTCTTGTTAGAGTTGTACTTTTTAGTATCATTTTCCTCTTCTCTACTACATCTTGACATGCCGCGACATCTGCTTATCAGCACAATTTTTTTTAGCAAAATTAATTAGTAAAACATTAGTATATTAGTAAAGCATTAGTATAAAACAGTTAAGTGCTGAATAAGTATAACAAAAATTTTAGCTGAAAACACGATTTTAGCAAAAATATTTGCTAGAAAATAGTATACCTGATTTACAAGACGTTTTACTAACTTTTCTACTAACTTATTTTTTTGAGTGTAGTACAAAAGTGACTCAACTCAAAATTTTTCATTTTTCAGAAATCGAAAAAAAATATTTGCCACTTCATACCAATTGAAACATAAAGGAAGACATAACTGTTTTTTAGCAACAGTTATATTTATATATATTATGTCCTGTGGTTCCTATTGGGAACAAAGGGCCACAACGAATTTATTCCATTCGGACCGGTTGGATGATATTCTCTTCACTTCTCCCCAGCTTTGATCAGTAGATATGACTTCTATATTCAGTTGACGGCGCCTTGTGTGAGACGGTCTGCCTACTCTTCTCGTCCTACCCTGTGGGTTCCACTCAATGGCGATTTAAGCAACGTCACCTGGAGGTCTGCGCAGCGTGTGACCAATCCAACGCCATTTGCGATTCGTTATTTCTATATGGATTGCCCGCTGGTTTGTTTGTCTCAAAAGTTCTCCATTGGATATGGTGTTAGGCCAAAAAACTTTTAGGATTCTTCGGAGACATCGCTTAACAAACACTTGTAGGGAGTTTATCTCGTGTTCTGTTGTGTTCCACGTCTCGCATGCATAAAGCAGCACTGGATAATGCAGAAGATTTCCATATCGACCGGAGGGTACCGAATGCTTGGTTGGCTTTAGATATTCGATACGCAACATCCTTGCTGCAACCACCTGTATTTGTTAAGATGCTACCCAGGTAGCAAAATGATGTGACCTCTTCCAATTCAATATTTCCTATGCGAAATTTGTTATTGTTCACGGTATTGCAGCGCATTACTTTACTCTTGCCAATGTTTATTTTCAGGCCAGCTTTTGCTGCCTCTGTTTCGAGGCACTTTAGCTTCGATTTCATATTTTCATGGCTGTGTGAAAGTAAGCAGATATCGTCTGCGTACTCAAGGCTCTCGAGTTGTTGGTTAAGACCCCAGCTGATACCTCTATTTACTCTAGTAGCAGTGCGAACTATAACATCTAGAACGATGTTAAAAAGCAAGGGTGATAACACACAGCCCTGGCGGATGCCAGCAGCGACATTAAAACTGCTACTCAGAGCATTATTGTGGACAATACGGCATTTAACATCACAGTATAAAGACTGGTGATTTTAGGAGGAACCCCTTTGCAGGCAAGAGCGCCCCATATTGCGTTTTGATCTATTGTATCGAAAGCTTTTTCAAAGTCGATAGATACCAGGTAAAGCGGTGAGCGAAGTTCTGTGGATTGTTCTAAAATTATACGTAGACTATTGATGTGGTCTACACAAGACTTTTGGGGCCGGAAGCCAGCTTGTTCGGGTCTAAGGTCCCCAAGTACAGTGTCGGATATTCTCTTGTTTATTATCTGGGCTATTACTTTATTAACTGCACTAAGGATGGCGATTCCCCTCCAGTTCCTACATTCCGACAGGTTTCCTTTTTTGGGGATGTTAACTATAAGGCCTTCTTTTAAATTCGAGTGAAGCTCGTGTGTGCGCCAGAAATTTTGAATCGGGAAGCAATATGCTGGCTGTGATATGCGAGTCAGCCTTAAGCATTTCAGGCGATATATTGTCGGTTCCAGGGGCCTTATTTGATTTCAAGGAATTTATTGCAGCGATAACTTCTGCTAAGGCTGGGCATTCTACGGAGATATCTTGCCTTACTACATGAGAATCACAGGTACATAAATTTGGGAAGTTGGAGGTTGTCATTGAAAGCATATCAGAGTAATGCTGTTTCCAAATTTCCAACTGATCTTTCGTGGATGTTGCTAGATCTCCTTCGGCGTTCTTAAGAGGTCTTTGATTTGAAAGTTTTTTACAACAGTAAACAACAACAAAATACACTGATATATTTTTTATAAATAAGTTTATTGTGCATAGTTTAAGCATATAAAACCGAAAAATTTAAATTTTGAGTTGAGTTGAGTCACTTTTGAACTGGGTGTGCGATTTGTACCATAAATTTTTTTGTAATTTTGTAGTGTTTGTTAAAAAGCTATTGAAAATTTGTTAAACTTGTTTGGTATTTTTTTAAATTAATAAAACAGTTAAGAGGTTATTATTACCTAAAGAATCTTTAATTGAGTTTGAGTCCGGGAAATAAATAAACCATTTTTTTTTTATTTTTCAGATTGTAAATTCTATGCCTTGGATACAATAAATATTTTAAGAAAATATTTATCTATATTTGATATAATTTGTACATGTTTTATGTCTAAACATTGGTAAGTTTTAAAGTTAATAAAAAAATTAAAAATTGACGCTGCGATGGCAAAACAATTTTCTAAATAAACATCTATCTATGTATATTTTGACCTTTCGCGATATTTTTGTTTATTTAAACAAAACGCTTGTTAATAAATTTTATTTTGGATTTTTTTAGAATTACTGTTAACATCAGTTTTTTTTTTTATTTAAATTCATTTATGAAAAATCTATTTGTTTATGCTTTAAAATTGTAAATTTATGATGATATTCTTTACTTATGACCAGTTTGAATATTTCATTCGTTAATAAAGGATTTTTAACCCATTAATGCCTGCTCATAGATCGGCTCGTACGATCTTAATCAAATTTGGATATATGTGTCCAGGAGAATACAGAAGTTGATAGGAACAAAAAAAAAAATTTTACCTGTACACACACCTGAGATATGACATGGGTATTTAAATACCCAACAGTCATTGGTGTAATAGTTTTACTTTCACTTTGCCATCTCTGCCAAAAAAATCAACATGCTATTGTTATGACATTTTGTATACTGTTTTCATTCGCTTAGTATCATTTTTATGCATTATCATCCCACATGTAAAAAAAAATTCACAGTAATAAGAACAAGGTGTAATAAAATAGAAAAAAGTTATAAGCTTGCTGCATATAAACAGTTGTAAGTACAATAATTTTTATATATACAAGGTGGCGCAAAAGTAATCCTCCTATCAGAAAATGCTATAAATTTTGCGATTGGCCCCTAATGTCAGTTCTGTTTTGACATTTGTGTAGTAAACACATGCGAAATACACGTTAATAAACAATGTTACGCTACACTGCTCCAGAACGCGGAATATTGGTGACTATTTATTTGACTAATAATCGGTCGGTGACTTTGGCACAACGTGAATTTCGTCGCAGATTTCCTGGCCGTCCAACGCCTACTGGTGAACACTGCGACATTTAGCCGCTCGCCTCGAAGAGACTGGCACAACACGAGATGCTGCCAGGCGTGGCAGACCCCGGAGTAGCCGTTCTGCAGAGAATATTGCTGCTGTAGCAGAGGATGTCATGGAAGCGGGCCAAACGGTTACTGTGAATGGTGAGCGCTACAGAGCAATGATCAACGAGTTCTTTTTGCCGCAACTTGATGAATTGGGATTGGAAAACATGTGGTTCCAACAGGACGGTGCAACGGCACACACTGCACGTGCCACCACCGATATGCTGAAGGATGCATTTCCCGGGCGCCTAATCTCCCGTTTTGGCGATTTGCACTGGCCAGCAAGATCGCCTGATTTGACCGCTCCAGACTTCTTTTTGTGGGCTTTTTGAAGTCGCGGGTTTATGTCAACAAGCCTCAGACTCTTGCAGCTCTTAAAGACAATATCCGTCAAGAATGTGAGGACCTATCGCCGGAAGTTTTGGTCAAAGTGATGGAAAATGCCATAAAAAGTGCTCAAATGACAATCAACTGTGGCGGCGGCCATTTACATGACATCATATTCTCGACTTGATGTAAAAAAAATTAAAATACCAAATAAAAATAATCCACAAGAAGAATCAAAGTTTTTCATTTTTTTTTTAAATTACAGCCAAAAAACATCCGAAGGTTATTTTTGCCACCTTGTATTTGACAAATATTTTCATCGTTTAATTATGAATATATTCATCCATTTTCAGATTGTCGTTATCTAAAACGGAATATTTGGATTTAAAATGATTCGTCGACAGAAAGTTCTGACTGCTATCGAAATATTTTTGATAGTTGGTCTGATGAAGATAGTGATGGAGGAGAGAATTTTGTAGAACACGCAGAAACCGTTGACGTCATAATAACGCCACCCGATATTGTCGACAATCTTAGTGATAATGAGGAATTGGACGACAATGTTCAATTGTTGCGCGATGAACAGAAGTTGCCTCGGGAGATTGCCGGACAGTTTTAAATTGAATGTGTTTACGATGACAGCAATGAGCACACGCCATCGGGTGGTGATAATGATATGGATAACGTAAATGAACCCGAAATTGAAGAAGAAAATGATGCGCCGGTGGCCTCAACATCTAGCGGCCGTGGTCGTAAATCAACTTTGAAATCAAGAAATGCACCGAAGCGACCCAGAATTGATCAAGAAATGAAACCAAGATGGTCTCTCTCGGTCGCAAAATTATCAATTCGATAAAATTCCATTTGATGATACGGCAACTTCATACAAAGCGTTGTTTGAACAAATTGCAGCTTTGAATCCAGTGCAGATTTGGGAAAAATTCATTGATGAGGAGGTCTTGAACCTCTTGGTCACTTCCACCAACCAATATGCTGTGACCAACAATTGCCCATCATTTATTACATCAAGTAGTGAAATGAAAACGATTTTGGGCGTATTGTATATCACTGGTTAGCACACCTTGCCACAAATACATAGTTATTGGTCAAATCGAGAATCTTTGGGATGCGCACTTATAAAAAAATGTATTTCGAGAGACAGATTCAAACGAATCAAACAGTTTTTTCACGTTTGCGACAACTCAGCATTAGACACGAAAAATAAATTTGCAAAAGTCGCACCATTGAATAATTTAATGAACAAAAATTCCTACAATTTGGTGTATTCTCTCACAAACTTTCGATCGATGAGCAAATGATTGCATACTACGGCCGTCATTCTTGTAAAATGTTCATTAAAGGCAAGCCCATTCCTTTCGGGTACAAGTATTGGTGTCTGTCTTCGGCGGAAGGCTATTTGTATCAGCTCATTCCATATGCTTGAAGTGACAGGTGAACTTGCATTCTGCTCCCTGCTTCCTGGATTACCACAATGGTGTTGAGCCAGATGAGAAGAAAATTGCTAAAGCTAAATAATTTATTTTTAACAAATATCACCTTTTCTAAATAAAAACACAAACTTTTTGATTTAAATGTGAGTTTTATTCAAAATAAAATAAATATTTATTTATTGCAAAAAATTTTTATTTTTAGTACACACCATGGACTGTTGGGTATTTAAATACCCAATTTCGTTAGAACTGAACTCGCGGCCAGGTGTGTAAACTTATTTCTGTTCGGCTTTCTCTATTAAATAGAGGATACCAATAGCTATCCGGTAAGGGTACACGTTTTTCGTAATTGCCATTTTTCTATGTTTGGAGGCACTTTTCCTCTCCATTTTCCGACAGTGAAAAAACCGCTATTTTGGCCTGTAAAAATATAAAGGTAAGCCCCAAAAAAATATTCGGTTACATTTTTTTTATTTAAGGCCCATCTTTCTTCTTTGTTATAAAAAAAAAATTACTGTGATATCTCTCACCTGGTCCGCTCTAAAATTTTTTTAATGTCAACATTTTCTTGGGTATTTAAATACCCATTAGGCAGGAATGGGTTAATATAGTTTCTAAAGGGAATTTATAAAATAACAGTTATTTTATAGTAAAACTTAATAAATTACTTTTATTTTTAAATTAAATAAAAAAAAAATTATTTTTAATTGTTAATGTTGAATTTTGATTTTAGATAAAAGTCAAATAATAAATGTTTATAAGCAATATTTAAGAATAAATCTTTAGAAGTCTATAATGTTAGCTAAAACGCAAACGGCCCTAACTAACAAAAAAATCAAAATGGCTTTTTTGATTTATACGGATGTATTGCATCAAAACACATGCCCACAAAAAAATGTAGACTCCTTCGATCACAAATAGAGATATTAACAAAATACAAAAAGCCCTAACTACACGAGCGTTTATATGTTAAACTCAAAAAGCCCTAACTATAGTTTGTAAACACAACATTGTTTACACAACCCTTTTTTAGAATTTTTGTACTTATTTTTTTTTATATTTTACAATTGAACTTTTTCTGTTTTCTTGTAAACATTTTAGCAAAAAATTCACGGAAGTAAAAAAGTTACAGCCTTGTAAACAATATAAAGGGTTTTTTTTATACAGGTATAGAACTTTAAGTTGGCAACACTTTTGTAACTGGATGCCATTTTGACAGCTGTCAAGTGATTTATGTTAAGACTAATGAATAGACTAACGCTTGAACAACGCTTCCAAATTGTGCAAATTTAATTTAAAAATCATGGTTCTGTTCAAAATACGTATCGCTTACGAATTTTGCTAATTTTGTTTAGTTTATCGCTACTTTTGGTTAAATGGATACGTTAATAAACAAAACTGTCGTATTTGAAGTGATGACTTGGAGGACAACATTCGCCTACTTTATTGCCAATATACGGCCACAAATGTTGGAAAAACTCATCGAAAATTGTAGCTCCAGATTAGAGTACGTCCGAGCCAGCCGTGTAGGTCATATGCCAGAAGTCCTAATTAAATTATAATGCCAGAAGATTATCTTTCGAATAAAGTAAATTTCATGTCAATTTAAGAAATTCATCTTTGTTTTATTGCATTTCAAAGTTATATACCTCTATAAAAACACCCTTTATATTAAAAAATATATATAAAAAAACTTTAAAATGAATGCGAGTCGTGGTAATTTTGTATGATAGAGTATGTGAGAGTCAAAATTCGCACACTTAATAATATGTATTAATAATTTATCCTTAGTACACTCATAAAAAATTTTAGTAAAGTAATTCTACTTTACAAATTTTTTACTAATTTTAGGTATACATTAAATTTATTTTTTACATTTCTTTTGCAATTTTCTTTAGTTTTTTTTAATAATTATAACTATTTCTTTAAATAATTTAATAAATTTATTAAAAACTTAATTGAAATTCTTGATTTGTTTAAATCCTAAAGCTTTATAAAAAAAAATTCTCAAAACTACTGAGCCGATGATACTATAATTTTCAGCGCAAGTTAAATTTATTTTTACTTCTACAATGTTAGTATTGTTTCCGGTTTCTAGTAGTAAACTTGTATTTAAACTTTAAGTGGGTTTTCTTCCAAACATATGTTGAAGCATATGCAAGACTGTGCAGTTTAAACCAGTGCCCCCCATTTCCCGATGTTCGGTATTCTCGGTAATACCGGTTCTGTTCCTGATTTTACGTTATGTATGTTATTATGGTAAACCCGGTTCTTGTAGTAATTTAATTTTTATATTAAAAATTTTTTTTTCGGTACCGGTATGGCACTTTCATAGCATATGTCCAAATGAGTCAATATTTCCTACTGTTATTAGTAATGTCCTTTGAATTGTTTATACGAAATTTCAGTTCATTTGGTTGAATGATGCAAAAATTTGTTGGTTTGGCACCGCGAAAAAATTTTACTACTGCTTTCGTACGTAAAATATACAAACTTGTATACAAATATGCATTTAACTCTATTTTAACGGAAAAAAATAAGCTAATTTAATGATATTAATAACGGTTATAACAGTTTTCCCGGAAATGCCGGTATTGCCACAATATCCGGGAATATCGATATTTCCGGAATTATACCAAGAACCGGAAAACCGGTATCACGGTGCTCACCGTAGGCACTAGTTTAAACTGTAAGAACGATTTTCTATCAAATTTTTAGTCCTCTACTTTCTACATTTTTAAATTTTTGTTAGTTTATTTTAAATAAAAACAAGGATTTAGAATAGAAACAAGGAGTTTTTTTAATTTTGCGTTTACCCTCGTACCACTTTTATGCAGATCAAATTTTAGAAATCCGGCTACGTTGGAAACTAAAGATTTTAATCGTCTTTTAACAAATATTTTTTATTCTCGCGTGATTTCTTTGTGCAGTCCTGAGCACATGCCACCCGATTTTACCTTTTAAATAAAAGCTGTATAATATAATGGTAACCAGGGGTTCCATGTATGTTTTAAATAATAATTTTTAATTCTATCACAAAATTAATTTTTTTTCCATAAACCAATTCTGCATTTCTTTACTATGCATTAGCGTGTCCCGATAGAAAAAATTTTTCGGTAATAGCACTCAAACGATGCGTATTAACGCCCTGAACAATAAAAGTTCAGCATCAAAACTTTTTAAGTTGATCTTCAGTTCCCTACCAGCGATTAAAATTAGCGATTCTAGTACATTTTGACAAAAAAAAAGTTTCGACGATTTGTTTCAAATGTGGCTCAAACGTTTCGTATTTTAGTCCTTTTTAAGAAAAAAATAATTTAAAGTTTTTGATAGAGTAATTTTGGTCCACTGGAAGATGTTTTAATTTTTATCAAGTAAATTTCCTTACAATATTTTCTTTAACTTTTTGCATTAAAACACTAAAAATCTTTTCATATATGACCTGTATTTCCAAAAGATGAAAAGATTTTGAGTGTTTTAATGCAAAAATTTAAAGAAAATATTGTAAGAAAATTAGCTTGATGAAAACTAAAACATCTTCCAGTGGTCCAAAATTACTCTACCAAAAATTTTAAATTATTTTTTCTTAAAAAGGGCTAAAATACGAAACTTTTGAGACACATTTGAAAAAAATCGTCGAAACTTTTTTTTAGGCAAAATGTACTAGAACCGCAAATTTAAATCGCTGGTAGGGAACTGAAGATCAACTTCAAAAATTTTTATGCTGAACTATTATTGTTAAGGGCTTTAATAAGCGTCGTTCGAGTGCTGTTACTACAACGAAATCGCAAAAACGCTGTTTAACGGGACAAGCTACTATGCATATATTAGGTGCGTTTGTTTACTTTTCCAGTAAAATCCAGTAGATGAGTAAATTTTGTGCAACATGAAAATTTTACTCTCAAAACCGGCTCTTGCACAAAAAAGTAAACGAACGGAAAAATTGCAAAAACTTGCAGGTTAATTCAAACATATGAGCGCTAAAAAGCTTAGTGTTGTAAACTATGTGTTATTTAGACTACCCAGTATATATTGTTTTTGGTACTTGACAAGCTACTCTTCATAAATATATATATTACTTACCGTACAATCTTGGCCCCATATTCAGTCATTTTAAAAATATCACAAGTTAATAATTCATTAACTAAAAAATAGTAGCAAAAAATAATGCGATAACACAATCTCCCACTAGATATTGATGAGTACTGAGTATGTGAACAAAAAAAAAAAACGGTACTTTGATAAACGTGACGTATCATGTAAACAAGAATTTTGGTGTACTAAATACAGTGGTTGTCAACTTATTTGATGCAAGTTAAATCAATATAGAAAAATCCTTTTACATTCGTTGGCTGCACTGCCCAAGCGCGTGGTTGTGAAATTCTTTTTGCTCTTCATAAAATTTTATAAGTTTGTATTTAATTGAAAATTAATCATTTAAATCACCTCATTTGATATCACATTTTCATCCAGACCATTTAATTTCACTTTTTGAATAAATTTGTGATTGATACGAGTTGACGCAAATACTTGGTACCTGTTAAACGCAAATATGAGTGCCGGCTCGGATGGGGTGCAGCCCCATCTGAGCAATGACGATCCAGGGGATCAGGACCCCCGAAAAAGATTTAAAGCAAACAAACAACGAGAATCTTAATGCCAACACCGCTAAAACACCTATGAATGTGGAAGACTTCGAACGTTTTGCTGTTAGCCAGATTAATGCCAACAATACAACTGACAACAACAAAGAGGATAATGGCGTAACTGAAATGATAACGGAAAAAGCAGAGGACGATACACAATATACATCTTTTGATATGCCTACGGAATACGATGAGGAACACAAGGGACCATTTGTAGTATAGTAGCAGAACCCAGAAAACCAATAAATCAATTTAGACTAACAAGGATACTCATAGATCTCAAGGTGGAGAATATTGACAGCGTGCTAAATAAAGGTAGGTTATAGTCGTTGTAAGGTATTCTTTAGAATACGTACTGCTGCCAATAATTTTGCCAAAAACTTAGATTTGGAGAAGGCTGGTTACTCTGTGAAGATTTTTACTCACTTATTGACAAAGACTGGTATTATTTTCAACATTTCGGAGGATATCTCTATGAGAGAACTCTACACTTTTATTTCTGCCCCGGTACCGATCGTAAAATTAGTGAGAATGACTAAAAAAGACACATCCAAAAAAAACAGAGAATCCCCACGATGAAGGTTAAAGTTGTTTTCAAAGGTCTTCAAATACTAAGAGAGATCGATTTTGCGTACACAAAGGTGACCACAAAGCCCTTCATTTCTTTCGGACAATGCTATAACTGCTATCGCTTCAACCATATGGCAGACAATTGTAAACAAAAAGAACGTACCTGCAAAACATGTTTCGTCCGCCATGACGAGGCAGCCCAATGTGATATGACTGTGATAAAATGTAGCAACTGCAATGAGCCGCATCCACCAACCGACCGTAACTGCCCGGCTAGAGAAAGGCCCTTAATTTAAAGAGACTGATGGTATTAGAAAATTTAAGCTTAAAAGAGGCCAGAGCAAAATATGCCGGCATAATGGGTGGCAATCGTTTTGAAATCCTAGGGGAGGATGGTATTGAAAATAATTTCCCACAAATGAGAACAAAGCCTGATAGATTTATAAATAACACTAGAGAAGCAGCAAGATTCATACATAAAGCACAGCCCTACTCCAAAGTACTGAAAACTAATGTAAATAAACAAAGAGAAGAGGCAAATGCCAGACAACATATGGAAGAGTGGCGACAAATAACAAAGACTTTAACAAAACTTACAATGAACAGCGTAGTATGGACAATCCACACATTGTATCAGAAGTAGAGAAAATGATAACTAACCTTAAATCGGTAATAAATTCATCCATGTCTTCATGGACTAATGAATTGATGACACAATCAGATCGTACATTTTTGAAAGAAATCGGCACATCAATTGAAAAAGTATTAACTAAAAAAGACAGAAACGAGATTTTAGCATTCTCTGGGAATGCTACAAATAATTTTACAATACAACATACAAAGTTTAAAACATCCTGGAAATAAAGAATCGTTAGAATTTTATTTAAATAAATTTAACATTGATATTGCTATTTTATCAGAAACTTTGTTGGAAAATAATAAACGAACGAGTATGGCAAATTATCCAATGTACCAAATATCGACATCAGAGGTCCAAGTATCCTGTATTAACTCGTTACAACAACACGTTTGATTTTTTCAAAAGTGAAAGTTGCAATAGCTATCGGGCTATAACCGAATTCTTACAGCTTATAGAATACAAACTATAACTGGATAAGTATCCGCAATCTTGTTGGCGCTTTTTCCGTTTTTAAGGAATAGCCAAGTAATTTTCCATCCCTTTGATTTAATCAAAGGTTTTTGGTAGTAATCGCAAATTGATAAAAAAAAAAAAAAAAATCCTTTTAAATCTAAATCTAACTGAGATTTTGAAAAAAATGAAAAGGCAGATTATTATACAATGTTCTCATATTAATATTGGTCATTTATTTATTTTATATTTTTGATTTTTCTAAAAAAATTGTAACAAAAATAAAAATACTTAATTTTTAAATTGATCAGCTTATTTGATGCAACATATTGCAAACTTAAATATTTCAAAAGTTTTTATCTAAAATATAATTATTAATATTTTGTGTGATACCCTTTTTGGTCTATAACAGCCTTAAGCCGATTTGGCACCGAGTCAACAAGTTTACGGGTTATTTCTGGCGTTATTTTATTCCACTCTTCCATCAGTGCACTTTTTAGGCTTTCTTTGCTTGAAATGTTGTGATTTCTAATGTTTTTCTCCAACAATGCCCATAAATTTTCAATTACGTTTAGGTCTGGAGACTGTGCTGGGGGTTCCATCAAATGTGGACAGTTCCATATGAGCCAGGTCTGCACAATACCAGATTTATGTTTTGGGTCGTTATTCTGGTAAAAACGGAAGTTGCTACTTAGACCCAGTTTTGCAGCGCTTTGGATCAAATTTTCTTTAAGAATGTTTAAATACATTGTTTTGTCCATATTTCCCTCAATAAAAACTAAACTTCCAACACCCGATGCGGCCATGCAAGCCCACACCATAACACTGCCTGCTCCATGCTTTACAGTCGCACGCATGTTCTTCAACTGTAGTTCAGTATTTGGCTTCCGCCAAACATATGACCTTCCATCTGAGCCAAATGTTGAATTTGGACTCGTCAGCAAAAATTACGGTGTTCCAGAAACCTAAATTTTTGGAAATGTGGCTGGACTGTAGATGTAGCTAAATTCACAATTTCTGCTATTCTACGCTGAGTCTTTCCAAGTTTAAAATGATGAATAATCAATTCCCGTTGCTCTATCGTTGTCCGTCGACCCATATTAAAAAATTGCGCTAATATTACACTTTAACTTCCAAAAAAAGACGAAAATTGTGCACAAATTAAACCCAAAATAAACAAAACAAAAATTGCATTATATTTTTTAACATAACGGTATCATTACTGTTAGATGTTATTTGCATCAAATAAGGTGATCGATTTAAAAGAGTTGTAGTTTCTGTTTTTGTTGTTTTTTTTTTTTAAGAGCAATGTAAAATATAAAAAAACAACAATTGTTCTTAGAAGAACCAATGATGTCAATTAAAATGTTGTTTAGTTCATGTTCTTATTACAAATAGTTTATGAGTTATAGGGATTTTAGTTTTTTTTGCTTGCTTGCATCAATTAAGCTGGCAACCACTGTACATATAGGTCATTGGGCATATTTGGGTTAAACTTCTAAAATATCACTCGAATTTCATCAACTGAAATCCACAAAACATTTAATATCAATTTCATTTAATATTTTCTGAATTTCAAATCATATTTTATGAATTTCAAATTATATTTTCTAAATTTCAATTGATATTTTCTGAAAATATAAACCAAAAAAGTGCCTACTGCTCCGAAATAAATCAACATCCATATCGAAGTTTTTGTAATTTGAGTTTTCTTTTATATTCCAGGTGTATTTTAAGTTGGCAACAAGCATCAATTATACGCAGTGCCATGAGAAAACATGAATCCCAAATGAAATGGTTCCGTTGGCTTTATATTGTATTTTCGCGTTATATGTTCATAAATTCTATGCGTGAAGTTAATCTGTATGATGTAGAATTGGAAATGCAAATACACGATAATTGAAACAAATTGAAAGCAACAAAAAACGCGATTCACTAAAAAAAATCAAACAGCCAATGATAATGATTGATACTGAAACCAAATAATGCTAAAAAAAATTTAATAAAATGAAAAGCTGGAAATGAAACCAATTTTGTAAACCGAACTACCTTCAGAAAATTGAAAATCCAAAATCCTATTAAGTGTTTGACACGATTTTTAGTTACATAGAGATGGATGGAAGAAAATAAATGTGTAATAATCCTAAAATTGATAATGATGATGATTACGACGACGATGATAAAAAGCAAAAATGCGACGAGTCTAATTTGAAGAACCTAAAAACGCTTTATACACATACATTTTTTTATTATTATTATTATTATTTTTTTTTTTTTTAGTTAATATACATTATGTATAGATTACTATTATTTTTATTTCAGGTTTAGCTTGTAAATTCAAAAAGGAGTTTTTATTTTTAATATTTAAGTTTTTGTGTGTTTAAACAAAATAAAAACTCCTTTTTTCACTGCTTTTTTTTTTTTTTTCAAATACCATTATAATAAGATCTTTATAAGGCCTTGGTACATATCCGAACCACTTTCAATAGAGCTTGTGATTTATATTTTAATAAAAACATAATAATTTTGTTTTAAATCTAATATTATACAAAATTTAGCAAATTTTTTATTTGAGATTCCTATTGTTTTTTTTTCTCAGTAATTTGTTTTAAACACAGCTCCAAGTATGTTTTGTAAATGCAATGTTTTTTTTTTTATATTTGTATAGAACTTTTTTTTATATAAATAATTGCAATTTATAGCTTTTAAAGAAAACAAAAACAAAAAACAAATAGTGTAATATTGTAATAATAACAAGTATGTTGTGTTTTTTTAATTATAAAATCTTGTAGCCATAGTAAAGTAATTTATAAGCTTAGGATGTACTTTAATATTTGTATAACTGCAGCGAAGCGATGAAGACAAAATGTTTTAATTCTTTTAATTTTTTTTGTATGATAAAAAAAAAATGCAATTTATATAAATAAAAAATGCAAATAATTTTTCTGTTAATTAAAAAAAAAAACAAAAATATTTACAAAAATGTGTGGTTAATTATTTGATTAAACGAAATTAACTCATATTAACCCTTTGTAGCCCATGAACTTTAAAATTAAAATTTTTTTTGGTACGGGAAAGGTTAAGGCAAATAAAAAAAAAAAACGTATTTTTCGTCCATTGGCTAACCTGTTCAGCTCTTCATACCGTGCAGGTGTCTTCCCTTCGTGCTGCAAGGTTGCCAATGTTCAACCAATACCCAAAAAGGGTGCGTCTAATAATCCTGAAAATTACCGCCCAATTGCAATATGTTCTGTGCTCTCGAAGGTGATGGAGAGCATGGTCAACTACCATCTTGTAAATTATTTTTTTGTTTTTTTATTATTAATCTTTATTAGTATTCATAATACTTTAAAATACATAACATTTGTTGATGCTATTGTGGATTATTATATTTTACATAATTTACAATATGTTTTTTAAATCTATTTATATTATGTTCAGTTTTAACATGATTTGGCAAAGTGTTGTAGAGTTGTAGCCCTTTATAGACTAGTGAGCGCATACCCGCTGATGTTAATGTCCTTTGCAGTCTAAAATCTTCATTATTTCTCAGGTGATATGGTTGAGCCTCCCTAACGTATAGTATTTGTTCCGTTAAGTATTCTGGTGCCATTCCTATTTTCATTTTTTGTATGAAATTTATAGTATTTAATTGGAGTCTTTGTTTTATATTTAGCCATTTTAGAGTTTCTAACATAAAATTGATTGATGTGTACCGGTTGCATTTTAGTATAGAACGCATTGCCTTATTTTGGAGTTTTTGCAGTCTTTCAATTTGATTTGCTGTGCAGCATGAGTATAATATTGTTGATCCGAATTCAAAATGTGGTTTAATCATTGTGTTATATATATTAATTGCTGTTAGTATTGATAGTTGTTTTCTTAATCTTTTGAAAAAACTAATTTTTTCCCCTTTTTTACAAATTTAAATTTTTTCGTTTTATTTTCATTTAATTTAAGTTTATTCATTTGCAGCCACTGATTAACATTGTCCATATCTTGGTTTAGTTTCTCGTAACATTAATTATCTGAATCGCCTTCAACAAAAATCAATGTATCATCAGCGTAAAGTACTATTTCACAACTGTCTACTATGTTTGGCATATCATTGATGTATATCATAAATAGCAAAGCTCCTAAAATTGATCCCTGTGGAAATCGATATTCATTATTTATGGTATTGGATTTAATATTATTTACTTTTGTAATTTGTCTACTTTTGTTAAATATGATTTAAACCATTCCAATTCTATATCCTGGATGCCGTATTTATGTAGTTTTTGCAGTAGTATAGTTCTGTCTATAGTTTCAAATGCTCGTTTGAAATCTAAAAATATTGCAATAATTTTTTTATGTGCTTCTATTTTTTTCCATCTGTTAATTATATAATTTACTGATGTTTCACATGAAAAATTCTTTCGAAAACCTGATTGATATTTTGATATAAGTTCCATATATTTCTCCAATTGATCTTTCACAACTTTATCTTTTCACACGTTTTTAGTGTATTTATTGGACGAAATTCCTCGCGTTTTCTTGTTTTGGCTATTTTTTCAATTGGTGTTACCATGGATTCTTTCCAGTTATCGGGAAATACCCCCGTCATCAAAGATTTATTTATTATATCTAGCATTGTGCGTCCTATTATATTCCAGCCATTTAATATCATTTTACTAGATACTTTATTGTAGTCAGGTTTATCTTTTAAATTTTTACATATAATTCTTAATTCATCTAAATTTATTGCACGAAACTTGAATTTGGAGTTTATCACAGGTATTTTGTTTATATATTGCACATTATTTATATTATCTCTTATAGATTTTATTGGCTATTTCAAAATTCTCCTTATACTCTATTTGGTTAAATATCACAGTTTGAATTGCATTTTGTTTTTTTTCAGGATTAGGTTTTTATTTCCCTCCACATTTCTTTTTGGTCTTGGGCGTCATTAATTTTGTTGTCTATATATTAATTTTTTTCGTTTTCAATTTTAACTTTGTAAGTGTTTCTTATTGATTTATAGTTTGCCCATGCCTCAGTAGTATTTTCCATCCTTGGTATTTATCAATTTTCTCTCTTTTTAGTAGTTTAACTTCATTATTAAACCATTTGTTTTCATTGTTGTTGTTAAACATTTTTTTAATTGTTTGTTTTTTAACTGCGCTCTCCAAAAATTCATCAAAATTGCGTACATTGTTATTTAAATCGTCATTTTTATTTATTTGTTGAATGCCTGTAATTTCTCTATTAAATTGAATTTTGTTGTATTTAAATGTTTCTATTGCTTTATTTATCTTTTCATTACAATTTCTGAAACTGTTAATTATTATGTCAATTGCTTCATGATCCGCAATTTTTGTTTGTGTAATTGATCCTCGCTGATATATTTTCATTATTTGTTACTACATAGTCTATTAAAGTCTTTGATCTTGCCGTAACTCGCGTGAAATCTTTAACTATTTGCGTAAGGCCATTATCGTTCAATACACATTCTATTTTATTTTTAGAAAAATCATCTTTTAGCCAGTCTATATTAAAATCGCCCGCTATTACTATATCACAGTTAAAGTCATTTATCACTTCTAAAATTTCCTCAAAACCTTGAATAAATTCATGCTCCATACTACTTGGCGATCTATAAGCAGCAGCAATAATAAATTCATTTTTTCCAATTTTGCAATAAATGCAGATACCCACATTTTAGAATCGATCACTTTTTCGGCAATTTGTTTTACATTCCATTTCTTTTTGAAATAAACTATAACGCTACCTGTTCTTGTTCAGTTTGATAATGTTTTATACTGATTGTATTCTTTAAGTTGTACTTCTTCATCTGCTACTTCTTTTGTTAAATGAGTTTCTGACAATATAATGAATTCAGGTTGTTTTATATTAGATATAATTTCGATTTGATTATAATTATTCACTAATCCTTGTATATTTGTATATATGCCATTTATCTGCCATGATTGTTATGCTGTTAGACCAAATTATCTGGAAGCCAACTCACTTATTAGTGATCGACAGTATGGCTTTCGTAGAACTCGTTTTACGGGAGATCTGTTGGCGTTCCTTTCTGAATGTTGGAGTCGGTCTATTCACATGTTTGGTGAGAACAAGGTAGTTGCTCTAGATATTTCCAAGGCGTTCGATCGTGTGTGGCACGGCGCACTTTTATCAAAACTAATTGCCTTTGGTGTAGGTAATGATTTCTCTCGAGTTTTCTCAGAGATCGTACTATACGTGTTGTTATAGATGGGGTCTCATCCGACGAGTTTCAGTTATGTTCAGGGGTACCACAGGGCTCTGTTCTTTCTCTTTTTCTCATCTTTCTTAATGACCTCCTTGGTCGAACTATCAATCCTGTTTACTCCTTTGCAGATGACAGCAACATTTGTCATTCTTTTTCCTTCGATCGTAGGCCAAACCTTGTGGAGGTCGGGGGCAAAAGACAGATTATGAATGACACACTCAATCATGACCTTTCGACAATCTCAGAGTGGCGTCGTGCGAACAGGGTCGATTTTTATGCTCGTAAGACTCAATGTTGTATGTTGACCCATAGGTCTGTGGACTCAACTACGTCATCTGTGTATATGGATGGGATCGTTATTGAGGATTCAGATACTCTTGATGTTCTGGGCATGAGAATACTGTGTGATGTCCGTTGGACAGATCACATTATTCAAGTATCGAAAGTAGCTTTCAAGTGTCTTGGTTTTCTAAACCGGTGTAAGAAATACTTCACCCCATCTGATCTCCTTACTATTTATACCACCTACATTCGGCCGAAGGGTGCAATATAACTTCCATATATGGGCAGGTGCTTCAAAGTCTATTTTGGGGCTTCTGGATCGTGTACAACGGAGAGCGTTGATGCTTATCAACGACAGTAGGGTTTCGAACTCTATTGACTCGTTGGAGCATCGTGGGAATGTGGGTTGTGTGACTTTGTTCTATAGATATTACCATGGGAAGTGTTCTGCTGAGATAAGCCAACTCATCCCGAGGGACCGGGTCTCTGTTCGTACTACCCGCTTGTCAAGTAGATCTCATCCGTTTGTTGTCTATAGCCCTGCAAATCGCACAACGCATTACAGAGAAAATTCGTTTTTCAGTCGCACTAGCCGTATGTGGAATTGTCTCCCTGCGGAAGTCTTCCCTGCAAATTACAATTTAGAAAAATTCAAGTAAAATGTCCACAAACACTACTCCCTCTTTCCTCCTCCCCATAACCTATTTTCCTGATATCAACACAATGCAATGCATTAGTAGGGGCATCCCTACATCTTAACTTACCTACAGGTTTTCATAAAAACAACCCAATTTTTTGCACTTTTTGTATTTTTTATAAAATTTTAAATTTTTAAACTTGTCCCTATTCGTATTTTGCAAATTCGAATAGGGACAAACTGACGGAAGTGAAAAAAAAATTACGCCATCTATGATATTTTTTTGGTACTAATTTGATCAGTGGTATGTCACAGTAGGGTCACACAAATTTGAGCGAGCTAAATAAATTCAGTATGTATTATTTCGGGGTTTTTGGGGTTTGTTACAGTAATGTTACATGAGGCTATAAAGGGTTAAATCATTATATTTAGTAATTATTAAAGCCTGTATGACAGACACCTGGCTGGGAATTCTGTAGGACGATCGACGATTATCGTCCACTTTTCGAAGTTAAATTACGACCATATTACATACAAATTTTAAATAAATATTTAAAAATAATAAATTTAAATAAAATTTTAAAAACAAAAATTTTTTATCGTTTAGCATAACGTTTTCGTTAGTAACATTGTCAAAACGTTAGCAATTTAGGACTCGTTTTGAACAAAACGATATCGTTTTTCTTAGAGAATCTGATAGTGGTTCCAGTCTATCAAAAACTTTGACATCCGTTTTGTTTTTTAAGACATTTTGTAGAAAAGCACTGGTAAAGTTGCTGCAAAAAAGCTGGTTTCATACAGGCTTAAGGCAATGAATTCCATGCAATTAAAACAGTAAAAAAGGCGACAATAAAATGAAGATAAATATATGCAATAAAAACATGAAAAATATGCACTGAAAAGAACACTTTTTGCAAACATCCAAATCATAAAAATACAGAAAAAATTGCATTCACCATCTATTTTTCAACAGAAACAGAATCTTACGCGTTTCTTCATTTCAGCAAGATTTTAAAATGCAAAAAATTGTACAAATTTTAAAATAAATAAAAAATATTCATTAAAAAGTACAAAATATGCATCAAAAGTTAAAATATGCACTTTTGCCAAAAATCCGATAAAACGATACCCTTTTGTTCTAAATTTGATAAATCGAATAAATATTTACTATTCGAGGAGAATAAGCCACAGAGAAATATGTGTCTACAAAACAGTTAATGCCGGCCTCACTGCTTCGTATACTCCTTTCACGTGAAGGCATTGATCACATTCCAGGCCTAATCATTTGGTATTGCTGTGTTTGGCAAGCTTATCTCCACTCCAACGTCTGTAATGTTCAACTCTTCTGCAACATCATCAAACTTAATGCAACTACAACACTACATACACTCAAAAAAAAGTTAGTAAAGTCAACAAAAATTTTGCTGAGTCAGCAAAATTTTAGTCTGGATATTGCCTGCAAATAAAATTGCTAATGTCAGCAAAATCTTTTGCTTAAAATCATCGAGCTAATTTTTAGCAACAAAATTAGTAGATTCAGCAAAAGCTTTGCTATCACTTAGTTGATAAAAAATTAAAATATCCCTGCTAAAAGTTAAAAAGGTTTTGCTGACTGAAAAAAACTCCAAAAATTTGTGAAAAAGTTATATTTTAGTTAATTTATTTGCTGAAAATCTGAAACATTTTTTTGTGATTCTTTTAAAAATAATTTGAAATACGTTACAAATATAAAAATATTCATACTACCATATTGACGACATGAATAATTTTAATATCGGAAATAAATAGAAATAATTATATGTAATATATACAAAATTGTCTTTTATCTACTTACATCAATGGTTTTCTAAATGATGGCATCTATCTAGAAACGAGACATAAATAAATAACAAAATATGAATGAAATATTTTTGCAATATCTATCTACCTGAACTTATATTTGTTTGCAATTTGGCCACACTACATTAATAGTCCCCTTCAAGATTTAGTTTACAAATACACATTTAGATTGTACTGTAAAACTTTTTTAAGTGTTTGGCATATTTACATTGTTTATATAATCTTACATATTTATATTAAAACCTAATAGCTGACTTTACACAAGATTTCTATTTACACAAAAAACCATACTTTAATATATGATTCTTTTAACAATATACAATTGAGGAGCTTATTGTAAAAACTTCATAAGCCACATTTTATTTTGAGTTTGTTTTTGACTCTTAAGGGTTGAGAAATGCAAAATTATGACTTGCAGTACGTTTATAATGAAGGTACTTGTAATACGCGTTTAAGCAAGACTTTCATCAAATATTAATCAATAATGTCTGGAAAACAGCGAAAATCCATAAAACAATAAATGTGACTTATCACGACTTTACAGTAAGCCCTTCAATTATATCCTTTATTTGCGACATTTGTACTTTTTAAAATTGATAAATCAGTTAAAAGGTTAAATTCCCATTTCTTATGTGTTTGCAAGAAAACCGGAAACGTTTAAAAATTCATATGTGAACGGTTTTTGTATAACAACTCTGCTCTGTTATGTTTGAGTACGACAACTACATTGTGCATAGTCGTATTATGTTGGCTCATTTTAAAGTGCCGCTTACTGACAGTTATAGTGCCCTAAAAACCCAACAATGTCTTACACTGCTGCCAGCTGTTTCAACATAAAAACCACTAATATGTCATAAAATTCGCTGTGTTCGCTGGAATTCATCAAAAAATTATATTTCTTTTTAAATTCGTACTGATTTCATGTTAGAAAAAAATGCTCACCCTACACTAACCGGCAAAAAACATATTTTTCCTAGTAGTGAACGATAAAAACGCTAGATCAAAAAAAAAAAACGCCGTGTAAGCAACATTGTCATAACTTTTTACAACAGCGATGGAAAACTGAAATTTTGTAAATGTACTGAAATACAGACAAAATAGTACTTTTAGAACTCTGGGGTACATTTTTTTTATAAAGCTTCATATGGCGTTCACAGCTAAATTTTAAACACGCGTTTAATCAATACACTAAAGTTCGAACTAGAATGAAAAATTTCTGATAAAATTTTCTACAAACAAAATTCACAATTAATTTGTGATTGCTATGTTTTATACAGAATTTTAAAGGCGTAAACTTGAAAAAAAACGAAAATACGTATTTTGGAGTTCAATGTGAATGTTATTTATTTATTTCTAATAAGTTCAACGTCTCATTACAGACAGAGGATTTAACAAATGTTTCCTAAACATGTAGCCATTAAAATTGGCAACTGTAGGTGTTAATCAAGCACTAAGCAAATCGATTAAACCATTTTTTAATCTTTTTGATTAACAGTTAATCCAACTTTTCCTCTGCCTAATATTTCTAAATAACTCTGCCTTCATATCACTTATTGTCGGCAACTCTGTGTTTTAATATAATTTTGGTTGGCAAACGCTAATATATATACATACAAAGTCAGATAAAAATTAATGTCAAGATGCCGCCGCAAAGAAATGTTGGTGCTGTTGGCAACATTTTTGCTAAAGCCGACATTTTCCCTCTTCCTCTTATGTCAGATCACTATCGTCACCTTGGTATTTTAACAAGACAAAGTTAATCTTTAAGTTTTCAAATTGAAGTTTCAACTCTCAAAAAATTAATATGTAATCGAGAAAGATTGTAAAAGAGGATTAACGTTAATCAAGTAGATTAATTTCGCTGTCCAATAGGGAGTTTAGATCGAAAAGTTAATCTTGTAAAAAGTAGATTAATTGTCTAATTTCAGTGCAAACATGTACAGTTTATCCACTTTTTACTAGATTAACTGCATATGTTTGCACTGAAATTAGGCAGTTAATATAATTTTAACAAGATTAACTTTTTAGTCTAAACTCCCTATAACTCGCTTGTTTAATGCTTGATTAAGCAGTTAATCCAATTTTTAGTATATTAACTTTTCTGTGTAAATTCCCTAAAAATGTACTAAATTGGTCCCCATGGTAGTGCTGATTTTTGCAACCAAAAAGGTACTGAAAAAAGTAGTATTGTACTGAATTTTTCATCCCTGTTTCACAATTTGCAGTATATTTCTCTTTCGTCACATTGTTGGATGGATTTTTCGAGCGGCTGCAAATACGCGTAAAAAGTTACGATTGTAATTATAAGAAAAAAAGTAAATTATTTTCCAATAAATTAAAATTAATTAGAAATAATTATGCAAAAAAATATCCATTAATAAAATCAAAGTGCAAAGAAAAAAATCTATCAAAAAGTGAGATTTTTGTATTAGAAAAAAAAAATAAAATTTATAAAAAATTGCCATTAATAAAAAAAAAAAAAAAAACGAAAAGGAGGACGTCATCAAAGAAGCATTGGAGACAGTTTTTTTTTCAGATGTGATACTCAAGTGGAATAGATGAAAAAAATTCAATATCTAATTTTTTCTTTTGCAAATTCTCTAGTGCTTTAGTTTAACAAAAAAATTATTAAAGATTTAAAGTTTATGCTGGGAAATTTTAAATAATTAAAAGTGAATTTGTTTTGGGTTAAATTTTAACTAAAATTAAAAGTAAAATATTTTTTTTTCCATTTTTTAACACACTTTCATTTGCCAGCTCAGAGCCACGACCTTTCTCTCCCCGTTACGACGACAACGGTGTTCTCCTTCGATATTTGTTTCCCCCTTTTTTATATTTTTTCCTACTTCATCACACCATTCAACAACAACAAACACACATCGTACAACAATAAATACGAAAAAAGTGAATGCTGCTGATTCTGCTATCAGTGTCAAATTGAAAACCCCAATTACAACTAGAAAAAAATTAAAAAAATTGTGCAAAAAAGTTTCTAATAATTCCATAAAACAATAAATTAATCGTAAACTGCTTAAGTAAATTGATAATTTAGCATAAATTCCATTAAAAGGAAAGAAACTAGAAAAAAAAATGCTGATTAAAGAATTGTAAGTATAAATTTTTCATTATTTGTTGTGTGTTTTTTTTATTACCCCCCATCAATTCATTTGGAACAACTACAACAAAAGTCAATTTTTATAATTTCTCTTAAAGATGCTCTTTGTATATGTCCTCTTTTTGTAACAAAAATTTTGTTGTACATTTTTAATCCTTTCTTTTGCATAATAAATGCGTTTGGTTAATTTACATAAACTGTAATAAAATCTTTTTTAAATATGATAATTGCCTAGTGTTTTATAATTTATATTAGTTTTATTTAATATAAAATAAATTGCCGCAAAATTTCTTTGGTGATAAATCGATTTACTTGTGTTCTCTCTTTTCTTATTATTGGGTGATAGAGGAACACATGTGTTTTTATTTTTACAATTGCGTGACATTTAGACTTGTGTAGTTCGTGAACGAACTAGTTCAATTGACTAGTTAGTTAGTTCGCAGTCTTCAGCTCTAAGGTCTTTCGCTCTTTTTGTTCTTTTTTGGTATTGGAGTAATATTTATTTTCTTTAAGTTGATTTTGAGTTTAATTTTGTTTTTTTTCTATGTTTCCAGTTAAATTTTTTTTCATGTTAAAAAAAAGTGTAATATGAATAATTCGCTTAAAAATTATCAAACAAACGACCTAACGAACGAATGAACGAAATTGCCCAAGCATAGACATTTTGACTTATGGAGTTCGCGAACGAACTAGTTCAATTGAACAACTCAATCAAATGACCTAGATCAAGATTATTCGCTCTTCTATTAAGGCTCCATTAGTCTTGCCGTTCCGTGCCGTGACGAACAGAGAAACAAGCCGATCGGCGCAAAATCGGCTGCGCGCCGCCGCCGCCGCCGATTTTTTTCAATTTTCAGCCGCCGCCGTTTTAATCGGCTTGCATCGGCTTAAAATGTGAGCCGGCTAAAGCGGCAGCCGCCGAATTTTTATTTGCGCCGCCAATTTTGTCGCATTTTGAAATACAGCTTTCCAAATTTTTAATCTTAAAAATTAACTTAAAAACCTTTTGAAAATCACGTTGCATATAATTATAAGCTACATTACCTTTCATAATGATGCCTTAATTATGCATATACAGTGGTGGCCATAACAAATGCAACTGGCGACAGGATTTTACAAAAGTTGTTGAAACTAGTTTTAAAAAGAAAAAAAAATGTTCATGTGCTTGTATTATTTTTTATTATTGCTTTAAAAATAAGAAAATAAAATTTAATCCATAATTATTTACATCGAAAAGAAAAAAAATTAAAATAAACTACGTATAGGCTGATATTTCAGTGGCCAAAACATATGCAAGAAATTGCTTTGAACACAGATATGTCCATAAAACTTAATATTTCGTGGCAAATCAGGCAGGAATATCATTCCAAGCTTCTACCAATCTTTGGAACATAATATCGGAATTAGTGCAATTTTCGCGATCGATTCTTTGATTAACGATTTCCCAAAAATTCTCAGTGGGGTTTAGGTCTGGTGACTGTGGTGGATATTCCATTACCAAAACTCTTCTTGTGCTAACCACGATTTAACAACTTTTTAAGAGTGCTTGGGGTCGTTATCGTGCTGAAAAACCCATCGTAGCGGCATATTATCCTCTGCATGTGGAAGCATAACTGTTTCCAAGATGTCCTTATACATAAATCTATCCATTATTAAATTGATTCTGTGCAATGGCACACTCCAGCAGCAGAAAAACACCCCCAAACCATTACGTTGCCTCCTACACGTTTCACCGTCTTTTTGCAGTATCGCGCTTGAAGCCGCTTGTTAACTGGTCGTTTTACATCACTGCCGATGATATTAAATTTGGACTCGTCGCTAAATAGGACAGTCTTCCATTTGGTTTCTGACCAATTTAAGTGCTCGTTGACGAACTTCAAACGTTTTTTTTGATTACGTTTAGATATTAGCGGTTTTTTTTGCTGGACGGTGTGCACGTAGGGATGCTTCTACAAGTCGCCTACGGATAGTTCGAGTAGAAATTGGTAATTGGACACTTGCTGCAATCTTTGACGAAGTTGTAAACGGATCTTTCTTCGCCTGCTGGATAATCAAATTGTCCGTTCTATGGCTTGTCACCCGTGGTCGTCCTCCGCGGTGGGTTACTAAAATTTCAGTACTTTTCTTAAATTTTCTAATAATGCGTGGAACTGAGCTTTTAGGGATATTATACTTTACGGATATATCCCTTTTGATATTCCATCAGAATAATCACTTTCAATTAGCTTATAGCGTGCCATTATAAAAACGAATTTATTTCTAATTTTTATCAAAAATAATTAACTTTTATGCTATTTTGTGCAGGTTAAAACATAAAACAACACGTATTAATAAAAACAATAACTATACAAAAAGAGAATTGGTAAAAATACCGTCATCTGAAAAAATAATAGTCGAGTTGCATTTGTTTAGTCCAGATGTTTTTTGTTTAACCATAAAAAATTACAAAAATATGGCAACATTACAAAACAAGTTGGACTTTTTTTTATCGATTTTATTTCTTGGAATGTTGTTCGTTAATATGTAGTTACTATTGAGATATTTTTGAGAACAAATTAGTAAATTACAGATCAGTTTAACCTTAGAGAACCACAGTTGCATATCTGTACCTCAAATACTTCTAACGATGATAATTGAAAATTCGCAGATTTTTCTGAAAATCTTTGATTTTTAAGAGATTACATTTCGGGAGATAGAATGGACAAAACTCTTAAGCTTTGTAAAAGTATTTGTTTTGTAAAAGGTAATGTTCATTCTAATTGTCGTTAAATTTGGTAAAAGTTCTGAAAACAAATTGGTTGCTATGACATGCATTAAATGAAGGGCTTATTGTAAAAACTTGATAAGCCACATTTATTGTTTTATGAATTTTCGCTGTATTCTAGACATGGATTGATTCATATTTAATGGAAGTATTGCTTAAACACTTATTGCAAGTACCGAGAGTATAATAGTCCTGCAAAAATTATATTTTTTGCATCTTTTTAAAATGCAAAAACAAACTTAAAATAAAATGTGGCTTATCAAGTTTTTACAATAAGCCATTCAAATCAATTTAATTTGAAAAAAAAATTAAAAAAAAAATGTAATTATAATCTCATTTTATTCTTTAAATAAATTTAATGATTAAATTAAATGATTTAATTAAATCTTTATACTTAATAACTTGTGCATGTTTTTTTGTTGATTACTAACAAGAAAATGGATCTGATAAAAAGTATCACTAGATTTTATCAGTAAAAAAACAGCATTTTAAGCCGACAATTCAGTCGCCGCCGGTTTTTTAACCTAAACGCCGCCGCCGCCGTAGCTAAAACGGTTGCGCCGCCGCCGCCGAAAATTTAGGGTCGACTAGTTCAATTGAACAACTCAATCAAATGACCTAGATCACCATTATTTGCTATTCTATTAAGGCTCCATTAGTCTTGCCGTCCCGTGCCGTGACGAATCAGCTGTTTCGTTATTGGTTTATGTGATGTGCTTTTTTGAAAAAGGCACTATCCAGAAACCAAAAACAAAACAGCTGATTCGCCACGGCACGGAACGGCAAGACTTACTGAGCCTTTACAATCGTTCATTTCGTTTTTTTTTTTACCCAATTGTTTCGTTCTTTTTACTAAAGTGTTATGAAAATCGCCATTAAATTAGAGGTGAATATGTCAATAGATCCAGGTCCGCTTGCCGTAATGTAATAATAATAACAGCGCAGCTGTTTTTTGTTTGTCATTTAATCAATACAAGGGGATTTGCCCGGACAGTGATGTAAGCCAGCCGATTTCAAACATCTAGGCTACCACTTTCATGAGACGGTGCGCCTCCGGTCATCATCGGATCCAAACGGCTGACCAACTTAGGCGGATAGCAATATGGAATTTTTAAAATAAGTTTTAAATTTTGCCGTGTTATGAACAGAATATTAAAGAATTTAATCATTAATTTGTAAAACAAATTTATTAACATACCAAACAAATTTTTAGTTGTTTATTACTGATAAGTATTTTTTTTATAGTACTGTATTTTTTATTTTAACTTTTTTATAAGGGAATGTACCCTAATGTGGCCCTACACCTTGTATTTGGGCTATATAAAAAAGTGGAATATTCCAAATACATCATTTTATAGGACTACTCCTTGGACATTTTTCGGCTATAGATCATTTTCTTGTTTCAACTTATATAAAAAAAGTGATATAATATATAATAAACTTAAAAGGTCCACATTAGGGAACATATACCTTAAAGTGTACATAAATTTAATAAACTCGGTTAAAATATATAAAATGGTTAACAGTAAGCTAATTTTTTTTAACAGTTAGCTAATTTTTAAAGTACTCTTTTTAAATCCAACATTTTACGTTTGGGGGCCGGTCAATTGGCCGCCTAGATCGTCTGATTTAACGATTTTGGACTATTTTTTGTGGGGGCCCGCAACGGTTGACACACTGGAAGATAATATAGAAGAATTTATTCGTAAGATACCGGCCAATATGTTGGAGAGAGTATGCCAAAATTAGACCCAGCGTATCAACCATTTAAAAAAACCACTCTTTATATGAAAAACTTATTATTTTGTGTCGTAGTGAGTTTCAAACCTATATCCATACATTAGGATATGACTCGTAGCAATTGAGAAACGAGTTGAGCTACGGTCGACTCAGCAATGAATGTGACTAAGGGCCGTTATTACAACTTGCCTTTAAAGTAAATGTTAGTAAAAAGTAACTTTAGCTAAAATGAGGAATATAGTGAGCTATAATGTTTTTCGTTATTACAACTTCCCAATAAAATAAAATTAATATTTTTGATAATGTGGCAGCACCAAACTAAAAACCGACTATTGGTTTATGAGTTGGTCTATAAAAATACGTAGTGACAACGTACTTTTATTTATTTGTTTACAAACAAACAATAATTTGTGAAATTCGGTTGTGAAATTCGGTATTTTCTTCTTTTTCTTTATAGAGCAGAAAATGTGGTAACTTTAAACACATAAACCTTACGTTTAAAGTTAAAGGCAACAATATCTTCCCTTTAGCTTATCGGTCACTTTTAGCTTAAAGTATACTTATAATAACGAAAAACTAATAATCTGTCAGATAACATCCGAACTTTAGCTATTGGCAAGTTGTAATAATGGCCCTAAGTGTAGCAATCACAGCATTCGCAATGTATTGTTGTTAATCTGAAGAGACAGAGTCAACTAATACATATTAACAATTTATTTTTAAACTAGAATGCTTCCTTGTTTTACTCCTATTGTTATCTCTTTTTTACAAGTAATTATCACATTATGATGCACTTTATTCACATTCATTAGTCGTATACCATGTGTATGTTAGAGATAGAGTTGCCACTGTGCAACATTTTTCAATTGTTTCTTGGGTAAAGTGTTTGTAACCGCCATATAATGATAATCGTAATTAATTTTATTATAATTAGTTACTAAAGATTTTTTTGTAGTTCGATTTTTACAGAAAGAATAAGAAGAAAACATTTTTATTGAAAAATTTAACGGAAACAATGGATATTAATGGAAATCAGATCGGATAAAATGTGACAACTGGAACATATTAAAAATTTAAAATTGGACATGGTCATTAAAGGGTTAACAATTTTATCATACAATTTTATGGCCTTCACCTTTTTTGTCCCGTTTATTGCGATTTTTTTTTTATTGAAACGATAACAAAAATTATATCAATATTGGATTTAATGAGGGTGTTGAATAAAAAAAAAAGAAGGAATTTCGAATTCTCTTATTAATTAAAATAGTAAAAAATCATTAGCTTACATACAGTGGTGTTCAAAACATTTGCAACTGAAATCATGGTTTAGGTAATTATATTTTTTTTGATCAAAACGATTTGTGGTATAAGTTTTTGTTTTTTTTTTTTATTAAATTCAGTTATACCATATTATTTTACAAATACAAAAAAATTATTCATAACTTCTCAAAAATAAAAAAAAGGAATTTTAGCAAAATAAGTGCAGTGTTCAAAACATTTGAAACTCTTAAAGTAATTAACAGGAAATACAAAAAATGGTTTTAACGCTCAGTATTTTGTAGCGTAGCCATTATTTTTTATAACTTCTGAACACCTCTTAGGCATTGAGGCAATGAGCTTTTTAATATAATCGTCAGAAATTTCATTCCACTGCTTCTTCAACACGACGAAAAGTTTATCACCATTTCGGAATACTTTATTGCCGTTATTCCGTTTTACAATCATCCACATGTTCTCAATCGGGTTGAGATCGGGAGATTCAGCCGGCCACGACATGATATTAATTTCATTTTCCTGCAGCAAAACTTTTACAACCCCCATGAGAGTGGCATTTCCCATTCAGCATACGGAAGCATAACTGAACTCAAAAGATCTCTATAGATTGTTTCCTTCATTGTGCTAGTACTGCGGTGAATTGGGCCAATCCCATTTCCTGAAAAACACCCCCACACCATAATGTTTCCACCTCCGTGCTTTACTGTGGCGATTGAGTATCTGGTCTTCTAACATTGGCTCTTCCATCTGATCGCCGGAAGTTGAATTTAGACTCATCTGACCACAATACATTTTTCCATTGCTGTTGGTGCAGTTCAAATGGGTGCGTGCAAAGTCAAACCGAGCTTTTCGGTTTTTCCGACACAAACGGTTTTTTTGTACATCAATAACTTCTGAAACCATATTCTCGGGCTGTTGTTTTAATGTTGGGAAGACTGGCGTCTATTAAAAGTTCAGTTTTAGCTTCTCTGGGAACTGCTTTGGGATATTTCGTAAAAAAAATTCTTGATTTTTCGATCTTCTCTTACAGTTGTAATACGGGGTCTTCCACTTTTATGAGTTGTGTGGATGTTACCACTATTAACAATGCGGCAAATCGTTGATTTTGGAACGGAGTAATTTATAGAAACTTCTTTTTGGGAAAGTCCATTTTGAAAATCATTTAAAACTTTTGATTTAAAATCAGAATTGTATTTATTTCCTGCCATTTTTTTTACAAAAATTATTCTTACGATGCTTATGCTTCCAACATCTTATTACAACTATTAAAGAACAATAATTATAATAAATTTGTTTAAAAAATGTAACGGCCTGAATCTCATATTAAAAAGGAATGCGATTACCGTTATATCCTAGCATTTGTTAGTATAAATAGTTTCGTTAAGTGTAAGAATAATGAGAGTTGCAAATGTTTTGAACACCTGCATTTTGAATACATCTATTACACAGGCCTACAATGATTTTGGTGCCGCTAAAAATAAAACAGATTTCAAGTACGTTCGGTACCCTGATAAAAAATTGATACTTACTTTTTTAATGCTACGTGTAGTTTTCGAGATTTCGCAAGGATGTATGTATGTCTTCTTCACTGCATCTGTTATAGGTTTTCTAAACTTTTTTACTACATATTCACCACAAATATAACAAAATGTATTTGGATTATTTACACAACACCTTCTCGACGACGGCATATCGATATTATCATTTAATCAAAGAAATTAATTGACTATAATGACATTAAGTATAATAAAATACATTTTTTAGGTTATGACCGATCGATACAAACCTGAACGTAGCTTCGCGATTTTGACAGCTAACCATGACGTCTTGCGGACTAATTAACCAAATTATAACATAGAATTAGCGGCACCAAACAAAAAATTTTTTTTTGTAGGCCTGTGTTATTATTAATTATTTTGTTGTTTTAATTTAACGGAATTAATTTTTTTTATTTGTTTAACATAAAACAATGTATGAAGAATATTTAAAAAATAAATTTTTCTAACTAAGTGTGATTTGAAGAAAATAAATCAATGAAAACAACAAATGCGATCTCAGTTGCAAATGTTTTGACCACTACTGTATACTTGAATGTAATAAGTTTATAGAAAATAAGTTTAAAGTATTTTTTTAAATATTATTTTTTTTATCTTTTGTTTAAAGGTTGGCCTCGAACATGTAAATATACGCATTAGGCTGTCCCGAATAAGAAAAATATTAATACCACTCAATCGATGCGTATTAAAGAGTTAAATATGGAAAAAATAAGTTAAACAAAATTTTGAAGTCGATCTTCAGTTTCCTAACAGCCATTAAATTTACCGGTCATAATGCATTTTGACCAAAAAAAAGTTTCGAAATTTTTTTCTCAAATAGGGCTCAAAAGTTTTGTAATTTTTGGCTTATTAATGAAAAAATATTTTTAAATTTTCTGTAGAGTAATGTTCACCAGAAGATTTTTTGATTTAGACCAAGTACAATTTCGATACTTATGCCCAGTTTTTCACTTCGTATTTAAATGCCATTTGGACTTTAAGTTCTATTTAAATACAAACGTCAGTTTTTAACTTCAAATTTAAATCACATTTAAGTGACCAATCTTGTGCATTTAAAGTCTATTTAAATTGTACAAATATAACATATGATTTTGACAGTTTGTTTTTTTCGCGTGGTAAAACAAACAATCAAAAATAAATTAAATTACAGCAGCCAATAAAAATTCAACTTCGGTTGCATTAAAATTTTCACTTCTCTTCATTTTTATTATATTAATTTATTTATAACTTAATTATATATATTTTATTTCTATATTTTATATTTTCTGTTATTTTCTGTTTTTTTCTATTCTTTAAACAGCTGTTTTATGAATAATGATCATTCAGTTTTTGACATTTCATGATGCTACCATACTTTTGTCGCAAATAAATAGCAATTATCATTTAAGACTGAAAAACTGAAACTGTATTTAAATACAACTTAAATTAAAATTGCAATTAACTAATTGCATATTTAAATACGAAGTAAAAACTGGGAATTAATGTTTTTTTTTTAAATTTTCAGTAATAAGCCAAAAATTACGAAACTTTTAATACCCATTTCGAAAAAAAATCGTATTTTTTTTTTAATCAAAATGTATTACGACGTGTAACTTTAATTGCTGGTAGAGAACTGAAGATCCACTTATTTTTTTTTGCGTATTTTTCACATATTTAGCCCTCTAATACGCATCGATTGAGTGCTGTACATATTTTTTTTTATTCGGGACAGCCTAATGCGTGTATTTACATGTATATTATTATGAAAACAACTAATTTTAATTGTATGTAAATTTTTTGTAATTTTTTATGTTCAGTGACATTTGTTTTAATGTTTTCGCGAAAAACTTACATATAAATACAGTAAAACATCGCGATAATACGCACTCTCAATAGTGGACATTTCCCTTTTTAATCTTGTTGTAACAGCAACTTAAATTAAAATAAAACAGGAAAATATTCCCCGGGAGGTTAACCTCCGAAAAGATAACCGCACGTCTTCACTATGAGTCTTATATGTGAACAGATTAAAAAAACAAATCCTTAAAAATATAATAAAATTTATCAAGCCAATTAAACAAAAAAATTGATTTAAGTAAAATTTTGAAATCTATTTCCACGCTTTTACTTTATTGTTCAGTTCAGAGAGAGAATTTTGTTGGACGAAGAAAAATAATGAAATTTTTCTGTAAATCAATGAAAGTTTTCTTCACAAAATAAACGAACATTTTCTTAAAATTAATGAAAAGCTTCATACTTTTTATGAAAGCAAGTTTTTTAAAGAAACTTCTTTATCGAATGTCTGAAAGTTTTCTAATAAATAATATGCCATTTTTTATAAAATTTTATGAAAACTTGCATTAATTTAATGAAAAGTTTTAATGGACGAATTCCAATGCAATTTCATTGATTTTATGCAAAAATAAGGATATCAATAGTTTATGCAAAAATTTGGTAATTTTATTAAAAAAATGTTTTAACAAAATGCAAGTCTGCCTTTATTAACTGATCCTCCATTTACCTTCTAATGGCGGATATTTCCCCATAACCAGAGCTGTGAAGAATGTGTTCTATAACTCCCATTTTTTTTGATATGAATTTAAATTTTAGGAATGTTCTGAACAAATTTAAAGAATTGAATAAATTATTTTTCTTTTCATTCGATTTGTCTTGAAGAAATTTATTCCCTTTTTTTAAATTCCTTCATGAAAATTATCTATTTCATTCAGTAGGGAATTGATTAAAATCTAGTTAATTCCACTTTTTGTCAGGGAATTCCGTAGGAATTCATTAAATTATCGTTTAGTTGCCTTAGTGAATTAACTTTTTTGTTTAATTCCCTAGGAACTTTACTTTTTCTTTAATTCCTTAAGGACTTAACTTTTTTGTTTAATTCCCTAAGCACTTAACTTAATTCCCCAAGGGAGTATTAAGTATGCCCAATAACCGAAAATATAGCGAATATATAAAAATTCAAATATGTGTGTTGGAAAGACTATACGTTTTATTTTGCACATGTGCTGATTTTTCTTTTCATCTTGCACATTAGCATTGGCAAATTTCTCTTTTCATCTTGGACAACTTGTATCTGTATCTTGCAAAATGAAAAGAAAAAAAAGCACATGTACAAGTGCAAAATGTGCGCATACAAAATTGTCGAAATTGAAAAAATCATTGTAATAAGAAAAAATAGCTACGAATTAAAAAAAATCGCAAAAAATAAAAAATAATAGATAAAAATAGATAAAAACGAAAAAAAATGCCAAAATTTAGAATATAACGCTAAAAATTTAAAAATCACCAAAATTGAAAAACTGACAAAAAAAAACTGAAATTTTAGCAATTTTTTTTTTTAAATTTTCCGTTTTTTCTGATGTTGGCGGGATTTTTTCGAGTTTGCCGATTTTTTTTTTCAATTTAAATTTTTTTCCAAAAGGTGCGTACTTAAAATCAGGGAATTTAACAAAAATGTTAAGTCTCTGAGGAAATTAAACAAAAAATGAAGTCCTTAGGGATTTCGGCAAAAAAGTTAAGCCATTAGGGAAATAAACCAAAAAAGTTGATTCCCTAAGGTAATTAAACGACACGGGGAATGAATTCCCTGACCAAAAGTTGAATTAACTGGATTTGAACGAATTCCTTTTGAATGAATTCCTTATATTTAATGCTTAATGGTTTATTTAGGGAATTCATTATATTAATTTTAATAATTTAAATTCATTCACAGGAATTAATTCTTAGTATTTACTTATTTTTAAAAACTCATTCCTTGAATTAAAAAATTAAATTTAATTTTAGGGAATTTTTTCCCAAAATGAATAAATTCTTTAAAGCTCTGCCCATAACAAACAAATTCTTTTCGAACGTCGCTAAACGTTTTATGAGGTTCCACTGTAAACATTTTTATTTTATTTTTTATAAAAACATTTCATTCAACAAAGTATGTATAACAGCAGTTTGTTTCTGGATTTGATTTTTCTTTTATGTGTTATTTTTTTTTAACCAGAATAACAACATGACAAATTCTGTGTAAACAATACCCGATGAAAAAAGTTCCGATATTATCATATATGATTATACATATATATTATCACGTATAACCACACACCACATCTCATTTGATCCGAAAAATGGCTTACATAAGCTGATCTCGTGGTATCTCATGGTATCTTATCTCATATAGTTTGATTCGAAAAATGGGTCTACCAAATATAATTAAATTATATATAATTTGATACAATTTTATCTAATTAGTTTTTTAATGAAAAAAAAAAAAATTAAGTACTACTTGTAACTCATTAATAAAACATATAAATATTAATTTTAACAAATACTGTTAAATCTAAATCTATATGTTCGTTGGTTTAAAACCTAATAATTATAAGTACCTAAAAAATAAAATCGCTATAAAACAAAAAACCGTGTTTTTGTGCAGTAAATTTTGAAACTCTCCAGGCAGAATAACACAATCGGCACAGTACTGGCAAAGCGTCGGCGACGGTCGATTAAGCGTTGTCAGAACGTGGGATTATCAATCTAGACAGTATTATCCTGTTACCCGATTGATACCAGAGGCCAACAATTGGTTTTAGCAAACTTGCCATAGTTGGCAAACCGCTGGTAATTAAAAAAAAACTGGTGTGAAATAGCTTAAATTAAATTATATTTGAGAAATATTAAATTTTACTATATATATATATATATATAATGGTATGTTTTGCCATACAACGATACAATGATGAAAGGTGATTTTTTAAGAGCTTTCGGATTTGATTAAAAAAAAACACATAAAATATAGAGAAATGTATGAAATCTTTATTTGAGTCGATAGAACGATCTATATAATTCAATGTCTAAAGATGATTTCATGTAAATGTTGACCGCGGCTACGCTTCAAATGTTTCATACTCTCTCCAGTATATCGGCAGGTATCTCACGAATAAATTCTTCAATATTGGCTTTCAGTGCGTCAACCGTTGCGGGCTTGTCCCTATAGACATGAGCCTTTACATAGCCCCACAAACAATAGTTTAATCACGATCTAGGCGGCCAATTGACCGGCCCCCAAACGTGAAATAAACTGTTCACCGAACTCGCCGGTCAATTAGGTCATTGTTTCGCGTGCTGTGTGGCATTTGGCACCGTCTTGTTAAAACCACATGTCACCCAAGTCCAGCTCTTCCATTTTGGATCCCAAATCCTTCCGAAAAAATTTCCACGTAGTGGAGTCGCAGAGGCCCAATTGCTGCGAACGGCGCCAAATCGATAATTCACGGTCATCAACAACTCTGGCGGATACAGCTGCGATATTTTCCTCTGTCCGCACTCTATGTATGCGTTTTGGTGTTTTAATGTCCAACAATGTACACTTGGTGCGAAATTTAGTCACAAGATTCCGAATAGCCGCCTCAGAAGGTCGCCCAAACTGACCATAAACTGGAAAAAGTGCACGATTCACTTTCTTAACCGAGCATTTGTAATTTTGAAAATAGAATTCAATAATCTGCAAACGTTGTTCGTTTGTAAGTCGATTTATGGTTAAATTATAGACCAAACTGAACATGTTTAACAGTGACAGGTTACACGAAAACAGCTGAGCTACCAAAAATACTGTTGCCAAAAAGAAAGTTGCTAAAAATCACACTTTATATGATGATATAATAACATATTAACAATTTTTCATAAACTAAGCATAAGATATGAACATATATCATAATATATTGCCACACATATAAACATGTATAATAATATCAAGTTTTATATAAGTATAAAGAAACTTTTTTCATCGGGTACTTATATTTGCATTATACTTTTGTAATTGTTAAAAGGAGGTGTTTAAAAAGAAACTTACGGGTTTTTTGTTTAAATTTCTAAAATTTTTAAAATTTAATTTTTATCTTTCCGTTGTTTTTTTTACCTTTTTGATTTTATCTTTGTATATTAGAGTTGTCCAAAGAAAAATAGAATGTTGGCTTTAGCGATCTCCACAATGTTGCCCATATTCCTTAATGTCTAAAAACCCCAAAACACGATTTTGATTGGAATAAACACGGCTTTTAAGAGCGAGATACCTAAACAAATTTAATGAAAATAGAAAAATTATGTTTTCGTTGCACGGAAATTTTTATTGTGAGTTTTTAACGTTTTTATGAGCTTACATTACATTACACTTTAACATATTCATTAGGGGAGTGGATAGTGGATTTATCGATTTCCATGCGCTAGAACCCCTTATTTTGTGAAATTTGAAAAAAATGTATGAGACAGAAAATGGGAGTTAAAAACTCAGGCAACTTCTGCTTTAAAAGTATGTAGTTGTTTGGGTTGTAATAAAGTTTTGTTTATTTTTAATGTAAATTTCAGTCATTTGTAGAACAAATTACATTTTTTACTTACCTTGTAGATCATTTAAAAAATAAACCACATCAAATAACTGTTTTATGATTTTACATTAATTTTTCAGTAGTTATTTGTTATTTAAAAAAATAAATGTTTGTTTATTTTTTACTAACATGTGGTTCATTTTTACTGCATTGTGGTACATTTTTTTAACATTTAAAAACAAATGACAATGTTAGTTGAATTTACTGAAATGTAAGTCGGCCTTTCTTAAGTGAAATTTCATTTGTTTTTAACTACATTAGCAGTGGTCTTTACCTACAAAGTATTCTAAGTGCAGTGTTTCCCTATCGGAGTCAAATGTATAACCAACCCCCATAAGTTTTCCAATCCCAACATTTTTTCAAAACATACTAGTACCTCTCATCTTCCTAAGAGGGCTCCCATAAAAAACTACATTTTGTAAAATTTGCGCCCACTGCTATAAATGTCTCAAAGGTGCCCCTAGACAAGCCAAATGGATGACGCAAATATTCTTAAATGTGGCGTCTGCAACAAGCGGCTTGTTTATATGTTTTTTCTCTTTATTTGTAGTGTTAAACGAGACTGTTAAAGAAGTTAGATAAATATAATTAAAACGCTGTAAGTTTTATTAAATAAATCAAATATAAAGCTAAGATTTGGTATAGAAAATAAATGCATTTAATTGAATATTATTAAATGTTGTATTTCTTTTCTTGTAGCTCATTAATATTTATGTGTCGAAAATAAATCAACGAAACAATATTACATCTCTTAAAGACTGTAACTTCAATTTCAAATTGTAACTTTAATTTCCTCTAAACACAACTTTGTATACTCTTCGCATACTGTGATGAGGGTATATATAAGTTTGTCATTACGTTGTATATATATTCTTGAAGTATATGTATTCTGAAGTATATATATTCTTGATCCTTATTCAATTTTAAGATGATTTAGCGATGTCCGCTTGTCTGTTGAAATGGCGATCAAGGAGCGAAAACGCAATACGGAGCGCTCATTTTTACCTACATTGATGTACATTTACCTGAAAAGTTTGTTATTGAAAATGAGAAAAATCGGTGCAGCGGTTCAGAACTTATTAGTAAAAATGTGAAGGTACCTCTGAATTTTCGATACAAATTGATATATATTAATAGAATATGTATATTAGTACAATTGTATAGTAGCGTCTGGTGCACTCATAATAATCCATGCATAAAAATACAAAATTATTGTAAAAAACTGCAACAACTTTCGTAAAATGTACAAATTTTCGTTTACTTTACAAAAAATTTGGTTATTTTGAAATTTTTTCGTAATTGTACGCATGGATTATTATCAGTGTGTATATAATATAACGTCATATTTTTCCACTAGACGCTAGGAGATGATTACTATTTTAAATTCACCTCAAATCTTAATTTCAACTCAAATTTTTTTCACTATAAATATTTTTTTTCACCAAAAACCTTTTTTCACCACAAAAATAGTTTTTCACCTCAAAATTTTTTTACCACACAATATATTTTATACATCCAAAAGCTTATTTCCACCTCTAGCATATTTTTTTAAATATTTTTTCATTTGTAATTGTTCATTGTGGAGGGTATAAAGAAAAAAATTGGTAAAACCAAATTTAATGCATATACAGTAGTCACTCGGTTATATGAACTAATTCAAACAGAGCCTGCTGACTAAATTGAGAAGTTCACATAATCGAGAGAATATAAAATGGAGAAGTTCACATAATCGAGAGAATATTCTTCTTCTTCTCTTCTTCATTTCCGCTTAACTCCCTGTGGAGCATAGGGCCTCTACAAAATTTCTCCAAGAAATTCTGTCATTCGCTAGTAGTTTTAACTCGTTCCAGCTTCTTCCGCTGTATTCAATATCTTGGAGCAAGCTTCTTTTCCATGTGCTCTCGAGAGAATATAAAATATGTAATTCAAATGATTTTTATTACATTAAGTTTTTATTTTTAATAAGTTTTTTAATAATTAATGTACATGAAAGTAGTCGGTTATATTTTTTTGTACTGTTTTTGTTTCAAGGGATTTCCGTAGTGCCTTGTCCTCAAAAGACAAAAGACAATCACTCAAAACTCAACACTCAAAACTCAACACTCAAAACATTAAAAACAATCAACGGTTGCAGATTCTTCTTTATTTCGGGGAAAAACATACTTCTAATAAGACAAACATATAAAAAAATCAACGGTTGAAAGCTGTTCACATAATAGAGATAGACTGTGTTCACTCTTTAGAACCTCCTCTGTTTAAATTTGTTTGTTCACTATTCTGGAAGTTTACATAACTGGATATTCATATAACCGAGCGACTACTGTACTTGTTTTAAAATTTTTTTTTGGCATACTATATTTATTTTAATAATGGCATATTAAAAGGGTAATGCAGCTCGTGAATTCAAAATTTTTTTTGGACACCTTAATGTAGAGTTTATCAGAAATCTACAAACGAAACCAATACATTACAAGATTGTATATAGGAAATCAAATATATCATGCTATAGAAAAATTATCGACATTTGAAAAAAAAAAATCTAAAAATCATGCAGTATAAAAAAATAGTGATAAAAAACCAACAAATTGGAACTAATAAATCAATAAAAAAGAAGTGCCATTAAACAGATGACGATAAGAAGAAAAAAAAACCAACAAATAGAACATAGAATATGATATAATAAAAATTTAATTTGCCAATAAATATAAGAGGTACAAATATACTTCTTTTTATTTTTCCTGCTTCTTCTTCATTACAATAAAAATTGTATACAAAAAAATTATCAGGCAGAAAAAATTAAATTATGGCATACTTCACCATTTACACACAACTAAATATTTTGACTTCAATATTTGACAAATATATGGGGAAATCATATATTTTTAAACCATTTCCATAATGATTTTTAAAACGATAAGTTAAAATGTTACTAACTACTTACAACAAATAGAAAACACTAATTTGTTAATGAATGTAAGAGAAGATGGAAAAAATATTGTGGTGATCAGCTCTAGATTTTTTTCATCTTCTATTACATTTATTAAAAATTAGATCTCAAACCTGACAATTCAAAATGAAATGTAATTTTAAAAGATCAATAATACATGACAAATTTTCAAACTAAAAATACCGGTACCATGCAATGTAAATTCTAATAAGAAAGCAACCAACTAGAATATGTTGTGTGTAAATATTAGTATACATGCCGGATTCCCAATTCGTTCCCAGTAGTGGTAACATTATCAGTTGGACTGGCAAACCTGCCAGTTTGATGGCAGGTTTGCCAGTCTTTAAGATTTAAAGCTGTTGGCTAAACTTGTAAGAAAATGCGAAAATAACTCAATTAACATCACCGATTTTCTGTGGTTTATCAAACCATGAGTTTCTTATGGATGGTGGATTAGAATGAGTCTTAAGATAACCTAGTCGCTTAGGTCGAAAGTGCGGCACTCCCTCTAGCGCTGATTCCCATAAGATTTTATTAATCTCCTCTCACATTTATTAACAATTCTTGCTTTCTATTTGTAATATATATAATCCTGTAATTCCTAGTTGGAACAAAGGGCCAGTACAAATGATTTCCATTGAATTCTGTCTTCAGCATGTCGTTTTGCTTCCCTCCATGTCATTCTGGCTGTACTGAGTTCGGATTCTATTTGACGTCTCCACGTGTTAGCAGGCCTTCCTCTACGTCGGCTGCCCTGGGGATGGAAGTCTAGGGCCTTTCTGGTAACGTCATCTTGGCTTTTTCTGAAGGTATGTCCCAGCCAGTTCATTTTCTTTACTCGTATTTCAGTCGTAATGGGTTTTTGTTGTGTTTTTTGCCAAAGATCATTATTTGAAATTATTTAAGGCCAGAAAATACGTAATATTCTTCGCAAACAACGTTTAACAAATACTTGGAGCGCATTTTTGTCCTCTCTACTGATGTTCCAAGTATCGGAACCATATAATAATACTGCTTTCACATTAGAATTGAAAAGTTTGATTTTTATGCGAAGAGTTATGTGATTTGACTTCCATACTTTGTTAAGTGCGCCATATGCTTGGTTAGCATTTGCAATGCGGTAAGCTATGTCACCCTTACTATTTGTAATAGTAACATTTAATTATGATCTCAAATCTGACAATTCAAAATGAAATGCAATTTTAAAACATCAATAATACATACAAAATTCTCATAGGTTTAATTTTAAAAATTATTAATTAAATTTCCGAATTAAAAAATAAGTACACATTGCAGTTGATTTAATTGCAAATCTAGTGTACACTTTTTCAACTGTTAATACTGTTATTTTAACTGCCAGTTGATTCTACCTACATAATTTTCTAGGTGTAGCATATTTTGTTAGTTATTTTTTATATTTTTTTATTAATTAATAATCATATAATTACAAATTATATACTATTACCCTAACCGAACTGTAGCTAATATGGCCTTCGGCGCGTTGTAGCGAAAACAGACCAGTGCCTCTTGTGGGAATCGAACCCACGACCCCCGCACTGATAAGCCAGCACGCTACCAACTAGCCTACGGGGGCGCACGACTTGTTAGTTATTGTTTTGACAGCTATTTTTAAGTAAAATGCATTTATTTTCTTAATCGTTAATAATAACTGCAATTTTTTATCATTTTGATGAGAAATTGTAATCATCACCATCATCAATTACATTGTAGTTGTTTCAAGTGTAAATTTTAGTCGTTTCTACCTAAATAATTCTCTGAGAGCTCCTACTCTCCAATTATTATCGGCGTAGACTAGCGACTTCACATATCCCCACAGAAAATAGTCCATCGGCGTTAAATCGCACCATCTTGAATGCCAATTCACGGGTCCGAAACGTGTAACTATGCGGTTACCAAACGGTTTCTTCAATAAATCAATTGTGACACGAGCTGTGTGACATGTTGCACCGTCTTGTTGAAACCACAGCTCCTGAACATCATGGTTGTTCAATTGATGAAAGAAAAAGTCAGTATTCATGACTCTATACGTATTTCGAACAGAACCATGACTTTCAAAATAAATTTGCACACTTTGGAAGCGTTGTTCATGCGTCAGTCTATTCATGGTGAAATGCCAAACCAAACTAAACATAAATCACTTGACAGCTGACAAAATGGCCTCCAGTTAAAAAAGTGTTGCCAACTTAAAGTTCTATACCTGTATAAAAAACACCCTCATAATCGAATTGTTTAAAAAAGTAAACAACAAAATTAACGATTATTTTTTTTTAACTAACATTTTTAAACGATATTCGCTATTGTTGTTATCAAAACGACAACAATTTTTGTGTTCTTTATTCAATCGAGAAAAAGTTAAAAGTTTAAATACAAAAATAGAGTTGTCGACTATCGTTAAGGTGTACTTAGTGAATCACTTAAACGTTAGTGAAAACAACAAAAGTTTTCGATACATTTTGTGATTGTCGGATCGTAAAAAATTACTGAATCGCACAACTGCTGTAATATACAAAATTCTTATGAAATTTAACCTTCAGCTGACTATCAGCCGCCGCCGACACCTTGTTTCCTCTAGCCGAGGCTGACCTTATTAGCCTCGAGTCGCCGACGTTTTGCCACGGCGCACGTGTCAGATAACTGTTGCGAAATATAGTATTTTGTTTTAGTTCTTTTTCTAATTAACTGTCATAATGGTTGTCTTGTATATTTTCATGTAAATGTCAAGTTTGTTTGAGTATTGAAATGGTGTAAAAATCAATATTAAAAAACCTGTAAATCAATAAGTACAACTGTAAAATGTCATAAATGATTAGATTAAAAAATACTGACTGTCCTCACCTTTTCTGGCTAAATATAAATTTTATTAAAAAACCATTTTTATAATTGGTGAATGATTTGCACAATCAAAAGACACGTAAATTATTATATTTGGCACAGGCGCGGATCCAGTGTGGGGTAGTTGGGGGGGGGGGGGGGGGGTTGGTAAGGGTATATCACCCACACCCAACCCGGTTGAAAAAATTTAAAATATAATACCACACAAAATAACTTCAAACTAAGACGGTTTGTAATTTTAAATCATGGTTAAATTAAAAAGGATTGCGCAATCAAATTTTTGTTGGCTGCCTAAACCAGGACATTTTCCTAAATATCGTAATTTGATTAGAAAAAAACCGGTTTAAAAAGTTACCAGATTTTTAAATATTTATGATCGCTATTATAAAATATGTGCTTTAATCCGAAAATGTTAAAATTTTACATAAATGTTGTAAATCTTCTTTCGAAATGGTAAAGAAAAAGTAAAAAAAGTCTTAAATATTATTTTTTATATAATTTTGGTAGAAAAATTTGAAAATTCGGTTTACCACAAGATTTTTGAAACATAAAAAGTATCGTTTTTTTAAATTTGTATCATCAAAAGTGTCGAAATCCCCTCTTAAGATGTGTAATAACCAATGCTCTAAAAATCAATTTTAAGCTCATAAAAAAATGCACTAAACTCGGAAAATTTGCTCTTAAAGCACACATTTTCTTTAAGTATTCGTATTTTAAAACTTATTTTTCAGTATAGTTTGAATAACTTTGAAAAATTTATTTTCATTGCCAACAAAAAAGAAGATAAAAGATTGAATATAGCTAAATCGGAACAGTCTTAAAACAAGAAATTTAAATTTGCAAAAATGGCTTAAACTTCGAAAATTAATTACTTCGAAAATTAATTACTCCAAAAAATAGTTTTTATTAAAACTTAACTTTGTTCGATAACTAAAAACTAAATAAAACAAAAAAAATCGCTAAATTTTGCTTTAAATATATGCTTTTGTTCTAATAAGTACTAAAATATGCTCAAAAATACGATTTTTTTTATCAAAAATAAGATTTTTTTTATCGATAAGATTTTTTATCGAAATATGCAAAAACAAGAGCAAAATATGCAAAACTCTGCTATAACAAATCAATGCCAGAACTCAATTTCAATTTTTCTAAAAAGTAAAATATTCTTCTTATTTTAAACGAGCTTAAGGTCGTTTATTTATTAATTATAATTATTTATTTCCAATATTTCGTCTCCACATTGGGTGACGTCTTCAGGGAACAATTATTATCATTTGTATTAATAATTATTTATTTCCAATATTTCGTCTCCACATTGGGTGATTTATTCAGGGAACAATTATTACAAATGATAGTAATTGTTCCCTGAAGAAGTCACCCAATGTGGAGACGAAATATTGGAAATAAATAATTATAATTAATAAATAAATGATCTTAAGCTTGTTTAAAATAAGAAGAATTAAATAATAGAAGATCAAAGAAAACTTAAGATTTTTAAAAGATAAATATCCTATTAATTTTTCAATACGACGTACAGGAAAAAACATGAAACAACATATTTCTGGTTACGCTGAAACAGAGGATGTTTTGTGTAAAAAAAAACCTTAAAAACTTCTAGGATGATGATTTATGCATCGTTCCTATCGAAAATAGCTTTAGTTTCCGTTGTGTTGACCAATGTGAAGTTCTTGAAAGCCTTTCAACTATAAAATCGAATGCAGTTGGTTTGGACGAAATGAATCCAGTATTTTGTAAAGCCATTATACAAAAGCTCTTACCATTTATTACACAGTTATATAACACAATCCTCACAAAATCCATTTTTCCAGAAGTATGGAAGCATTCAAAGATTATTCCTATTCCTAAGCAAAACAATGATTTTCGGCCTATTGCGATCCTTCCATTTTTGTCAAAAGTATTGGAAAATCTCATGAGTAGACAGATTAAAGATTACCTTAGTCGACATAAACTCTTATCCGATTTTCAATCTGGTTTTGTGAAGGGCAGAAGCTGCATAACAGCGCTAACGGACGTGATTGAGGATTTAAGAGCTAAACTTGATAGAAACATGGTTTCATTCTTAGTTTCGTTAGACCATAGTAAAGCCTTCGACCCTGTAGATCATTCAATACTAATGAAGAAAGAAAATTGAAAAAATGTTTTATTTTTCTAGTTCAGCATGCAAGCTTATTAAGTCGTATCTCACTGACAGATCGCAGCTTGTAAGTATTAACGGAAGGTACTCAACAGCTCTCCATGTAAAAAAAGGAGTTCCGCAAGGATCTATACTAGGTCCGCTTTTATTTTGTTTATATATAAACGATTTACCCGATGTAATGAGACACAGCAAGGTGCAAATGTATGCTGACGACGTCCAAATCTACAACAGTACTTCTATTAATGAAATAAATCTATGCGTAGAAAATATTAATTGTGATTTAGCCAATATACACAACTGGGCTGTTGCCAATGGCTTAAGCATAAATCTTTCAAAATCTAAATGCATCTTTCTGTCAAAAAGTAAAAGAACCTTAAGTAATGATCTTTAGCTTTCTATAAACAACAATATTATCGAACTCGTAGACTCATCGAAAAATCTCAAAGTAATATTCAATTCACCATTTAATATACGTATGCTATTAGCAAAAACGTATCTTATCCCCGTTCTGTTATATGGCTGTGAAATTTATGCAAACTGTGACACTGCGGACTTTTTAAAACTTAAAGTTGCTTACAACAATATTGCAAGATATGTCTTCAACAAAGGGCGCGCCGTGAATCTATATCTAGTTTTTCATATCAAATTAATAAGATGAGTTTTGAAAACCTTCTTCAATTTAGGAGTCTTATTTTATTCCATAAAATAATCACGTCTATGCAACCTGTCTACCTATACAGCAGAATACAATTTGCTAGATCAAATCGTGGGAATAATATTATCCAGAAAAAATTTAAAAGCCTATTATCACAACGCCAATTTTTCATTAACACCACTAGTCTTTGGAACCTTCTTCCTAATCGAATTCAAGTCATAAACAATAGTGCCCGACCGAACAGTTCGGCCAAAAACCTATATTATGTCGGTTTTTTGATATCTAGAGGCAATGATGACACATTTTGGTATTGGAAACATGTTTGTTGAGCCGATTTATTCCGATTTTGTGTATAAAATTTAAGAGAAAAGCCGAAGTTAAAAGTTCGGCAGCCGAACTATTTTCCATTTGGCCAAACTTTCTGAGGCCGAACAGTGAATTCATTGCTTAACTACAGACTTTTCTTCAAATTTGACACTCAAAATAGCATCTAATCAGCCCAATAAACATTTTTCCATCCGCCAAATTTGTCCATAATGCTTTAAAATACCGAATACAGACCCAAATGCATTTTCTGGCCGAACTGTTCGGTCGGACACTAATAAACAACGCAAACAAATTTAAAAATGAGCTTAAAATATACTTTGGTTAAATATTCAATTTGCCAGTTATTTGTCTAACCTTTGATGCCTTACTTATTTCAAACACTTGTTACTTGTTACTTTTAATTTTGTATTTTTATCTTTGTATCTTAAATATCAAATTTTAACTCTGTTTTTTAATTTTATTTAATATGTGTCGATGTTTTTTATACTCACTAGCACTATAATTTATAAGATTTACATCTTGTTGTGCTAGATTATCTAATAAATAAAAATAAATAAATTAATTTTAGATTTATAGAAGTGTAAATGTAAAAGTTTAAAATTTTAACAAAAAAAAATTTAAAATTCTGCAATAAAATTGTTGTTAAAAAGACAGGAGGAAATCAAAAGTGTAAAAGGTTGGAAAAACACTTGAAAAAGAACAAAGTCAATATTTTTTAAAGCTAGATAACCTTAACAAAAACTTACATGAGCGCTCAAAAATTAAACATCGAATAAATCGTAAAATAGCCAAAAACGACAAATTACTTTTCTCTGGTTTTAAAAGAACAAATTTTCGGAATACTAAGTCTGACAAATTTTTTTTTGACAGATTTTATTCGATATATTCGAATTGTTTGTTTAACGGTCACTTTAATGACCTTAAAATGAAAAATTCGGATTCCAAACCCATACACATAGATAAATACACTTATAGTAGGAAACTGTACTCCTACTCCTAAATTGGGTAAATTTACTCTGTGTGTGTAAATTGGTACACACAAAACGTGTAAAAAATGTATAGCAACATCCCAATGCGCACAAAAACGGATGCGGATCCGTTACGGACCCGTTCAGCAAAATCAGTTTTTAATAATTGAGTTTTTTTTTATGAAAAGGTCCTTGTGTGGACCCAGCAAAATGAATTTGTAATTAAAACAAAAAATTCATCACAATATTAAATCTTTTTATTAAAACCACGCAGTGGATTCCGTTTTATTAAATACACGGGTCCGCAACGGATCCTAATATGATGTCCGTAACGAGTCATTAACGGATCCAAAAAACGGACATAAAATCCGTTTTTGGATTCGTTTTTTTAAAGAATTTCTCCCGCTTGCGGATCCAAAACTGATCCGTAACGGATTCCGCTACGGATCCGTTTTATGAAAACAAACGGGTCCGTAACGGATCCTAATATGATGTCCGCAACGAGTCCGTAACGGATCCAAAAAACGGACATAAATACGTTTTTGAATCCGTTTTTTCGAGAGGAATTTCTCCCGCTTGCGGATCCAAAACTGATCCGTAACGGATTCCGCTACGGATCCGTTTTATGAAAACAAACGGGTCCGTAACGGATCCTAATATGATGTCCGCAACGAGTCCGTAACGGATCCAAAAAACGGACATAAAATCCATTTTTGAATCCGTTTTTTCGAGAGGAATTTCTCCCGCTTGCGGATCCGTAACTGATCAGTAACGGATTCCGTTACGGATAGAAAATACGAAGAAGCGGATCCGTTACGGATCCGAAACGGATCCGTTTGGCACACTGGGATTCTATGTTACGCATAATGTGTGTAAATTTAAGTTTTAATGTGCCTTATAAAGCTTTAAGTAAAGTAATGCAATTATATATTATTTTGCTATATTTGTTTAATAAAAAAAACAGTTATTTAGATGTAATTTAAAAATTGCTAAGTAAAAAATGAAAATACCACTAAATACTGCGGCGTTATAAATATTCACACCCGGTTTTCATTCCCGGTAACCAATTACAATTATTCTAAAACTGAAACTGTATCCAACAATATAAAAAAGATAAAACGTCAATTGACTCAACTTGGCCTTATAAAAGAGAATATCAATCTTATCTCTGACCAAAACCACTAAACATATAAAACGGACACATTATTTAATAATACTTTTAATTTATTTTTAGATATTTGCCACAGATATTATTTTATTTTTCCTTAAATATAGCACCAAAAATAAAAATATAATAAATTAAACATTTTTTTTCTTTTGTTTGAAAAAGTTGGACAATTTTTTCAAATAAGTAAAACAAAAATTGCACACATTCAATGTAAGTTTACCTATTAAAGGGCTTAAAATGCAGAAACATGTTTATCAACATACATAATACCATAATACGTGTGCGTTATTGCTAACAAAATTCAGTAAATTACTTTTTTAAGCAGTTTGTGCTTAAAATTACGCATTGTGCTTGATATTACATACTAATTTACTCCCATTATAGCAGTAATTTTACAATAATTTTTTAGAGTATAACGTGCCAAGTGAATGGGAAAAGTGTATTTTAATGGTAACAACTTTGAAATTCAGTAAGTACAACGTTATTTACATTAGATTTAGTTTAAACTAAAATTCGGTTAACTTTGTTGTAAAAACTAATGTTAAGTTGTGCCAACAGACTGAAATTCTTAATAATCGAATTTGATTCGTAGTAACCGAAAATAGCGAAAATTTTCTCTGTGTGTACTTTTACTGAAGTTAAAGAAGTTTTAAATTGTAAAATTCTGAATTTTTTACATTAAAGGTCATCAAAAGTAAACAATTTGTAATAATTTGATCTACGCATAATTTTATTAGTAGTAGCCTGGAACTCTTCAGTAGTGGATTATACGGTTTTGCGAAAATACGAGTATGACACAAGAAAAAATAAAAATTTGTATTGTGTCATACAATTTTTCGGATAAAAATCCACTTTGGAGTTTCCGTACCACTTCAAAAAATCAGAAAAATTTCTTTAAAAGTTACAAAATGTTAAAAAAACTACCCTCCCCCCCTCCCCCAAAAAAAAAAACAGAGCTGAGTCCGCCACTGAGCTGGTATGAGACTTAAATATTGATCAGCTTATGATTATGATTCAATCTTTTTTATTGGTATTCAATTAAATATTTTTACATAGTATCTAAAAATTTATTAGTAAAAAGATGAGAATATTTTGAATGATTCATGAGTTATTTTACACTAAGGAAAGAAAAAGAAAAATCAAATTATTTTATTTGTTTACGTTTTCGATATTTTTTTCCAAATCATTCTTGCCACATGTCTGTCTGGGTAATATTATTTCTTGGATTTATTTTCTTCAGAGTGAATAAAGATAGAAATATTAAAGAACTAAAAGAAAATAAATACAATATTTAATACAATATTCAAGTAAATTGATTTATTTTCTATTACAAAACTAACCTTAATATAAAGGGTCCGCCATCTAACGTTTTTTTTTTCAACTAGTGCTTATTTCGTGAATGGTAACACTTAGCTCATGTCTGATGTGACAGATAATTAGTTTTATCCTTCCGCTGAACGAATATGGTTGTGTATACGCTTGAACAACGCTGGGAAATATTGCGACATTACTTTGAAAATCATGGTAATGTTGCAGAAATGTGTGCCGATACACCCAAAACGAGTCACTGTTTGGTGCGGATTTTGGTCCAGAGGCATAATTGGGCCATTTTTCTTCGATAATGAGCAAGGAGTGGCCGTTACAGTCAATGGCGATCGTTATCGGGCCATGTTGAACGAATTTTTGTTCACAAAAATTGAAGAGGAGGAAATACAGCTGCACACAATCGATAATGTGCTTAAAATTTGGACCGATCGTGTAGGCTACTGCATGGCCAGCTGAGGCAGCCATTTGAATGAAATTATTTTCCATTATTAACCGGAAGGATTGTACTTTCAAATAAAAAAATAAATTTGAGAAAATATTCAGTAGTTTTTTTTTATAGCATTTTCAAAAAAAAAAAAAAGTTATTTGGCGGACCCTTTATTATATATTAAATACAAACTTCAGCAGATACATTTTCATTTATATATATCTCTGTTTTCGTTCGTTTTCCTTTCTTCTGTGGCTTTACCACAAAAACAAAAATATTCTTGTCATATTTATTTACTACACCTTTTCCAATAGTAATTCAGAAAGAATCAATTGCAAGTTAGATTTTCCATTTGAAATTCAGAAAATATCAATTGACAATTAGATTTTCCATTTGAAATTCAGAATATATCAATTGAAAATTCGATTTTTCAATTTTGAAAATATCTGAAAATATAGAAACTCATCCATTGTAATTCAGAAAATATTAATCAAAATTTAGAAAATATAAATTAAAATTCAGATTAGATTTTCCATTTGAAATTCCGAATATATGAATTGAAAATTTGATTTTTTATTTGAAATTCAGAAAATATCAATTGAAATTTATAATACCCATTTGAAGTTCAGAAAATATAAAAACTAATCAATTGTAATTCAGAAAATATCAATTGAAATTTAGAAAATATCAATTGAAATTCAGAAAATATCACTCAAATCCTATAACACTCACAAAAGGTGTACCACAGGTTTCGATCCTAGGACCTCTCCTTTTTTCAGTTTATGCCAATGATTTACCACAGCAACTTACTAATTGTAAAATACACATGTATGCGGATGATGTTCAGTTGTACTTAAGTAGTCCTGCAAACTCTGTTAGTGAAAATATCGAAAAACTTAATTATGATCTAAACAAAATACATTGCTGGGCAGTTGCAAATAGCCTTTGTCTTAATCCACATAAATCAAAATGTTTAGTAATTCATAAAAAAATCCATTGCACCACTTTTTGAAAATGATATTTTAATAAACAATAAAAAAATCGAAAAGGTGCAAAGAGTTAAGAATTAGGGGTAGTGTTTAACAACAATTTATCCTGGTCAAACCACATAAATACTCTCGTAGTTCAAACATATGTGAAACTTCGAACGCTGTGGGTAACACACCACCATACACCACTAAGAGTAAGGAAACTTCTTGCAAAGGCTTACCTGATTCCTAGCAGTGATGCAAAACGTGGCACAATAGGGCCATTTGTGGCACTTTTGACTGCTTGATGGCCCTGTGGTACTTTCTTATCTATTTTGGCCCTTTCAGCTCAAAATTGAACTAACTACTTTAAACCGTTTAGTTCAGACTTTTATGAAATTTGCCTAATTTTTTTTTATTCGATGAGAACATATGCTAGTTCCTTAGAGAATGAAATACGATTTTTATAAAAATCGAATTCAAAATCATATATTTTCGTACCAGGAGGTCAGGTTTTAAAAATTTTGAATGCAGGACGATATCATTTTTAAATCTTTTTATATTTGTCCAAATTTTAAAAGAAGTGCCGCAATTCATTTTTTATTAAAAAATGTGTTTTTGGAGGCTTTTTAAAAATGTTATGTTATCACAAGAGCGGAAATAATTTATGAGAATTCATAAAATAAGTTAAACTTTATTGTCAGAGGGCTTTGTCTTGCATTTTTAAAAAAGCATTAAAATGATGAACTCTAATTAACAAATTAATATTATTGTTTTTTTTATTTTTATTTAAGTAAAAAACTAATAATCGAATTTTTCAAAAAATATGGCCCTACAGGGATGATAAAAGGGATTTTCAAATAGTACCAACCAGCATAAAAATAGTACTTTTTCGACCCTCATAGTTCTAAATACAAGTTTTTATTATAAATTAACGTTTTTAAGTTCCAGAATTTATAAAAATTATCAGACTATTTCTTAAATTCACCTTTTTTTGCAAGGAAATATATTTCATTACTCATTCGATTTTAGAATCACAATGCAAATTTGAAGATGTTGGCAATGGCCTTTTTTCAATTGTACTTTTTTAAGATATTTAAATTTTCGAACACGAACTCAAATAAAATCATCTTTAATCAATTCCATTTACAACGATTGGATCCAAATAAATACATTTGATAAATGTTAATTAATGAATGGGTAATTGAATTAAATGTTGAATCTTGAAGTTTCTCTGAAGTTTCTAAAGATAGAACTGTTGTGTTGTTGGAGTTGTACTTCTAAGATTATGTATGCAAGAACAAAAACACCGTGTATTGAATAAAACTAGTTTTAATTACAACAAAACTCGTCCTGACGATAGATCAGTGCGCTAAAGCGCTCTGTCTAGCGTGTGGTGCGAGTGCATGTGGCATTAGAACTCAGTTTAGAACTCGATTTAGATCGAGTCTATTATTCGGACATGTACCGAGACCCTGGAGGGAGGTTAGAGTGGTCTTTATACCGAAGGCGGGGAAAAAGTCTGAGCAGCTACCCAAGTCCTTCAGACCAATTAGCCTGAGCTCGTTTCTCCTCAAGACAATGGAGAAAGTCTTGGATCAGTATATTAGGGACACTTACCTCAGACGAAAGCCGATACATGAGCTACAGTTCGCGTATCAACGGGGTAAATCTACCGAAACTGCTATCCATCATGTTGTCACAACAATAGAACGGGCACTGGGGGCAAAGAACATTGCCCTTTGTGCATTTATTGATATACAGGGCGCTTTTGACAACACGTCCTACGATGCGATTAGGGTATCCATGTCTAGGAAGAGCATTCCTCCGGTCATAATTAATTGGACATTGGAGATGCTCCGCTCTAGGATAATCACGTTCGGAATAGGGACTACTTGTAGGACCGTGAATGCGACCAGAGGGTGTCCTCAGGGTGGCGTTTTGTCGCCTTTACTATGGACACTGGTCATTGATGAATTACTCGAGGGTCTGAACGACTTGGGTTTCAGGACCTATGGATACGCCGATGATCTTGTCATTTCCGTTGTGGGTTGGGATGACAGGACCATCTCCGAGCGTATGCAACAGGCTCTGAACTTCACTCTTTCGTGGTGCCGGGAAAAGGGGTTTTCTGTCAATCCGTCGAAGACAATCCTGGTACCATTCACGAGAAGGAGAAAACTTAACCTGTCTATGCCGGTCGTTGAGGGCATAACGGTTGGCTTCTCTAGCAGTGTTAAGTATCTTGGAGTGACTCTTGATAGCTCCCTCACCTGGAACGAACATCTTGACCACGTCTCCAAGAAGGCCACCAGGGCATATTATGCCTGCCAGAGGCTTTTCGGGAGAACATGGGGCCTAAGGCCACAAATGGTCTACTGGTCGTTCAATACTATTGTTAAACCGATGATCACCTATGCTGCCCTTGCATGGTGGCCAAAAGTTGAACAGAGTAAGGCAAGGGAGGCTCTTAAGAGAATCTACCGTCTTGCGTGTGTTGGCATTACAGGGGCCGGCGGAACTTGCCCGACGGATGCCTTGGGGGTTATGCTGGGGATCCCGCCATTGCATATTTCTGTAATGGAGGTTGCCAGTATGGGTTCCTCTAGACTAAGTGAATTCTGTGGCATGAGGGGAGGCGACCTAAGGGGTCACATGAGGATCGCGCGAATCCTAATAGATGACCCAATTTCTAAGGTTGCGGACAAAGTGTCACCGGAGTGGATCTTTGATAGATATTTTGATGTGTTATTGTTTGACAGAGACATGTGGACCAATCAATCCTGGGAACCGGAAGATGGTTCTCAGGTGTGGTTCACTGATGGCTCTAAGCAGTCGAATGGGAACACGGGTGCGGGCGTCTTCGGACCAGGCTTCCAGCGTGCCTTACCTATGGGTAAATATCCGTCCATTTTTCAGGCGGAGATTTGGGCCATTTGTGTCTGTGCATTGGAATGCCTGCGAAGGGGAACTCGCAGATCTCGCATCTACATTCTTTCTGACAGTCAGGCTGCACTGAGGGCCTTAATGGCCTATAAGGTGTCGTCCGGGTTGGTCATGGAATGCATTCAGACTCTCAATAGGCTCGGTAGAGGCAACTCTCTAACCTTGGGGTGGATTCCTGGTCATGAGGGGCATGAGGGCAACGAGAGGGCAGATTGTCTTGCCAACCGCGGGGCCCGAAAGCCCTTTATTGGTCCTGAACCATTCTGTGGAATACCTGCGGGGTATGTTAGGGAAAGGCTCAGGGCATGGAGAGAGTCTGAATTCTCTAGTTACTGGGAAAACTCTCCTGGTCAGCGCCAGGCTAAAAGATTGATCTCTTTTTCCAGTAGGGGGTCGAGGCGACTCTTGTCGCTTGAAAGGGGGGGTTTGAGGACCCTGGCGTCGTACTTAACTGGACACTGTAATCTCAGATACCATCTGCACAAGAAGGGTCAATCGGACACGGATTTGTGTAGGTTTTGCGAGATGGTGTCTGAGACCTCGGAGCATGTTCTCTGCGAATGTCCCAGGCTTTGTGATAGGAGACTTAGGTTTCTAGGTGATCGCTTCATTTCGCCTTCCGACATCACGAACATTTTGCCTAATAGGATAATTGGCTTTATAGGTAGCTTGAATCTGTAGGTAATCTTAGGCAGCACAAAAGACCTACATTGGTCGCGGTGCATAGTGCCTTCTGATCTAATCTAATCTATGCCACGGTCAGTGATTGCACAGAAAATTTCATATAGACGCAATCGAACAAATAAAAACATAACAAATATTGCATTATTCAAATAAAAAACAGGGTCACTGACGAAGGTTCAATACCAGAAACTGCGCAGTCTGGTTCAGGAAAATTGAAAAATTTACAATGAAGTTATGATTTTTAGAAAATACGCGCATTCTTCTCTACCACGTCTTTCACAATTAAAATTAAATAAAATTGCATATTAATTATAGTATTAATTGCAATTGTGTGAAAAAGACGTTAAAATTCAAACTCAATCTTTAATTTTTATTTATATGTAAATAGTACTAAAAGAGTCAAAGGAGTACCATGGTACTTTTCCGGATCAAATAGTACAAAAAAAGTACTATAATACTAACTTTATCATTCCTGTGGCCATATAAATGGTATTTTGGCCCTTTTAAATTGTCAATTTGGCCCAAAACAAAAAAACTCAAAATGCATCACTGATTCCTATTCTAATTTACGGCTGTGAACTTTTCGCTAACTGTGATTCCATCAGCAAGAGAAAATTAGAGGTTTTCTATAACAACATAATAAGATATGTTTACGGATTGAGGAAGAGTGATGGAGTCTCTGCTGTTTCAAAAAATCTTTATGGTGTATCTTTCGAAAACCTTCTTAAAATTAGAGTCCTTATTTTTCTGCACAAAGTTGCATACACTGAAAAACCAAAATACATTTTTAATTTTTATACAATTTGCTAGATCTTCTAGGGGTAAGAACATGATTACACCTAGATTTAAATGTCTTGTGTCAGAATGGCAATTTTTCATAAACGCCGTTCGTCTTTGGAATGATGTGCCAAACAACCAACAAACAAATAGCAACGCAATTCTTTTTAGGAAATTTTTATTTGAATCTTTTGCTAAGCTTAAATAAAAATTTCTAGTTTGAGATTTATTTGTAAAATGTTATCATATCTTTATTTTATGTTTATTTATATATTGTTTTAAATTTTTCATGTAACTTTTAATGTTATTATTTTTAGTATATTTATTTTTTAATTTTATATTCAATATTAATTTTTTATGTGGCATTCCTTGTAAACAAATATAATCCTGTGCTTTAATTATAAGACTTGTTCTTGTTGCGCAGGAAATCGATAAATAAAAATAATAAAAATAATATTAAAATAAAGAACTTCTAAACTACTGACCTGATTGGCATGAATCAAATTGGAAATTGTAAAATACGTGTTAATCTTTTGGGGAAAAAATGTTTTAGTATAGGGTGTACTTACAGGTTGTCAGAGTTGACTACCTCGTGTATAAAAAAAAACTTTTGGAGGGTGTAACTTTTGTAAATGTGAACAGATTTCTCAGATTTTTAACCTTTTTTTATCCCTTTTAGTATATTGTAAGATAAAACATAAAACATGGTTATAGTTATAGGTTATCTCCTCTAATTTAAAAGTTATTTAAATTAAAAAAAAAAATTTGTTTTTTTTTTGCAAAAAAACTGTATTATTTAATCGATTTAAAAACAAAAAATATTCTCCGTGTTAATAATACTTCACGATTAAATAATAGCCGTATGTCAAGATACTCATTCCAAATGTCAAGATACTCACACCAAAACTTTGTTTCATATTCCGAAATCAAAAAAAGCTCTGAAATCAGCGCGCAATTTTTTACCACAGTAATTTTTTGTCAAAAGTTTGTCATTTACGACCATTGCTTGATGTAGGGTGCATGTCCAAAAGCTAGTTAAATAACATTTAACTTTTTTTCAAAGCCCAATCTTTAAGAAAATATTAAAATTTGTATTGGTTTTTTAAAAAAGTTCCAAGAAAATTGTAAAAAAATATAAATACTTTTTTTGGCCAAAAATGAAAATTTTCATAAATTTTTTAAATTTCGAACTTTAAGTATTTTTCCCAGCTAAACTATTAAAGCTAATTAAAAAAAAATGTATTTTTTTTACAAGTTTGTTATAATTTTTATTAAAAATAAATTAAAAATAAAAATTATATTTTTTTCGACCTTTAATTGTGCAATGAAAAATTTTTTTTATATAAATAGAACATTTTTGGTCTTCAAAGTTTAGTAACGTCATGATGCTTGTTAGGAAAAGACCTAACCTCGTGCTTGATTACTAAGAAGACAAGAATGGAGCAAAACTGATTATTAATAGGTTTTTTGTTAAAGTTCTGCCTATTATGGAGGCTCTAACTTTTCTAAAACTTCGGGTTCTGATGAGATCTTTAGCCAGACCGAAATACTAGTATCAACCTAGCTAATATGTTTGATTTGCTTTATTTTTGTAAATATACGGAGGTTGAAAGCTCGTTATTAATTGAAAATAACATAAAAATAATCTCGATGTATATAAAAACAAAAAACTAATATAACTGTAAAAAATATTACTTGAGCCAGAGTACAAACTAAAAATTTTTTATATAAATAGAACATTTTTGGTCTTCAAAGTTTAGTAACGTCATGATGCTTGTTAGGAAAAGACCTAACCACGTTCTTGATTACTAAGAACACAAGAATGGAGCAAAACTGATTATTAATAGGTTTTTTGTTAAAGTTCTGCCTATTATGGAGGCTCTAACTTTTCTAAAACTTCGGGTTCTGATGAGATCTTTAGCCAGATCGAAATACTAGTATCAACCTAGCTAATATGTTTGATTTGCTTTATTTTTGTAAATATACGGAGGTTGAAAGCTCGTTATAAATTGAAAAAACAAAAAAAAAAAAAATTATTCAAATTCGAGGCCATACTCTATATTTCTTCATTAGGATATTGTCCTAACAAATAATCTATAGAGTTTTTTGTTTTCAAATTTTTTATTTGACCCTTTCAGGAATGTGTTGATAGATCTATTTCGATAATTTTCTAGGTTCCCATCATCAGAACACGTTTTGAAAGCGGTAACAATCCCATGCCAAACATCAAACATTCATATGAACTAGTTTACTCACTACATATATATAGATTCCTGGGATTCTTAGTTGGAACATAGGGCCAGTATTTCATTTGTACTGGTTTCATTAATCATTTTGTTTCGGATGAGTGGGAGATTAACCCTCTGCATCCAAGGCTGGTGTTGGGGCTGCCAACTTATTGCCTCCAGCCCGACAGCTTCGTTGCTCACACTAGCTAGTACCATAACAGATGTTATAATACCATTGCCCGGTGTCCACCTTCCCCTAAGGGTCGGAGGTCGTGAGTCTTCTTAGTTGGTTGCAAGAGCAAGGATTGGTTCTGGACTTTACCAAGTTAAAGACGATCAGTTCCGTTACCTTGTATGCCCAACTCTGAACACCAGTATTATTAACACTGATAATTTTTTGTTTTGAAATACTAAAGTTTTTGTTGGTAGTTAATCCAAAAAAACTCATGACATAAAAACAAAATTTTAATTTTTAAATTTAAATAAATAAGTAGAAGAGCATTTTTTTCATTATCTTACAACGTATATTACTCCAGGCAACTCAGTCCCCATTTAGGAAAGTTACACTCTCCAAAAGATTTTTTATACAATTTTTTTTTTTGATGTATATTGGATACAATTTCATCCGAATTTTGTCCCCATACATATTTTTGTGTATTTTATAATTGAATCGAATTAGATATAATTCGATGTTATTAGATAAAAGTTGATACAAACAGTTCCTAGTTTATCTCAACAATTATATAAAATTATATCTAATTTTTTAAACTAATACATATAACTAATATTATTTTTACAGTATTTTACGGAGGTGAAACTGTGGAGCCAACACATCATGGCTCTATTTCAACAATTTAACTCCGACCAGGGATGTTTTGAAGAAAAATTGCCTTTTCACAAATTTTTTCGCTATTAAAATTCATAAATCGTTTTTTCGTCTGTATGAAATCTTAGCATATGTTAAGTTAGCCCATATAAAAAAAAATATTTTGTGAATTTTCGTATTATATATGTTTCATTATATCTGAATAATGAGCACATTTAATTGTATCATATTAGATCTAATCTGATACAATTAGGCATTCTTTTTATATATATTTTTTTTGTTTACGTTGAACCAACACTCAGGGGATGCTCCTCCTAATGCCAATATGTAAATAGATATAGTTTGATAAAATTTTATCCGAATTATGTCATCATCCAAATGCATCAAATTATATAAAATGTGATAGATTTACATCCAATTAGATACAATTGTAGATTTTTACATATTACACAATATGAAGTGGAATATAAAGACATATATAATTATATATTTGAGATATAGTTTTATATGAAAATATAATTTTTTATATGAATAATAATTGTATAAAGTAATATATAACTATATCAACACTTTTGCTAGGGATGTTAAACTTCTTCTTGTGCTAACATACGCCAGCTGGAGCTCGAGTCGTTATTGTAAATAAAAATCAAAATTTTGTAAGTTAACTAACTCAGAAATCTCAACTCCTTTTTTTACTAGGGCATGAATTCTTTAGGTGAAGTCTGTTTAACGTGAAGGCTTACATGTCCTAGTTTTTAAGGATATTCTACCTAACCCTGTACATCGTTTTTCTCAATTTAAAAAACCTTGAGAAATAAAAGAGCGGCATCTAAAGTCAGTTTCAACAGGTGTCAAAAATTTTTGAAATATAAAAACACTTCAAGGGCTTAAGTAATAATTCTTGGTGCTATATTTCTATCTACTTTTTTGACAGTTCGTTAAATGTCTGCTCCAATAATTTTATTGTATTTCCTTATACATTTTTTATATTTAGTAGGGTATTCAAATTACCCGGGTTTGGTTTTGTTCGAGTAAAAGAGTAACTCTTTTTTGAGGTTTTAAACTTACTCGATTAATCGAGTAAGATTTTAAAATTACTCTAGCAATTAATTTAAAATTTAAATAATATTCTAAAATAATACACAATTTTGAGGTTTTACATTATTTTCGTTCGTTTTTATAAAGTTCGACTTTAAGAAGACATTTTTACAATTTTTTTATAGTTTCGAGCATTTATTTGAGTATAATAATGGGTGTAATTGTTCAAGGATATTTTAAAAGTATCTTTATAAATTGATAAAAATGTGATATTTTAGGCAGTGGTCTCGGTGCCGAACGTCTTTTCTCCAAAATGACCAAAGAAAAATTTTGTTTTACAGTACAATATTACCTATATAGTGGTGTCACGTAAAACAGTTATTGCCCTACTACACATACACTCAAAAAAAAAAGTTTGTAAAGTTAGCAAAAAATTTTGCTGAGTCAGCAAAATCTTTTGCTGAAAATCAGCGAGCTGATTTTTAGCAACAAAATTTGTAGATTCAGCAAAAGTTTTGCTAACACTTAGTAGATTAGAAATACAAAAGCCTTGCTAAAAATTAATAAATTTTTTGCTGAATTTTAGTAGACTGAAAAAAAACGCAAAAAATTTGTAGAAAATTGTAATTTAGTTAATTTATTTGCTGAAAATCATAAAACATATTTTTGTGATTCTTTTAAAAATAATTTACTATAATAACGAAATATAAAAATTTTCATTTTCCCACATTTACGACATGAATTAATTTAATATCTGAAAATATATAGAAATAAATATATATAACATAACAAAAATTGTCTTTCAATTACTTACATCAATGGTTGTCTAAATGATGCTATCGTTTAAATGATGCTATCGCAACTGCCGAATTATAGAAACGAAATGAAAAAATAAACAAAAACAAACGAAACGAAAAAAACAACCCTTTTTGCAATAAGAAAAAGGAACCATAAAAAAATCTACCTAAGATGTGTGTCTTTGTCTTTCAATTTACTCTGTCTACATTTCATTTTCCTCTTCTCTACTACATCTTGACATGCCGCGACATCTACTTCATTCTGCGTATATCTTTCAATCTGGTTGTCGTACACACTATTAATGTGCTTATCAGCACAATTTTTTTTTAGCAAAATTAATTAGTAAAACATTAGTATATTAGTAAAGCATTAGTATAAAACAGTTAAGTGCTGAATAAGTATAACAAAAATTTTAGCTGAAAACACGATTTTAGCAAAAAATTTTGCTAAAAAATAGTATACCTGATTTACAAGACGTTTTACTAACTTTTCTACTAACTTATTTTTTTGAGTGTATATAATAATTAAATTAACACGGTAACTGACACATTGCTCTATATGTTATACTACGTTCATATTGAACCCCAAAATACGTTTCAGATTTAAAATTTTTATGTAATTTCACAGTCGAAAACTAAAGAAAAAAAAAACGCTGTGTATTTACAAAAAATATTTTTTAAAAATACGAAAAAATTTAAGGTTTTTTTTTTTATAAAATATAAACTGAAATATCGCTCAATTACTTCAAGAACGTCACAACTCTAAAAATATGATTTTTGAGTTAATGACGCAGAATTATATCATGCATCATATTGTGTAAAAAAGTCGTATTGATATCTTGTGTACTCACCTCTTGAGAGAAATTATGTCGTTATTTTTTTTCTTCAAGTTGGGAGTAAATTGAAAACTTTAAACTCGTTTTCTACAAAATCAAAAATTTTTGAGTTATGACGTTATTGAAGTAAATGAGCGATATTTTGATTTACTCGATTAATCGACCAAAAGTGTTTGAGTTATTCGTTACTCGAAATTGGCCATTTCAACATACTCGAACAGTTGTTTGATTAAAGTTCATCGATTATTCGAGTAACGGTAAACCGACTGAATACCCTAACTCTTAGTATAATTTCCTGTTTAATAAAAATCTTATTAGTATTTTTTTTTCAATCAAAATTTTATCAATTCAATTTCTCAATACTTCGTTAAAATTCACTTACGGCTAAAACACACACACTTGTAATAAGGCCGGGAAATGGCAGCAGACTTAATTCATACCATCTCGTCGTCAATGTGTTACCAATTGACGAATTCATTAACACCCCCCGCTGAAATCAAAATATGTAGAATGTTTTCTATTACATTATTAAATTCAATATCTTGACGGCAACAACAAAATACTACAAACACATTAGGGTGTCCCGTTATTTTTTTTTTGAGTAAAAGCACTCAAATAAAACATTTTGAAGATTTTTTTTTGGAATTTACTTTTAAGTTTCGACACGCAATTTAAGATGTAAAAGTTTTAAAATTTTCTTTATGTTGAGCATATTATGAGAAAAAATTTTATAAAATGTGTTTAGAACAGTTTTGGTTCACCACAGCATTTTTAAGTTATCAGCACACACCGGGAAAAATTAAGCTATTTGCCAACTGATCTTCGGTTACTACCACTCAAATTCTATTATTACGAATTTCAGTCGGTTGGTACAACTCAACATTAGTTTTAACAACAAAGTTCGGTTAGTTCATATTAATTTTAGTTGCAGCATCCAAAATATTCGTAAATCTAATGTAAATATCGCTGTACTAACTGAATTAAACTGAAGTTTTTACCATTAACATACACTTTTCGAATTGGTTGGTACTTTATTTCTCTGTGTGCATATATAACAATTGTAATTATTTTGACCTTTTTTTAAAAACTACTTAACGAAACTTTTGAACAAAACATACCATTTTTGGCATCTTAAAACGAGTGTCGGAACCTAAAAGTACCCTCTAAAAAATTTGCGTTGTGTTTTTCATATTCAGTTCTGCCATACGCATCGTTTGAGTGCTATTCATTGATGCAAGCCGCCGCTCGTCAGCCGGTTAGACGCCGACAGCTATTTTTTCAAGCCGACGCCGACAATATCGTCTTGAATCGGCTGTCGGCTAAACCGTTTGACATATTCGACCATAATTACAATTTTTTTTCATATTGTAATCAGTGTTGCCATGTATTTTTTTCAAAAAACTGTAAGAAAAAACTGTTTTTTTAAGAAAAAACTGTTTTTTTTTTAATAAAAAAACAGTAGAAAAAACAGTTACTACGTGCATTTTGAATTCAATTGCATTTTATTTAAACATAAAACAACATAAAAAACATTAAACACATAACATATTTATATACACAGAAAAAAAAAATTTTTTTTGTAGACTAACTTTTAATTATTCTACCAAAAAAAAAATATTTTCAAATTTATGTTATTACAGATCACAAGTTGTGCTCTGTTATAAAACTACATTTTAATTAACCATAGGAATAATATGTTTTTTTTCTGTGTACTTGTTTAAAGTAAAAAAAAAAATATAATATAAAAAAAACATATTTATATTAATTCTTTAACATATAGCAAAAAATAGCTACAAAACCATAAAAAAAACAAAATAATTCATCACATTTTGAGATCTTAGAGGCCATTTAAACGACGCAATTTTTGCATGCAACGTTGCGTGCAATTATTGTTTGTAGGCAAACGGGGTAGAAAAGCAAGCGGGGTAGCAAAAATTGCACGGTTTTCGTTTTTCAAGATATTTTTTGACATTTCTTTTTGCTATCGTTCGTAGTCTTGTTAATTTGCTTTATTCGTATTCTGCTTCTCAAGTGTTGTGTATCGAAAATATTTCGTAAAACAAAAAATAAATAATGTGAAATAAAGAACTATTTATATATTATTTTAAATTATATTAATTTAAATTATTACGAATAAATTAAATTTCAACGAATGAACAATTAAAGAAGATTGGCAAAATAAACGTCAAAAAAATTGCGTGCAAAAACTCCTCGTGTAAATGTTAATGATTTTTAGAAGCAACTTTAAAAAATAATTCTAAAATTGCCTGCAATTAATTTCTTCGTTTAAATTGCCTCTTACTTAATTACATAAAAATATCAGTTATACATTTTTTGATTAAATTTGATTTTCATTTCGTTTGATTCCACAAAATTTTAACACAAACAAATGCTAAAAAGGGAATTAAAACTTACTACACAGTTGCATTCAATGCGTAGTATTATTTGTTATTGAAACATTTTGTGCAACTTTTGTATTAAACTTATAAATTCAAGTAAAAGAAAGTAAATCGAGCAGGTAAACTGTTAAAAACTGGTAAAACTGGAAAAAAAGGCTGAAATTAAACAAAAACTGTTTTTTTCATGAAAAACTGGAAAACTGTTAGGCATCCTAAAAAACTGGAAAAAAACAGTTAAAACTGGCAATATGGTAACACTGATTGTAATGAACAATTCTTTTAAAAAAATCATTAATACTTTCATTAGACTTTCGACATTCAAATTAAATACAAAAACTCATATTTTGCGGTTCAGAAAATCTGGATTAGCTGGATATAAAGAATGTTAGTAATATCATTAGTAGCCATTCGGATTCGTACTTTTACCATTGCTCTCAATTTTCATTGTAAGAGCCGATTGCATGTCAACGATATATTGATATTGTAATAACATTAAAATTACGTGTCTTCGCGTGAAATTTATTGAGCTGAAATAATTTTGACAATTGCTTGCTATAATTTTGTTGCATGTGAAGACGCGTAGTTATACTACAAGTTTTTTAAACCAACTAGTTATGTGCTAAAATAATACCATAACAGTTCTCGCATAATGGTTGTAAATTAATGGTAGCGATTCCTATTCTCACTATCACCATTCACCTCAGTTTTCGAACCTTATTTTCTCTCAAATAATACAAATCTATAAATTTTTTATTGTCCAATCGTCTTTACAATAAACAAATATTTATAAATCTGAAATCAAAATGGAACTAATAATTAACAATCGGGAAATAATGAGATTCGAAAATTGAGGTGAATGGTGAAAGTGAGAATAGGAATCGCTACTTATATAAAAAAAAAATTTTCTAATAAACGTTTGCTCAGGGACAAACATGTCAATTCTGAAAAACTGCGCAAAATCGTTAAATACTATCCATCTCCACTTTTTAGTCAAAGTTTCGAGTCCAGTGACAAAATGTATAAAATATGATTGCAAAACTCAAATTTTATCAATATATCCAAAACAAAAATTTTTTGGATTGCATTTTCCCATTTTTATATAAAAATATAAAATTTTTTCCTTAAAATTCATCTTGCTACAAGTTCACAAAAAATGGATTTTATATTGTTTTTTTTTTACATTTTGGGACCGATATTTTAATATTTTAATTACTTAGATTTATTTAGTAAGAACAACTAATTTTAACCCAAAAATGTCAAAGAGCCCAATAATTCCTATATTTTTCAAGTTTTAGAGGTTTTTTATAAAATTAAGCTAGTCTTTCACTTTTCTAGATAAAAAAAAAATTTTAGCTAGCTAAAAAGAAGATTGAGCTACTATTCTTGAGCAAAAGTTGACAGTAGTGTTTGCAACCCAAAAATAAATTTTCGTTTCTTTTTTCTATGCATGTGTTTTGTCTTTTTGAACAAAAATTTGATTTTATACCTGCTGTAATATACAAAGTTCTTATGAAATTTAACCTTTATCAGCCGCCGCCGACACTTTTTCCCTCCTAGCCACGGCTGACAATATTTTGGCGGCTAAGGTCGTTTTAGCTTCGACCCACCGCCGTCAACGTTTTGCCACGGCTTTCATCTCTGGTGCTATTATTATTCATAAAAATTATCGGGTCACCCTAATACATATCTACTAATATATTGCGATAAAAACGAACAATATTTGAATTTAATTACTTTTAACAATTGTATACTATTGAATAAAACGATTGCTTTACACAATTTTGTAAATATGTGTGTCTCAGTACAACTTCAATTGGTGTCAATTTTTGTTTTATTATAAATGGTCAACAAGTCAGCCATTCTACTGAATTGGACTATTGACCTTTAGACCAAAAAAAAAAAAAAAAATAACGCCTGAATTTCGTGTGTGCTTTCATAGCGTGTATGTACATTTTAATTATTAAAAGTCGAAAAGTCGTAAATTACAGTGGCTACAAAAAAAGTGGGACAGACATTTGTTATAGATAAAAAAAAATATATGCTCGACTTGTTTGCTCTTAAATGGCGCATTAAAGTTAAATATGCCAATAAAACGACCCTTACTTTTTGAAAAAAAACTTTCAAATTCACCATTAAATTATTATAATAACTTAAATGTGTGTACGTTTTGTATTTGGGCCACTATAATATGTTTTTCAAAAGTTTATTATACATATTTTAACCTTAAACATTAACAAATGTTATGTCTCACAATTAAAACTTTAATAAAACTGGGAATTTTTTAAATGGTTAAAAAAGAAAAAGACATTAGATTAATATACATTTGTATATGAGTAATTTCAAAAATTGTCGACAGCCGTTAAAACTGACTAGATGCCTCTTATTTCTCGAGGTTTTTTGAATTAAGAGAAATGGCGGACAGGAAACGGTACTCAAAAACTAGCACATTCAAAGTTTCACGTTGAACTGTTTTCACCTGGCTATTTAAAAGTCGAAAAATTAAAAAAATTACTTCAAACTTACAAGATTTTTTTTTTAACTTTTTATATATTCTTGCTCAAAGTTTTTAACTTTCAGATCTAAACCAATAGAAAAGGGAGTGACTAGACTTGGGAGATACATTCACTAAAAAAGTAATTTTCATGTCACTGCTTGGTAAAAAGTTGTATAGTGGATTACTAGTGAAATCAAAAATTTTCGATTTTTAAACCTTCGACGCTTTTTCCATACACTCAAAAAAAGTCTGTAAAGTTAGCAAAAAAAAAATTGCAAAAAAATGGCTAATATCTGCAGATGTGTATTGCTGAAAATTATTGAGCTGATTTATAGCAAAAAAATTGTAAATTCAGCAAATCAATGAAAATGAAAATCGACTAGTTGTAATCAACAAAAAGTTTTGCCGGAGTTTAGTACATTGAAAAAACTAAAATAATTAGTATACAATTTTTACTTTAGTTAATTTACTTCCTGAAATTTATATCTAAATATTGTTGGTGTTTGTTTTAAATATATATAAAAATTACAGGGCTTCCAAATTTTTAACATAATACACAAAAAAAATAAAAACCCATTTCAATTACGAAAACCACCGAGATTCGATAACTTTAATAGCTGAAATTCCGCCAACAACGAAAATGTTTGCTTTTGAGCGATAATATAAAAAAATGTCACGCAAGTTCCGAATTTGAGCAAATATTTAATTGATTCAATTAATTTTTAATTGACAGCTTTAAAAATTTTCAACAAACCGATTTAATTGAAAAAAGTAGGGAAATATTTTTTTGCAATTAAATAAAAAGTAAATAAAATATTTTATTAATTAAAAAACAAAACATAATAATTCCCAATTACTTTCATGAATGTATGTATACCGTAATTCTATATCTTTTCAAATGAATATAATTTTAAAATACAAAAAAGCAATATAATTATCATAAAAACCACTTATCTTTAAAAAGTGAAAGGAATATGCAAATATTTAATTTGCATTTTTTACTGCCTTCTGTACACCAGGGAGTATTTGATATATTCTTTCTGCCTGAATCTGTTGTCTTCATAATTCTTTATATATTGAGATATTGTTTATTATAACAAAATCATTCATTTAGGCCCGATAACTTTCATTTAACCATAATTTATCAATATTTTAACTCTGGGTACTTAACCTTAAATTTATTGTCAAAATAAAAAACAAAAAAAAAAAACACATCACAAACAAATTTTTTGAAAACAAATTTTTTGAAAAACAAAAATTATACCACAAAGTTTTTTTCAAGATTCGCGGTCGCTAAATGCTATAAAATCATGGTCTTTTTGCGTACTACCCGAGGCAATTTATAAAAATCCATTTGGTATTGTTGTTGTTAAAGTGTTTATTGTTGTTAAAGTGTATTATCTCAATAATTTGTTAGTGTTTTTGCATTGTCAGCCAACCGCGAAAAAATTCGCGTATAAATTAAAAAAACAAAAAATAATAAATAACTAACTTTTCTAAAACTTCGGGTTCTGATGAGATCTTTAGCCAGATCGAAATATTAGTATCAACCTAGCTAATATGTTTGATTTGCTTTATTTTTATAAATATACGGAGGTTGGAAGCTCGTTATAAATAAAAAATAACATAATAATCTCGATGTATATAAAAACAAAAAACTAACAAAACTGTAATAAATATGTTAATTTTGAGGAAATTTATTAAATTTTTTATTTTAAATTTATGTGAACAGTGCATACACTTACAATACTATGTAGGTAAAGACCACTGCAAATGTATTTAAAAACAAATGAAATTTCACTTAAGAAAGGACGACTTACATTTCAGTAAATTCAACTAACATTGTCATTTGCTTTTTAATGTTCAAAAATTACTAACAATTGTAGTAAAAATTAACCACATGTTAGTAAAAAATAAACAAACATTTTTTTAAATAACAAAAACTACTGTAAAAAATAATTGTAAAATCATAAAACATTCATGTGATGTAGTTTGTTTTTTTAATTGAACTACAAGGTTAGTAAAAAATTTAATTTCTTCTACAAATGACTGATATTTACATTAAAAATAAAGAAACTGTATTACAACCTAAACAACTATATATTTTTTAAGCAGAAGTTCCCTGAGTCTAGTAAAATAATAACCGTGCATGAACTTTTTTTAAATGCCGGTTGTCAATATGAATTCAAATTGAGTGGATAAGGGTACTTGGTAACTTTCGAAGTTCCTAACGTGCTTTTCAATATTCAAAATATGATTGGGTCATATATAGTAAATCCGCTTGTAAAACCGAAAAGGTTTTTTTGTCACTTGTATTCCACTCAAAAAGTTATAACAGATGAATTTACTAAAAATTACAGTTAAAACAACTGTAAATTAATTTAATAATGCGACAATGCTAATTACCGTAAAAATATCTAAACATTTTGTTATTTTTAACTATAGAGAAACAACTAACAAATGCAGTAAATAGAACTAACAATGTCATAAAAATAACTGACAATTTTTTACTACAAATATTTTAAAACAACTGAAAAAAATAGCCAAAACTACTGTAAAAGTTATTTTTTTGGTATTTTAAAAATATATTTTAATAAAAAAAAATGTTTTTTTTAACTCGATTGCAACAATCCTACTTAAAATGTAATGTCAAAATTCCAGACGCTACGCAGAAAGAATTTAGATGGACGAAAAATAATCTCTTCATTGAGTTTGTGAATTTTTTAATTAATAATATGATATTTTTCATATAATTTTATGAAAACTTGCATTAACTTAATGAAGGGACGAATTCCAGTGCAGTTTTTTTTATGATTTTATTCAAAATTCATAAATATTATGCCGATAATTCTCTCAGTTCACGCCAGGTTTTACTTTTTTATGCATTGGAGTTACAATGAAATTTTCTTATTGTTATTTGCCAACTATTATAAATAAGTAGATGTTTATTAACCACTTATTTATGACTTGGTTAGTTAATCAGAAAACAATTTGAATCGGAATTTAATCAGTCTTGTTGTTTTTCAGTGATTGTTTAAGAACTGTCAAACTTTTCGGTATTATCCTGTCTTTGATTTGAAAAAGCATGGCAACATTGACATTTTTTAATTATATGGCAACATTTGCTAATGTAAAAAAAAAAAATAGAAATAAACATCGCGCCCAAGCCCTTTATTTCCAAATAAAACATTTTAATTTTTAATTAAAAAACTAAAATGGAATCAACAAGATCTACCAACTTTCTATCAAAAGAAACAGAATATTTGCTCCGCCTTATAGAAAACAATAAAAAAAATATTTGAGGGTAAAAAAAACTGATAGGACTAGACAACCGGAACCTCTGGTAGAATTCTATGTCTGTATAGAGATAAAAATGGTTTGGCCATGTTCTTATCTAGTAAAAACGCTGCTTACCTGCAAGCTTGTTTGTAGGGGAGTAAGCCAAAAAGAATCCCTTATAAACCTGCTTTCATATGCCATGATTTTTATGTCATTTGCGCGGTTTTTAGTACTTATAAAATGCTGTGATCAGAGAACAAAGCCGAACGGCTAATAGCCGCTGCTAAGCCGCCGCCGATTACTTTTCAGGTTCTCGAGCCGCCGCCGATCTGAGCGGCTAATTTCGGCTACAAAATATTAGCCGACTATATCAGCTGAGCCGACTATATCAGCTTAGCCGATATTTTTTATCTAAATTCATTTTAACTAAACAATCATATTATTTTAAGAATCCTCCGCCTTCATCTGGCTTTTAGTACCCATCAATCTGGCAACCATAGGTTTTCATTATGAATTCTCTAGCGTTTGCAAAATGTGCCGTTAAATTGCGCTTCTCTAGAAAATGAAAAAGTAAATTTTCCAAATCTTACAATGGCTCAAAAAAATTTAAAAAACTTTTTTCATACTACACAAGCTATCCCACAATTTCATCTGATTCTAACTCAGATGCTTCTACTGATGTAAATACATTTATTTCACAATCTGCCGATATAGCATACACAGAAAAAATCATGGGCCAAAAATATCTAATTAATCGATTGTTTGAATATCAATGGCAATTTAAACAATTTTTTTAATTGATTCAATTAAAAAATTTATTGAATTTTCTAATATATCCATACAGTGTTGACAACATGTAAACAAAATTTTTAAAAATTTGGCAAACTATTTTTTTTATTATTTTATTTAGATTAAATAATCAAACAAAGGTTTAAATATCAATATATTATATAATTTGTAATAAAAATAAAAAAAAATTCGCAAATGATTAACTTTTAATAAGTTGAATAGTTTACCGATTTCAAATACACGCAAAATCGTAGTTATTTCACTAGAGTTTGCAACACTCTTTTTGTTGAGATATTCGTGTACGCACGAAAACTTAATGTAGTTTCGTGTTTTATCTGTGGTAATAAAAGTGCACATGTGGATTTAAATAAACCTTATCGAAAAAGGACAATTAAACTATTATTTTTGTAAATAATTAAATTTTCAATAAGTATAAGTGTCATTAAACTACGATTTTAAAGTTGTGTGTGATTTTTTAAGAAAGCAGTTCAATTACAAGGAAAAGTTCAATGCAAGACAAGCAAAACAAAAATTTTGTCTTTACTTTTATTTGTTTTCTTATAATAAATTTTTAATTTTATTATAAATAAAATGTCAATTTAATTTACAAACCTACATTTCTTTTTTTTTTAATCGAGGCATATAACAAAAATAAAAAAATACGAGTTTTCAATTAAAACTACCATTGTTTTCTTCTCAAGTTTCAATTAAAGTTTTAAGCAATTTAACTAAACTTTTTAATTGAGGTTGTAAAGAAAAACAATAACTCTTTTAATTGATATTATTATTATTTTAATTGAAAGAGTTTTAATAAACTGTCTGCAAATTGTTTTAGTTAATACTATCATTTCAGTCGTAGGTGCAAAAATCAATTAAAATATTAATTGTTTCAATAAAATTTTTAATTGAAACCCGTTTTTAGTTTTTTTCTGTTTATTATGAAGACTTGTTTAAAAGAAAAGATGATATAAAAAAAATGGTAAAGGTTCAGGTAAACCTAACGGGTTTATCGGAATGTTGGTTGCATTTTGGTAGTCTATACATAAAAGATAGACACATATTGGAAAACATGAAATTTGGAAATTTGGCTTAGATTACAAATAAATAAGTGAATTAAATTATAATACATTTTTAAACCACCGACTTAATCGATTTTTAGTCGCCGCCGAGTTTTTTTTTCGTTTAGCCGCCGCCGCCGCCGCCGCCGCCGAAATAGTTCAGCTCTAGTCGACTTTCAGCCGCCGCCGAGTATATTTTTGATTAGCCGCCGCCTGCGACAATTTAATGTCGGCTTCGTTCTCTGGCTGTGATATCATGACATTCAGTAAAATCATATTTCATGTCTACATTATTACAATTAAAAGTAATAATATGAATATTATAAAATGTATTTTACATAAAATTCTACAGATATTAAATTTTTGTTGTTTAAATTTTAAACATATTAATACAATAATTATAATTATGTTTTTACTGCATCACGTGCTAGCTCTTGAGAAACAGATAAATGATAGAGTTGTGTAGTTCGTGAACGACCTAGTTCAATTAAACTAGTCTTTACTTTGAACTACTGAGCTATATAGCTCTTTTAGGTCTTTCGCTCTTTTCGTCCTTTTTTGGTATTTGAGTAATATTTCTTTTCTTTGTGTTGCTTTTGAGTTTAATTTTGTTTCTTTTTCAATGTTGCCAGCTTAATTTTTTTAATGTTAAAAAGAGGTGTCTAATATGAATAATTCGCTGAAAAATTATCAAACAAACGATCTAACGAACGGTTGAACGAAATTGTCAAAGATCGATTGACCTAGAAGAGCGACCTAGTTCATTCAGATTAAGCGAACGAGAAAGAGCGCTCACTCAAACGAACTAGATTGCCCAAGTCTAATAAACGACTAATTATTTTTTTAAACATACTCCAAAACACCAAACACAAGAGGAAATCACTCGGGAAAACTGGCACAGATCGTTTATAATCCTCGATATGAAATTTTCTGCATTACAACCTGAAACCTTGTAAGTGATTAGGGTAAGCTGCTTAAAACCTGAATCCGTGTAAGGGAAAACAGTAAGCTCAACATTTATTTTTGTTTATTTTTATTCTAAAATTATTCGTTTCTTTTGCTGATTGTCAGTATAATGTTATAGTTGTTTTATCCTGCTTTTTTAAAAACACAAAAAATTACCTTAGAAGCCTGCTTAGAATATTTCTAAAGAATTAACAAGAAAATTAATTTAAAAAAAAAAAAAGGTCGATTAATAAATCATAATAAAAATTTTTTACTGGGTATTGTTTTTATTTTTCTAACACTAGTTTTCTTTTCAGATTTCGATATGTTCAAAAATTACTGAAATCTTCATCATCACTAGAATATTTAATTTTTTATTTTTTTTAATATTTTTACTTAAATTTATTTTGTCTTTCACATGTTTGTATGTTTTGACAGTTCCAACCGGTGTTTAACCGGCCAATGCTGCCCGGTTAAATATAAATTAAAATTATATTAATCAACAACTGCCTCATTCCATATGAAACCATCAAAAAATAACCAATTTTCGACGTTTATTTCCCTTCAATTTTAACCAAACCTTGGTATGAAAGGTATGTGTCATATAAATATGTCAACGTACAAGTTTTGGGTTGTTAGCTCTAACGGTTGTCGAAATATCCCGTTTTAAAATGTGAAAAAAATGGAAAATTTTCAACGCTTAAAGCTACGAGATTCATTGATACCCCATGTTTTCGTGCTTTACATAAAATAAGCAAAGAAAAATTTTTGTGGGTAAAATAAATTTTTTTCAAAATCCGCGGTTCAAACCACTGTATTGCAAAAAAACTGTTTTTTTTTTACAATTTTCAGAAATACATATGTTAACTATAATTTATTTCACTATTCCGTTTGCCAAATCTTACGGGATTTAAAGTTCTGGATAAAAATCTAAAAAAAAACATACTAAATATAGTAGAATATAAGATGTACATAAAAAATAATTGAAAAAAAAAAAATAAAAATAAAAGTTTTGCAAAAGTAGTTGCACATAATTTCCCATATATTTTTAACGGTTTCCTCTACAAGAGTCATTGATGATACCTCATTTTAAAGGTACTCAAATCGTTGTTTTACTGGTCCACAAAAAAAATTCATTTCTTGACGGTAAAGTGCGTTTTTTTTTAAATCCGCGGTTCAAACCGCCGTATTTAAAAAAACTGGTTTTGTAAAGTTTTTTAAAAAAATATATGTTTATTATTTTTTATACCGTTTTACCAAGTATTTTAATTCATTTTCGAAAAACTTTATATGCTTTTAGAGAGTTTTTTACTTTAGGTCCACTTTTTCTGAAAACTGTGATATAGCTTTTATAAATAAGTTGCCCCAAGAAAATTATTTATAGCCGAAAAATTTGGAATATTCCACTTAGTTTTTTTTTTTATATAGCCCAAATACCAGGCGTATGGCCACATTAGGGTACATTCCCTTATTTATTAAATGCAATTAATCTACTTAAAGGGTTTACCCAAATTTGTGATATGAAAAAAAATTCGTTCGCTAAATTTAAATGAAACGACTCTTTCAGTGTTGCTACAAGTTATTGGTGATGTTGAAGTATTTTCATTAGTAGAAATAAAATCTGTTTAATATATAGAAAATCGTAAAAACTGCAATTTGAATCATCCAAACAAAATATTAAAATTAAACTTGTGTACACTTAAAAAAATGTTTATGAAGATTTATTATCATATAATCAAACAATCCAGCTGTGATACTTAGCGTTAGTTTTTAATTATACTGTGATATTTTATTATTTATTTTTACATTTTAACAATTTAAGTTTAATTTGTGTGTCATGTCGTACTTTTTGTGTCGGGTTTAACTATGGATTAAAGCTTTAAGATTAAATGTGGAAGTGAAGAGATTATTTATTTTAATAAAATGTATCCCAGAAGAAGCTGGAAATAATCCCAAAGAAATGTCGAATGAAATAAGGAAATAAATAGTTTTTATTTGCATTAGGAAAATCAATGACCTTAGGCTTCTAATGCTTAGAATACAATTCTAAAGAATTAACAACAAAACATTTTATATATGAAATATTTCATTATATTAATGAAATTTACACCATATATTTGAAACGTTTTATAATTTTTATGAAACGTTTCATAATTTATATACAACTTGTCATCATAATTATGAAATGCGTCCATCATACTTATGAACGACTTTCATAGAGACCATAATATGGTTCATTGGCTGAATTCCAACGAAACTTCATCGATTTTTTTTTTAATATCATATAGATAATTCTGACAGTCTATAAATGTAAAATAATAAAAATTAGATTTAAATTTTTAATTTACCCGACGAAAAAAGTTTGTATATAGTCATATATGTCTTGATATAATTATATATAATTACATATGTGGATACATGTACCCAGGTAGAAAAATACAATCTTTAAAACGTTTTAAAAGCATTTTTCATGATGGTACAAGCGTTTTCAGAACATACCAAATTACAAATTTAAAGTGTTTTGAGAATGTGCAAAATGATAACCCAAATTTACGGTCTGAGGATGGTATTTTATAACGTTCTCAAAACATTGCAAAACAAAATTTTTGAAATGCTTTTTCAATCGTTAAATAAGTATTTGCAGAACATTTTGGCTTACAGTTATTAAGCGTTATGAAAACGACCCAAATGATAACCGCTTTGAGGGTTGTAATTTTGAGCATTGTCAAAACGCTCGAAAGACAAATTTGATTGAAAATAGATTGTTTTGAGCAGTTTCTGTACTTAGCAGTCGCCAACCAGCGGCTTGTCTGTGTAAAAATTTTGGATGGTGTTTCAGTTTCAAACTGATGTAATAAAAAATCTGTAGAAAATAAATGTTGTAAAAAAATACTTTTTTCACAAGTTATGTACTTATTACCCTTTAATTCTTCATATACTTGGGTTGAACTGAAATTTTCTTTGCCTACACCCTTATTTGGCTTTCCGCATCCACTAAACTGTTGTTGCAACTCGTTTGACATTATAACAGAGAGAACAGCTGCAATCGCAAAAAAAAAAGTATTTCTAAAGTACTATTGGCAAATGTTAGAAAAACGCTTTAACGCAATGGTTTTACATTGGTTTTATTTTATAAACCGTTGTAAATTTTGTACGCTAAGAACTTCTAAAGTACTTTTTACAAACGTTTTAAAAACGCTTTGAACCAATGTTTTTACAGTGTTTTTATTTCACAAATATTTGTAAGTTTTGTATAAAAAGTATTCCTAAAATACTTTGTCCGAACGTTCGAATAGCAATCCAAAATAATGTTTTTTAAATGCTTTTTTTTCGTATTATTTGCAATTATCGCTTTGAAAACGCTTTTATTTTAGTACCATCAAAAACAAACGTTTTGAAAACTCTTCGTTTTTTGTACCATCCCAAATTTCTACCTGGGTAGCGATATATATTTACATCTCATATATATTTTTACGAAAACTTTATATCTTTATATTTCATGTTATATAAAAATTGATATTTTTTATCTCATCATATATAATTGATATATAAATATAGGGTGGCGCAAAAGTAATCCTCCTATCAGAAAATGCTATACACAATAAATACATAATAAAAAACAACATCGGAAGGTTATTTTTGCGCCACCTTATATATGTAAGTATATATGATACAATAAAACCAAACAAATTCTATCACTTATATATATAATAATATATAGCATCACATATAATTCTATATAAATATATTTTAAAAATAAAAAGAAAATTTCTATCACTTATATATATTAGAGCGACTCACCAAAAAAGTGCTCGATGTACCCTCCTAAAAATGAACCTTGGACTTTTTTAAGATGACATTTAAAATACTTCGGCTCCAGCTTTGACCTCTCGTGAGCTGGACCATTTTGAAAAAGGGTCCATTTTTGCATGTTTTGTTAATTTGAGAATCTGTTTCCTTACCAACATATACAATATGGGTATCATAAGAAAGGTTTTTTTAAGGCGCGTCCAACTGTATGTACAATTTGTCCAAGGACGATCATCCATGTCATTTTTTTAAGGATATTCTGTAAAAAAACAGTTTTTAAATTTTTTGTTCGGGGTTGTTGGTAATAAAAATGTAAATTTAACATATTTTAATCTTTAGTCGATTTAATTAAATACGGGTCTCAGTTTTTTTTGAAATTCGTGCTAGTTCGCGTTTTGACAAAAATTCAATGGGGAGGTAACTCTTCGTTTTAAATAGGGCAATATGGGTATCAAATTTTTTCTTTTGCCAGGCACATCATCTTTGTATGGAAATAATTTAGATTTTTTCAAATTTGATGCATTTTACACGGAGCTCTTTAATATATATAAATGCAATTTTGTGGTAACTCTAATATGATAGCGGATTTAGTTTCTAGATCATGTATGGATGAAAATACGACTAAAGAAAAAAAAAAAAAAAATACATATTACTATGACATCTAATTAAGCTCGTGGGGTACTTGCCTTTATTAAACGTTGGGCTAAAGAATTTACTGATACAAGCATTACAAAACAATTATATACGTCTCTTGTTAGACCAATTTTGTAATACTGCGTTGTCTGGGATCCGTATTACGACGTTAACAGTAATCTTATTAAGTCTGTTCAAAAACAATTTTTAATTTTTTGCTTACGAAATCTTTTTCCTGATCCTACTAATATTCCTTCATATAAATCAAGGTTACCTCAAATTAAATTACCTTCATTAATTAGCCGCAGAAAAATGCTAAATGTAACATTCTTAATCAAGCTGATAAATGGCGACGTTTGCTCTGAATTTTTGGTGAACAATCTTACATTTAACGTTTCTCAACGTCCAACACGTTACTTCAGTCCATTATATATTGATTACTTTCGCGTAAACTATGCTAATGCTGATCCATTTAGAAGATTATGCGACGACTTTAATAAATTTTATAATTTTACAGATTTTTCCATAAATATTAATGTAATTAAACGCAATATAATATTGTTCCTAAATACGTATATTTAAAACACTATTGTAATTTATTATATTCAAGAAAATTGTCTGTAGACTAAAATAAATAAAATAAAAAAAATAAAATAAATTTTGTGATAATGAATTATATATAAGATTATATATACATACTAGGGCGGGTCGATTTAAAAATCGCTCAAAGTTCAAGGAAAATCGTATTCTAGGGATCAAAATAAGAAACTTTGCCGAAGGAACCATACCTCTAAAACAAATTCTGATGTCCCAACTTTTGACCCGTAGGGTGAAATTTTGAAAAATCCCACTTTGACCCATTTAGAGTGCCCCAATCCCGAGATTTGTACGCGTCTCCCGGAGAAGAAGTATCTCCCATAATCTTGGAGAGATTCTTCCTACTTTCTGAAATATCAAAGTGGGCTTTTTCAAAATTTGACCCTACGGGTCAAAAGTCGGAACATCAGAATTCGTTTTAGAGGTATGGTTCCTTTGGCAAAGTTTCTTATTTTGATCCCTAGAATACGATTTTCCTTGAACGTTGAGAGATTTTTTTGCCTCCATACAAATCGACCCGGCCTAATACATACCTATATCGTAACTTTTTCCATCGGGTACTCTGATATCAAGTTCTAATTTTCATGCACACAACACGTTTAATTGCATTATATGTTATTAATTATACAAAAATATAATAATTGTTGATTTTATTTCAAAATATATACTGTGTACTAGGGTTGGTAAACAAATTAGTAGTGGTTATCGAGTAACTAGTATATTTTAAAAAATTGTACTTTCAATAAAAAAGTGAAAGTTTTCAAAAAAATTTAGTAAAAAAATAAAGGGAATTTTAAATCTAAAAACCTATAAAAGTATCCGAGTAGTATCGAGTATCCAAATTTAAACTATCGAGTAGCATCGAGTATTGAAAACTAACCGAATTTGCCAGCACTACTATGTATCAATATATAATATATTTTTCATTACACCAACTCTCATACACAATTTCTATTATTTTTGGATTTCAGACATGTTTTTGTTTTTCCTATTCCCCAAGTCATTATAACACTTAATTTGAATGATGTTTTACTTTTTTGTACTCTATTGTAATTTTGTTTGTTTTATATTTTTATATATTTTAATTTTTACATAGATTTGACATCAATATGATAGATTGCAGTACTATTTTAATTTATTTTTAAATATAATTTTACTTTAATTACTGTGTTTACATTATTCTTGTTACTATCAAACTATCTATTATTTTAGTCTTCAATTATATACAGTGTCGGCCAAAACTAACTAAACAAAATTCCATAATATATACGAGGAAACGAAAATATTATTTAAAATTATAAGTTTTACATAAATATTTTATAAACAAAAATCAATCAAACATTCACAGTATTTTATCGCTAAAAACAATGGAATATGTACTTTAAAACTACTAAACATATAGTTAAAAACGGTCTACTCACTTTTCTTTTAAATAAAATGTATTTTTCATTAAATTTTAACTATTAAAAAAATAACCGAATGAAATCTGTAAACACAATGTAACTAACTTTAATTTAACTATAAAAAATGAACACAAAATCCGTAAAAATAAAATAAAATAAAAAATTTCAAAAAATCCGTAAGTATCAAAAATTAACTCTCAAATTATTAAAAAAAAACAGTTTTTCTTTTATTTTTACTATAATTTTTTATTTTTAATGATTTTTTTTTAAATCTAAGGAAAATACAGTATTTTTTGTAAAAAGAAAATTTTAAATGAAAATAACTTTTTTTTTTAATAAATGGTAAAATAAGTTAAAAAAACATTTCTTTGTAGTTTAACTCCCGTATTCAAAAAAATACTAAACAGCATTTCAAAATATATTTGAAATATTTAAACAACAATAGTAATGCTAATGACATATGAGTCTAAATGAATCAATATAAAAAACTGTATTCATAAATGAATATTAACCTTTAAACAAGGTTTAAAATAGGTATTTTAAGCTAAAATTCGTTTATGAATACAATTTTAAGGCTTAAATTGTGTTTTAACTAAAATGCATTTGAAATCTGAATTAAGATTTTTTATGAATACGGGCGTAAATGTATATTCCTTAAAAAACAAAGTTTACTGATTACTTTTTAAATAAACTACAATCGGTTACTGTTAAAATATTGTGAGTGTATAAGTTATTCATTTCACAAAATAATCTCTTGGGCGTATATTTATCAAATGCCGGCTTAAAAATTTATTTGTAACAATTGCGAAAAATGTAACAAAAAAGTGGCAAAGTCGGTTGCACTTAAATGGGATAGGTGCAAAAACCTAAATTTTTGTTAAATGAAAGACTGTTTTTGACCAATGCTGCATGTATTTAAAATTAAATTTGAAAAATTGCCCAAAGCCTTTTCTTTAATGATGTTAAAAAAAATTAGACTTTAATTGACGAAATAAAAAAAATAAAAAATTAAATTAAATTTTCAAAATTTAAGCAATTTTTGAGGCTTGTTTGGAAAAGTCGAGTTCGGAAATTTTTAACTACCAAACGCATAGAAAAAAAATCGCTAGAATTTCAACTACATACATCAATGGTTGTTTAAATTATGGCATCTTTCTAGAAACGAGACAAAAGAAGATGAGTGTCCTTGTCTTTCGCTTCAGTCTGTCTACCTGAACGTATGTATATTTGTTTGCAATTTGAACACACTACAGTCACCATAATCATTTAGTTTACAAATACATACACATTTAATCTTTATTAAATTTAAATATTTTATTTGGTCTTTAATTTATTTAATAGACAATTACTCTGGTACAACCCGGTGACAGCACAAAATTTAACATTTTTTAATTCGAAATTTATATGTATCGATATACATTGTTTGCGTCCTTTTTTTTTACAAGAGTTGTACTTTTTAGTATAATTTTCATCGTCTCTATTACTTCTTGACATGCCGTGACATCTACATCATTTTGCATGTATTTTTCAATCTGATTGTCGTCTACACTATTGAATGTGTTTGTCGGCACAAATTTTTAAGCAAAATAAACTAGTGAAACATAAGTAAACTATTAGTAAAACATTAGTTCAAAACAGTTAAGTGCCGAATAAGTATAACTACAATTTTAGCTGAAAACACAATTTCAACAAAAAATTTGCTCAAAAATAGTATACTTGATTTACAAGACGTTATACTAACTTTTATACTAACATATTTTTTTTTGAGTGTATCAACCTAGCTAATATGTTTGATTTGCTTAATTTTTGTAAGTATACGGAGGTTGAAAGCTCGTTATAAATTAAAAATAAAATAATAATCTCGATGTATATGTGTACAAAGTTTTATTACGATATAATAAACAGTTACAAACTCAAATTTTATATGGAAAATAAAAACAAAAATACAGTGAATGCCCGGTAAAACGAATGATATATTGTCAGGGCCCATTCGTTATATCGCAACGACTTTTTGTACTAAATCGACTGCACATTTTACTGAGTTTATTGAAAATGAAAAATAAAACTGCAATTGTGGGTGTACTCCCAAATTTACATATTTTGTACCAAGTATTCGTTATATAAAGTGTAAAGTTTCAGAAAAATTCGTTATAACCTATGCCAACTAAGTAAATAGATAAAATTCAAAAGTCTTATATTATAAGCATTATTGTAAATATTCAAAAGTGAAAAAATTCAAAATGAAAGTGGTTGAACAAAACATATGTCTGTGACATGCTTGGACGGTATTCTAAAAGCGAAGTGTTACATCATTTCCTTAAGGAAGAGCTACCACGTAGCACAATATATCAAATCGTAAGTTAGACAGAAAATTTTGCGATTCCAAGGAAACAATTCGCAAAAACTTACTCCAAATGAAAATTAACGGTTGCAAAACACTTTCTAACATAAAATTTGAATAAACTTGCTTAACGGCGACTCAATCTCTAACCTACACTTGGTATCCAACTATTGTATGTGAATAAAGCGCATCATAAAACGTGATAATTACTTGTGAAAAAGAGATAGGATTAAGAAGAAAAAGCATTCTAGTTGAGAAATGAATTGTGCATTGGTATTAGCTAATTCTGTCTCTTCTGATCAAAACAATACTTGTGTGTACGTAGTGTGACCAAACTCCAATTTAGTCGCAGTCAACGCTGTGTCGACCGTGGCTCAACTGGTTAAGAGGTGAGATTACGATGCATAGCTTTGATGCTAAGACTGTGAGTTCAAATCACAGTACGACACCAAAAAAAAATAAAAAGTTTTTCATATAGAGCAAAATTAACAATATAAAATACTTTGTTCAATTGACACATAAATTAACCACTGACGAGTCCCAGGAGGGGGACGAAACTGCGGCAGTCTGGTGTATCCCTTGTGTCCGTAAAATTTTTCAATAAAAATGTTTTCTTCTTCTTCTTCCTGTAAAGAGACTAACTAAAGGAATATTCTACAGTAATTAATATTAAAAAAATTAATTACGATTGTCATTATCTGACGGTTGCAAAACACTTTCTAACATAAAATTTGAATAAACTTGCTTAACGGCGACTCAATCTCTAACCTACACTTGGTATCCAACTATTGTATGTGAATAAAGCGCATCATAAAACGTGATAATTACTTGTGAAAAAGAGATAGGATTAAGAAGAAAAAGCATTCTAGTTGAGAAATGAATTGTGCATTGGTATTAGCTAATTCTGTCTCTTCTGATCAAAACAATACTTGTGTGTACGTAGTGTGACCAAACTCCAATTTAGTCGCAGTCAACGCTGTGTCGACCGTGGCTCAACTGGTTAAGAGGTGAGATTACGATGCATAGCTTTGATGCTAAGACTGTGAGTTCAAATCACAGTACGACACCAAAAAAAAATAAAAAGTTTTTCATATAGAGCAAAATTAACAATATAAAATACTTTGTTCAATTGACACATAAATTAACCACTGACGAGTCCCAGGAGGGGGACGAAACTGCGGCAGTCTGGTGTATCCCTTGTGTCCGTAAAATTTTTCAATAAAAATGTTTTCTTCTTCTTCTTCCTGTAAAGAGACTAACTAAAGGAATATTCTACAGTAATTAATATTAAAAAAATTAATTACGATTGTCATTATCTGACGGTTGCAAAACACTTTCTAACATAAAATTTGAATAAACTTGCTTAACGGCGACTCAATCTCTAACCTACACTTGGTATCCAACTATTGTATGTGAATAAAGCGCATCATAAAACGTGATAATTACTTGTGAAAAAGAGATAGGATTAAGAAGAAAAAGCATTCTAGTTGAGAAATGAATTGTGCATTGGTATTAGCTAATTCTGTCTCTTCTGATCAAAACAATACTTGTGTGTACGTAGTGTGACCAAACTCCAATTTAGTCGCAGTCAACGCTGTGTCGACCGTGGCTCAACTGGTTAAGAGGTGAGATTACGATGCATAGCTTTGATGCTAAGACTGTGAGTTCAAATCACAGTACGACACCAAAAAAAAAAATAAAAAGTTTTTCATATAGAGCAAAATTAACAATATAAAATACTTTGTTCAATTGACACATAAATTAACCACTGACGAGTCCCAGGAGGGGGACGAAACTGCGGCAGTCTGGTGTATCCCTTGTGTCCGTAAAATTTTTCAATAAAAATGTTTTCTTCTTCTTCTTCCTGTAAAGAGACTAACTAAAGGAATATTCTACAGTAATTAATATTAAAAAATTAATTACGATTGTCATTATCTGACGGTTGCAAAACACTTTCTAACATAAAATTTGAATAAACTTGCTTAACGGCGACTCAATCTCTAACCTACACTTGGTATCCAACTATTGTATGTGAATAAAGCGCATCATAAAACGTGATAATTACTTGTGAAAAAGAGATAGGATTAAGAAGAAAAAGCATTCTAGTTGAGAAATGAATTGTGCATTGGTATTAGCTAATTCTGTCTCTTCTGATCAAAACAATACTTGTGTGTACGTAGTGTGACCAAACTCCAATTTAGTCGCAGTCAACGCTGTGTCGACCGTGGCTCAACTGGTTAAGAGGTGAGATTACGATGCATAGCTTTGATGCTAAGACTGTGAGTTCAAATCACAGTACGACACCAAAAAAAAATAAAAGTTTTTCATATAGAGCAAAATTAACAATATAAAATACTTTGTTCAATTGACACATAAATTAACCACTGACGAGTCCCAGGAGGGGGACGAAACTGCGGCAGTCTGGTGTATCCCTTGTGTCCGTAAAATTTTTCAATAAAAATGTTTTCTTCTTCTTCTTCCTGTAAAGAGACTAACTAAAGGAATATTCTACAGTAATTAATATTAAAAAAATTAATTACGATTGTCATTATCTGACGGTTGCAAAACACTTTCTAACATAAAATTTGAATAAACTTGCTTAACGGCGACTCAATCTCTAACCTACACTTGGTATCCAACTATTGTATGTGAATAAAGCGCATCATAAAACGTGATAATTACTTGTGAAAAAGAGATAGGATTAAGAAGAAAAAGCATTCTAGTTGAGAAATGAATTGTGCATTGGTATTAGCTAATTCTGTCTCTTCTGATCAAAACAATACTTGTGTGTACGTAGTGTGACCAAACTCCAATTTAGTCGCAGTCAACGCTGTGTCGACCGTGGCTCAACTGGTTAAGAGGTGAGATTACGATGCATAGCTTTGATGCTAAGACTGTGAGTTCAAATCACAGTACGACACCAAAAAAAAAATAAAAAGTTTTTCATATAGAGCAAAATTAACAATATAAAATACTTTGTTCAATTGACACATAAATTAACCACTGACGAGTCCCAGGAGGGGGACGAAACTGCGGCAGTCTGGTGTATCCCTTGTGTCCGTAAAATTTTTCAATAAAAATGTTTTCTTCTTCTTCTTCCTGTAAAGAGACTAACTAAAAAAATTAAAAATGTCCAAATAATTTTGGATGATGAAAACTACTCTCCTTTTGCTTGGAATAACTTAAGTATTAATTCACGATTTTATTCTAATGACTTGCAAACTCCCGACAAGGTACGGTATGCGGCCAAAGCGTAGTTTGAACCAAAAGTACTTGTATGGGCAGTCATTTCGGCAAAAGTTATATCACAACTTTTTATCCAGTAAACGCGGATGTTAACATTAATAAATTTTTAGTAAAACTGAAAAAATTTATCAGAGATAGACACTAAAGATGACACATTAATTTGGCCAAATTTATCAAGCTGTCATTATGCCAAAAAGCTTAATGCAAAAAGCATACCTTTTCTACCGAACTACACAAGTCCTCCAAACGTCCCAAAAGCACGTCCAATTGAGGATTTTTTGGGGTCTTTTATGCCAAAAAGTGTGTGAAAATGGTAGGGAAGTCAAATGGACTGAAATATTGAAGAACAAAATTTAAAGCAGTGTAATGGTTAGCGCGTTGGACTATTACACAGATGGTCCCGGGTTCGATTCCCGGTGACGACAATATCAATTTAGAAAAATAATATGTATGAGTTTTCTGTCACTTATATCTATCGCTGCGCCCATCTTCGGTGTTCCCATAGCACTTAACCCCACCGAAGTAAAATAATGAATCAGGGCTATGAAACAAAAAGCTTCAATAAATTCGCCAACTCTACATGAGGTGGCGAGCAACAACTGTTCTAAGACTTATCTACTCGCGCAATTACAGTGTTGCCATGTTTGAAGCCCTTCATCTTTCACCACCTTTCATCTCTCCACTATCCCCTTTCCAAAGAAAGCAATACATTAATTAATAGGAAGAATTTCCTGAGTGTTGCTTCTCTTTTCAAAAAAAAAAAAAAAAAAAAAAAACAATTTGAACGTTTGTTCGTTATATCGCGTTGTCGTTATACCGAGTATTCGTTATACCGGGCTTTGACTGTAGTTTGTTGAAGTTCCAGTTAGTATTTAGCTAACAAAACATTGTGAAAACGGGTCTTAATGTCATAAGTAGGGCAACCAAAAATAAACTAGAACTTGTTTTTATTTGAATGGGTAGAACTTTTTCGACTAAATAAAAGATCTGATCATGAAATTATGAACATTTTAAGCTATATTTGTTAGAGCTTTTTTCGGAGCTTATTTTTTGACATTTGCTTCTTTTAGCTTATTCTGTAAATATTAGCTTCTTTTTTACTTTTGTCTTTAGAAATTAAGCATATTTTAGCTATTTTCTTTTAAAATATATTTGAGCAATCAGTATTTTGAAGTATTTTTTAAATTGAAAGTTGGAAATTCAGTGTTACATGTTGATAGTTTATCAAAAAATATTTTGACAAACCAATTTGAACTTTGAAGCTTAGGAAAAACAATTTCGCTATTGCACCTTTGATTTACGAAGTTCCAAGCAACAAATCTTATTTGCAGTCAAGATTTTAATAAAAATTTATGAAATTTAATGGTCTATATTTTAAATTTAACGGTTTGTTTTTAAAATTTAACGGTTTCTTTTTAATTCAACGGTTTGTTTTGTAAATTTGACGGTTTGTTTTGTAAATTTGACGGTTTGTTTTTTAAATTTAACGGTTTGTTTTTTAAATTTAACGGTTTGTTTTTTAAATTTAACGGTTTGTTTTTTAAATTTAACGGTTTGTTTTTTAAACTAAACGGGGGGTTTTTTTTAATGCGCTTAACACATTGTTTTTAGAGCTGTTTTTTTGGTTTAATTTTTCGTCCAATAAAATTCTCTCTGTGCAGTATTCGTACGAGAACCCGTTATACATGTCACCTGTCCCCACATGCTAAAAACACTAGCGTTTTATTAACTAACAATTTATATTTACGTAATAGCTAGTTTAGTTTAATTTGTCTGTCTCCCAACGGATTATCTTAAAGGTAAATAATACAAAAAACAATTGTAATTACACGAAATACTTTTGAACTATGGATATTCGTATTTTTTGAAGGTTTAATTGTTTTATTCGAGAATGGGTTGTTAATTATGTTTTAAGGATTTTTCTATAAAAAAACTGAAACATTTCAAAACTATTTGAAGAGATTTCAAAATAAAAAAAATATTTTTTAATTTTCTATAGAGTAATTTTGGTCCACCAGAGGAATTTTTAATTTAGACCAAGTGCAACTTCTGTGTACAAATTTAAAAATATATAGTATAGAAATTGTACTTGGTTAAAAATAAAAAATCCTCTGGTGGAGCAAAATTACTCTACAGAAAATTATAATTTACATTATAAATTACAACATTTTTAAAAACATAATTTTTATTTTTAATAAAAATTATATTAAACTTGAAAATTTTAAATTTTTTTTCAGTAACAAGATAAAAATTGCGAAACTTTTGAGCCCAATTTCGAAAAAAAATTCTACACCTTTTTTTAGCTCAAAATGAATCGCCGGTAAGGAACTGAAAAAATTAAAAAATTTTTTCTTACACTCAAAAAAAAAAAGAAGTCTGTAAAGTCAGCAACATTATTGCTAATATCTGCATAAAATAGTAAATTCAGCAAAAATTTTACTGAATTTATCAATTGTTTTTTGCTAATATCAGCTATTTTTCTGCAAATGATCCTCCCAGCAAAAATGTTTCTGACATTACTGCTTTTGTTTGTGTATTTTCCCCATATTTACCGCTTTAACACACATCTATTGAGTGGAATTCCCGATTTTTTTTTTATTCGGGACACCCTACTTATTAATTTTAATTTGGTTTAAATTTTACGAAAACTACGTTTCCAGTTTTTTTTTGGTAAAAGTTAAATCATGCACAAAGAAAAATAAAACAAAAAACTGCAAAATTTACTAAATTAATCGATAATGAGTAGACAATTTTTAACAATATAATAATTACAGGCTTTCAGTTCATTTAATGGAATTCATTCTTTAAAAAAAAAAAAATATAAAAAATATTGATTTTGATAAGTTGACAAACACTGAGAGAATTAAATCCCTGATATTATTGAATTTTTGTCTTTGTCTGCATCACAATCACATGCAAAAACTACGACCAGAAAAATATAAAATTATGACCTGACATGACCTAACAGAAAAATCTGAGTCGGAGCTCTCTCAGTCCTGGTCAGTCCCAAAGTAATCCAGAAGGGCGAAGTCATTCGGACTGTCACGAGGTGGACCGTGAAAATTAATATAATTATACTGATTGTTCTCTTACCAAAACCATCAAGAGTTTTTCGTTTTCATTCATTTAATTGGCTGAAAAAAAAATCATTTTCTATAGTTATTTCATTGCAATCGTTTTATTTAATGACGTTTTTTGCCCGCAATATTTTGCGGTTTTTTTCTAAAGTTATCATGAAATCTACTAAATTTTTTTGCAGTTTTTTTTTTCTGTAAATGAAATTCAAATATTTATTTCCAAGAAATTCCTTCGTATCGCATTATTAATTCATTTATAAACAATTGTTCACTCTGTATCAGGAGGAGCAAACATGATACAATTGTAATTTTGTTTTCGGTACATTTTGATCTTGGTTGGTACCGTTGTACTACCGCGTTTCATTTGATACAATTTCATAAGTTTCAAAATTAAAATTTTTTGAATTGATATAAGCTTGCTGTACTTTAACTAATTTTTGACACAATGTTCCTTTTTCGAACTTGTGGGGTTATTATGTAATTCAATTCGAAAAGAAATCCGATTCGAACGGAATTTTCATATTAAAAATAAGGTAATAAAAAGTGCTTCTTAAAGGTTAAACATTTTGAAAACATGTAGACAACGATCTGGTAAATATGAAAAATAGAAAAAAGTTGGACTTAAAAGCACGAATATCATCTTATAAGAGTTTTAAAATTTTCGAATTCGAAAAAAATTTTGGAATCGAATTACATAAATTTTATTATTATATATGACAACAGATCTTTCATATATTATTATGTATAGCATATACAAGGTGGCGCAAAAATAACCTTCCGATGTTTTTTGGCTGTAATTTAAAAAAAAAATGAAAAACTTTGATTCTTCTTGTGGATTATTTTTATTTGGTATTTTAATTTTTTTTACATCAAGTCGAGAATATGATGTCATGTAAATGGCCGCCGCCATAGTTCATTGTCATTTGAGCCCTTTTTATGGCATTTTCCATCACTTTGGCCAAAACTTCCGGCGATAGGTCCTCACATTCTTGACGGATATTGTCTTTAAGAGCTGCAAGAGTCTGAGGCTTGTTGACATAAACCCGCGACTTCAAAAAGCCCCACAAAAAGAAGTCTGGAGCGGTCAAATCAGGCGATCTTGCTGGCCAGTGCAAATCGCCAAAACGGGAGATTAGGCGCCCGGGAAATGCATCCTTCAGCATATCGGTTGTGGCACGTGCAGTGTGTGCCGTTGCACTGTCCTGTTGAAACCACATGTTTTCCAATCCCAATTCATCAAGTTGCGGCAAAAAGAACTCGTTGATCATTGCTCTGTAGCGCTCACCATTCACAGTAACCGTTTGGCCCGCGACGTCTTCGAAGAAAAAAGGTCCGATGACTCCTCCAGCGAAAACAGCACACCATACAGTGACTTTGAGCGGGTGTAATGGCTTTTCGTTTGTTACACGCGGATTTTCAGTGCCCCAGAAGCGTAAATTTTGCTTATTTACGTACCCGCTAAGATGGAAATGGGACTCATCACTCATGATTATTTTTGATGAAAAATCATCTTCCTCTTGGTGGTGATTAAGGATGGCTTGAGCGTATGTTACACGCGATTGGCGGTCAGCAGCTAACAGCTGATGCACCGTCTGGACTTTGTACGGAAAGTATCTTCAAATCATGTACCAAAATTCGCTGTAAAGACCGTCGACTGATACCCATTTGCGTGGCACGTCGTCTGGTCGATGTCGACGGCGCTTCCATGACATCCTCGGCTACAGCAGCAATATTCTCTGCAGAACGGCTACTCCGGGGTCTGCCACACGCCTGGCAGCATCTCGTGTTGTGCCAGTCTCTTCGAGGCGAGCGGCTAAACGTCGCAGTGTTTCACCAGTAGGCGTTGGACGGCCAGGAAATCTGCGACGAAATTCACGTTGTGCCAAAGTCACCGACCGATTATTGGTCAAATAAATAGTCACCAATATTCCGCGTTCTGGAGCAGTGTATCGTAACATTGTTTATTAACGTGTATTTCGCATGTGTTTACTACACAAATGTCAAAACAGAACTGACATTAGGGGCCAATCGCAAAATTTATAGCATTTTCTGATAGGAGGATTACTTTTGCGCCACCTTGTATATTTAATATCTAATTTTGTAATATCTTAAAACAATATCTTACAATATGCCGTTGCGTATGTTACCACATAAGAAACCACATTATTAGATATGGCAATGCGTGACACCATATATAATTACATATTATAATATATTTTAAGATAAAAAAACATAACACCATACCAATTTTTTTTTACTTGGGTAAAGATAATTAAGTGATTTAAAATTTCTTCAACCGTCTAGGATTTATACCCTCTCAAAGTTTTAATTTTAGTTGCTAATATTTCAGTAGAGGGCGCTTTAAAGCAAACAAAGTTACACAAATTTATTAATGAAGCATGGTTCTATATATCTTCAAAGTTTGGTTGCAAATTTTTAATGTGGATCTATGACGTGCCATTAATGAGTTAAAGCGTTGAACAAATATTTAAATTGCAGAAGTGAACCAAAACCCTTTTTTTACAAAAAACCAGTAAATATTTTCTTATTATTTGCTTTAAATTAGAGATGTGCAGGTGAGTGAATTTTGGATCACACTCACTCACTCACGAGCGAAACATTTCAATAAATCACGAACAATTTTTTTCACTCACATTCACGATAATCACGAATGATTAACGTGACTCACACAAATTCACGAAATAAATCTTACCGGAAACAAATAAAATTTTAAAAAATGTTATTATGCATGTTTAAACCAAAATTGCTCTGAATATGAGATTGTGATAAAAATATAAAATCGGCTAAAAAAATTAACGAAATCTTTATTAAAAGCAATAACATTTTTTTTTTGGAAAAATGCTACTCACTCACGAAGAATTTTTTTAATACTCACACAACTTTTATCAGAAAAATTTGTTCAAAAAATAATCTGAGTTAAACGTGAACCGCAAATATTTTCATACAAATTTCATATTTATAACTACAAAGAGAAAATTTTCTTGGACGAGTTTTTATGAAATTTTTCACTAAACTAATGAAGTTTTCTTCACAAAGTTAATGAAAAATGGCCTTAACATAATGAAAAAGCTTAATAGTTTTTAAGAAACTATTTTGAATGAAACTTTTTCATTAGATGTATGAAATTTTTAATAAATATATGAAAATTGCATTTCATTTTAAATTGTCAGATTTGAGATCATAATTAAATGTTACTATTACAAATAGAAAACACTAATTGTTAATAAATGTAAGAGAAGGTAAAAAAAATCTTGTGGTGATCAGCGCTAGTTAAATTTTATGAAAAACTGCATTAATTCAGTGAAAAGTTTCAATGAACAAGTTCCACTGACACTTCACAGGCCTTTTGCAAAAATTCATTGATATCAGGCGGAGAATTCTCTTAGTGTAGGGAATAGAATTTCATACAGTTAGTTCCAAATTTTATGATTCGGATAAAGTCCATATCAGTTCTGAACTATCGATTATTAAATGGAATTCCGTGCCCTATTTATAACTATGAAAAATACCTAAATTTTGATTAGTTAATGAAATAATTTCAAAGAATTTTGTTTGTAGATTCAATGACGAATTTTATTATACACACTAAATTTCGTTAATATTATGAAATTTTTCATAAACTTTTTTCATAAAGTTTCATAAAAAAAGTTCATTCGATTTCAAAATGAGCTCTTCATAAATTTAATGAGCCATGGAATTATTTCAAAGACTTAAGTTTTTTATATTATCATAAAATTTCATTAATTTTCATACATTTCAGACTTTAGTTTTAATATTTGATTCCCAAGTGTCCAAAGTATTATTAGTTTTGGACTTCTATGAAATTATTTAAAAAATTATATAAAGTTGGTCATTGGCATAGAAAAAACTTCAATCGAGTTTCAATTAAAATATTTGTATTTATAGTAATTAAATGTGCTAAAATCCCAAAACTTATTTAACAAATTGTGAAAAGCAATCTGATGTAGGCGTGTCCCTATCCGGATTTCATTCCTGCCTAAGGAAATCTTCAGGGGACTTTGTTATTAGAATTTCTAGAGATATTTGTCAAAAAAAAACAGAGTAGTATTTGGAAGATGACAAAGCCAATTGTGGCAATTTTTTGTTGTTGTTTTGGTTTTTCTTTGATATTTTAAATTTTGAATCTCGCTCCTAGACGAGGACAGAAATTCTCATTGTGTTTGTGATTTAACATAACAAATATCTCTAGAAATTCTAATAACAAAGTCCCCTGAAGATTTCCTTAGGCAGGAATGAAATCCGGATAGGGACACGCCTACATCAGATTGCTTTTCACAATTTGTTAAATAAGTTTTGGGATTTTAGCACATTTAATTACTATAAATGCAATTAATGTTTATCCCGATGAAAATAAATTTAAATATTTGTTGATTCAATTAAAATTTTAAGCGGATTCGGTCCAATTAAGGAAATTGTAGTATCAATTAAAATAATTTGTAACTATTTAATTGATTTTATTTTCAATTAACTGTTTAATCATATATATTTAAAATTTAATTGAACATTGTTTTTAATTTTAAAGAAATTTTTAGTAGAAACATTTTTTAGTAGACTTAGTAGATAGATTTAGTAGATAAAATTAAAATTTGCAAAAAAAATCGAGTAAAATTGTGAAAAATATAGCTCAAATTAAGAAAATTTACTAAAATTGGAAAAAATCGCCAAAACTTAAAAAAATCATCCAAATTTAAAACAAAAAAAAAACCTATAAATAGGATTGTTTTTCTTTAGAAATGTTGAGGTTAAGAAGAAGAATAAACGTTTTTCTCTAAAAATTATAAACACTATTAATTTTTAAATCAGACTTGACTAGTTTCTGCCTCTTTTTATGGACGGGCGTGGCGTCATCAGTGATTTTCCATTTAAATTGTATTATTATTTGTGTCTTATAATTGTCAGATTGTCTCTATATGATACATTTTTCAACAACCTGCGGCTGTAAGAATCAAACCTGCGCTCTTCTTACATTACAAACGTAACAATACCAAGTCATGACCGTTTAGCGATCACACCCAAGTATGGCCTCGAATCTAATGCAGCTAAATTGCTGTTTTCTTTCCTATTAGTTTTTTCTGTTATTGCATATTATACTCAGAAGTGACAACACTAACAAACTCAAATATTCTATTTTTAGATTTTTTGTCTATTTTACAGTGTTACCTGATTGACGAATGGTTTTTACGTTCAGGGTTGACAACTTTTGCGTTTTAAGTTGAGACATCGCGACAGGGCAAATTTTATAAATTTGACAAATTTAATTTAGAAATGTTGAGGTTAAGAAGAAGAATAAACGTTTTTCTCTAAAAATTATAAACACTATTAATTTTCAAAATTTTAAGAAATCGCAAAATTAAAAAAAAAAAAAAATGCCAGAAACGAAAAAAAAAATTGCTAATATTTAAAAATTGCGAAAATTTAAAAAGCGCAAAAATGAAAAAAAAACAACCACATTTAAAAAAAATCGCCAAAATTTAAAAAAAAAATGCTCAAAATTGTCGAAATTTAAAAAAATTGCTAAAAATTAGACAACACCAAAAATTGTCCCAAATTAATAAAAATCGCTCAAATTTGAAAAATCGTAAAAATTTTTTTTTTTAATTTTAAAATCTTTTCTTTGAAAATTGAGCTATTTTTAAAATTTGACGTATTTTCAAGTTTTGGCGAATATTTTGAATATTAGCGAATATTTTAATTCAATTGCTTTTTTTTTTTCAAATTTTTTGATTTTTTATGAAAAGTTGCAATGGACGAGATTCAGTGACAATTTTTATTAAAGCTATGTAAGAGTTAAATGTTCGACGGAGTAAACTCAGCAAAATTAAAAATAAATATCTGAGGCTTGGAAAAGTACAGTTCTTTGTAGAAAAATATTTTATGAAAGTTCGATCGGATAAATTTGCTACATATAAACAAATTTGTTAGCGCAAAGGTCGAAAAAGTACAATTTTTTTTAAACCGATTGGTACCAAATCTAAAACCATATTTTCCATCTCTGCTCTCCATTTTATGTATATTTTTCGTTTTTTAAAAACATGTGCCACAATATTTATAAAGTAAAATTTTATTTATCTTTCCATTTTAGTTATTTTGAAATTACTAGCAAGGGAGGTTTTCCGACCTGAACCCACAGATTTAAACACCAACCTTTTTTGCAATGAAATTTATACCACTTGTGTGGCGTGAAAAAAAAGCAATATGTTCTTCTACCAACATTTTTTTTGTTGCCTATTTAAGGCTTTATAGGCCAAAATAGGTTAACAGCAAATCACAAAAAGTATTCCATAAAAATAAATAAATTTGGTCATATATTATTCCTCCTACCAAGATATAACTACAGACCAAAAATTGAAAATTAATGAAGATATGGCGTTTTTCGAAAAACGCGATATTGAGCGAAAACGCACCTTAACTGCCAACATATATTGATCAAAGTTAGAGGCTTTCCCTATAATACTTAATATTCTTTCTGTCAAATTTCATAAAAATCCGCCAATACGTTTTTAAGTTATGTACGTCGATGTCCTTTACAGGTATCCTTTTGGAATCCTGTATGTCCTTACACCAAAATTAGAACCTTTTTTAAAAGCTAAAGCTTCAATCTTACTTTTTGTTTAGAATCAACGGTTTCCAGTCATAAATATCTTTTCAAGAATTTTTGAAAATTGTGTTCATTTCAAAATATCTATTTTTTGAAATTTTACGAAATTTTAACTTTAACGCTTTATCGCTACCATAAATCACTCATTTCGCTCACTTATGACCACTCACTCATTTGGCTCACATGCCGGTTAGCACTTTTTATATGTTGTAGAGGAGTAACAGAAACGAGACACGTATTATTTTGTAACTGCCCAATCTCACGGTTAAGGGTTACATAGTGGGGTGTAAAATTTATTTGGTTTTGTATAAAGACATCTCTGAAATTGACTAAAATTAGATTTGTTTGAATCAGGGTACAATTTTGATACTTATATAGCAATGGTGGTCACGTAAACGGCTTAAATGGCCAAATTTGGAATTTCACAATCTTACGTAGAGCCGCACTATATTAAACTAATCAACAAAAATTCGCACTGAATAGTGGTGAAAAATGTTTAACCCTCAAACCGGCCAAAGCTTTTTTTTGCAATGGAATTTATACCACTTGTTCGACACGAAAAATAAATAATATGCTTCCTATTTTAGGCGATATGGACCAAAATAAGTTTAGAGCGAATCTCAGAAATTAATCGTAAAAAATTAATATGTTTAGACATTAATTATTACTCTTGCCAAAATATAACTACAGTCCAAAAATTACCCTTTTTGTGCTTTTACTTAAGAAGATATGGCGATTTTCGTTTTGCGAAAAACGCGTTAAGGCGAAAACGCACCTTAACTTTAACATATGTTGATTAAACATATATGCTTTACTAATACTTTTTAATAATCTCTCTGCCAAATTTAATGAAAATCCGTCCATACGTTTATAATTAAGACGATGTCCTTTACAAGTATCCTTTTGGAATCCTGTATGTCCTTGGACCAAAATTAGAGCTTTTTTTTAAAGTTTAAGCTTCAATCTTACTTTATTATCAGCGGATTCTAGTCATCTTGAATATGTTTTGATGATTTTTGAAAATTGTGTGCATTTCAAAATATTTTTTTTTTTTTTTTAATTTTACCAAATTCTAACTTTAACACGCTTTTTTGCTTCCAAACCGTTGCATGGACATACAAAATTGCTTCACAAAATATTTTGTAATTATGGTTTTCTATCGAAATAGCTTAAATTCTTATTATATGCACTTATGGCAAATTTAAAATAACCCGCCTGGAGGAAGGCTTGCCTGTTAGAGGGTTATTGGAGTTTGCTCACCCAAATCCAAATTTTGAAGTCAAAAACGTTTTAACGTATTTACTTTTTTAATTGTGGGTCTTTCTTCTTTTTAGAACCTCATCTAACGGAAAATATTTTATGGGTCAGTTTTGTGGAGAAGTACGCATACAGAGCATAGTTTTTCCATTTACTAACTAAAATTCGGTTAGTACGACTGAAACTCGTTTACTACGACTAGAAATCAGTTGCTACAATTGAGTATTGGATTTCACGACAAAGTTCGACTAAACAACTAAACTTTAATTGCAACAACCAAAATATTCAGTAATCAAATATCAATATGGTTGTACTAACCGAATATAATGGTTCTTACCACCAAAATATTCTTTTCAATTTGGTTGGCACTTTTTTTTCTGTGTCCATCAACATCTTTTATATCTGAATAGATATATAAATTCCACATAAAATTATCATAACGTTCAAGCGTGTTTATAACACTCCGTTACGAATTTCAAAATTTAACTTTTTAGATTTGCTCTTTTAAAATTTAAATTTGCTTAAAAAGTTTGACACTTAAAGTATGTATTCATACTAGACACATCTATAACTAAATCTCGGAGAAAAACTCGCAAACAGCAGGTCAAAAATTTGAACAAAATTTATTGATTGACTGAGAATTTTTTATTTTTACTAAAAAAGTTTTATTAGAAGTCTATGGAAAAATTTTTTTTTTTTTTACTTTTTGCGTTTAATTAAATAAATTGGATAGATGGTTTGGAATACATTGCGTTGCATAACTATAATTACAAAGGATTGGAATACACTGCGTTGCATAACTATAATTACAAAGGATTTTTGCTATTTTTTCTAATATTACAAGCACTTTTAATATTAATATTACAAACATTGATCTTTTATTACAAGCATTCTTATAGCTATTTTAAGTGTATATAACTAAGTAAGTGTTAATAACTAATCTCCAAGGCAATTTTTTTTTGGCGCGAAAAAAAGTTAAAAATGGCAGTCAAAAAAGCACGAAAAACCATTAAATATGGCAAAATAAATGGCAAAATAACAAAACAAAATGAGTAAAAAATATAAAGTTAAATATTAAAGTTGTATTCAATGTTCCTTTATTGAATTTTGATTGCATAGTACAATCATGTGATTTTTCAAGTTATCAAAAAGAAACGATCTACAGTTGAGTTTACTGAAAATACGATTTCCACATTTCTATATGTACCCAGCAAAAACTTTCCAAAAAGGTAAGAGGGTTTGTAATCAAGCATTTTGGGCAGAACGCATTCCTTACTAGACTACCTACTCGATTCTTTTAACAGGGCGTGAGACTAAAATAATTGATTCTTTAGAATTGATTTTGTTTTTTTTTTACCGAAGAACCATTTATTTTATATTTTTAAGAACTACATACAGTTTTAATAAAGAAATAGTTCCATTGTAAAACTACGAAGTACTTACACAAAAAAAATAAATAATTCACTAGAAAAAATAAGAAGTACTTATATTTAAAAAAAAAGAAGTAGTTCCCTAAAGTAAATTCAACTTTTACTCACACGTGATTCTCCTAAGTCACCAAATATAACGATCAAAACTCATACGGAAATAAAATCCTAAAAAGTGAAACATCGAATTGTTATGATAACATGGGTTTGTCATAATGTTGGAGCTATAAACCACGAAAATATAAATTTTTCAAAAAAAAGAACGGTTCAAAATTGAAAAACAAAAATATGACTCACGCACAATCAACCTCGAAAATTTTTTTTACACTCAATCACGATAACGTCAGTAATTTCAACTTCCACTCACAATTTTCTGCTCACGTGCGCTTCCCTAATTTATACCTAGCCACAGTTTAACAAAATTTAGCCAACATGCAATTTCTGTTTTTAGTATTATTTTAATGCAAATAAAAATTTGTTTGAAAAAATATATAAGATGAATTCTTTAAAATTGTTTAACTTTTTTTTGTCAAAGTGAGGAACTACTTCCAATGACGTCCTTTTATTCAGAAAAAGTATATAATTACTCTTGATTACAAAAAGTTAAACATATAAGTTAATAACATTGTTATTTTCTTTTAAGTAAATAATTACTTTGTTATTGAGTTCATGCTTTCTGGTTTAAATTTAAAGAATTGATTACAATACTACTTGCTTTTTTGACTATCGTTGGAATGAGTTTGGTATTGCAGTTACTAAATTTGGCAATGAGATATGTAAGCAAGTGTGGGCATCACCTTCTTTTTGGAATGTGTAATTTTTTCCTGGGTAACTGCAGCATATTTGAAAGCGTGTAATTCCGAAAGGGATTAGTTTTCAATGTCTGAATCCTTTTCATTCTTATTAAAAAATATAATTTTTTATTTTAGTCCATTTAGTCCAAGTTTGTTGGCCACTATTTCGATTGAAAACTTTATTAAATTTTTCAAATTTTTCTATGTTGTTGGCATCTTTAATCTTTGCCTTGACATAATCTATAATATCTAAACTTTCATATAAGGTGGCGCAAAAGTAATCCTCCTATCAGAAAATGCTATACATAATAAATACATAATAAAAAAAAAAACATCGGAAGGTTATTTTTGCGCCACCTTATATATACAGAGTCAAACAAAGAAATTAAATCAAATTTTATTCCAGTTTTTTAAAATATCAATTTTGCATTGCATATAGACTCTCCATTATAGTCACTGAGCATATTTAATACGTCCGTCATAAGTTTCATTGAAATTATCACAACAATATTTTCAGGTTTACTTCAAGGTTTACTTCAAGGTTTACTTAAATTCGGATACATTGATTTTAACAAATTTTGGTGAGATGGAGCCTAAAAAGATATCAAAATTATAAACTAGATAACACGATACTTATGCCGAGTTTTTAGGATGTAGATTATCTTTAATATTAGTTTAACGCAGTTTGTAACTGGAATACTGCTATTGCAATTTTGTTTATTTTGCTTTATTTTCAGTAAGGACCGAAATTCTAAACTAGAAAAAGTTGTTCCGGCAAATGTTTGTTAATAAAATTGGAAATGGTGGACAAAATTCGTTGTCAATTTAGCTAAACGAAGTTTAACTGACATCATACTCTACAATCTGGGTATCAATTACGTATCTTTTTTACGACACACGACAATGAAATGACACCTAAATAATTCTCGTTTTAACAGCGTAAATGTAACAATTTTTGTTGCATAGGTTTCATATGACATTTAGTAAAAATCATTTGTAAAAATATAATAATAAACGTGTCCCTTAACCCTTTGTAGCCTATGAACTTCAAAATTAAAAATTTTTTCGGTACGTGAAAGGTTAAGGCAAATAAAAAAAGAAACGTATTACTTAGAAATTAAAAAAACATCCTTTATTTATTATTTATTTGACATTTTAGGGATTGTGACATTACTGTTACATAACATAAAAATATAATTTTTTCATGTAAAAATTTAAAAATATGCATTGTATACAATAAGTAAAAAATATTATTCACAGGTTTTCATAAAAACAACGCAACTTTTTGCACTTTTTGTATTTTTTTATAAAATTTTAAATTTACACGTGTTCAAACTTGTCACTATTCGTATTATGCAAACTTCAAATGACGGAAGTCAAAAAAATTACGCCATCTATGATATTTTTTTTTGTACTAATTTGATCAGTGGTATGTCAAAGTTGGGTGACACAAATTTGAGCGAGCTAAAGGAGCATATAGACGACATGTATTTGTCATCTGACATGTCAAATTTCCCACTGCAAAACACATACATGTCGTGTGTGACCTTTTTGACTTTGCTTCTGTAAAAGTCAGACGCAAAGTCATCTGACAAAATTTTAATTAGAGCGTGCTCTATTTTCTTCTGACAAACCATCTGACATCAGCTGTTTTAAATATGAAACAAAAAGTTGTCATAAATCCATGCCGTGAGAAAACAAACAGCGGCGGTCCCCTATTGACGGAATCATTAGCCGGCTAAAGTTAACATTTTACAATACCAATAAATGTATATACATTTTCCCATTTAATAAAATTATGTACATATATATGTTTATAAAAAGTTTCATAATTATATCCCAAATTGGTATGTCCGCATTTAAAGAAAAATTATTTAAGATGGCTGAACTATTTTGCGGCGCAAAAAAAAAATTTTTGCTGCGGCAGCATGCCATGTTGAAACCCAGATCGACTTTGGTGTGTGCTAAAACTATAGCAAATTTTGCTTGATTCTGATTCCTCTTTTCTTTTTTTTTTAATTTCGATTTCATTGCAGTTATAATTGAAATTACACTGCACACTGCAATTGCATTATCCTTTGATTCCATTTGACTATCACTTTAAAAGAAAAAATTATTTTAATAAAATTTTCGCACTGATCAGCTGTTGAAGAAAAAAAACAGAGACTGTGTCAGAAGCAAAAAACATGTACGTTGTGACCAAATATTATAAACCTTATGTAAAACAGCAATTTTGACAGACATGCACAATTACATGTGACTTGAAAATTTGACATGTCAGATGACAAATACATGTCGTCTATATGCTCCTTAAATAAATTCAGTATGTATTATTTCGGAGTTTTTGGGGTTTGTTACAGTAATGTTACATGAGGCTATAAAGGGTTAAATTTTTATACTCATACAACACATCCGAAGTTTTTTTAAGATCTGCGGGTCCGGATCGGAATACCTTCTTTGTTAGTTTCTACTTTTTTTTTTTGCTGTCGACCTCCTTTACTTCTCTTTACCGCTCGTAACCTTCCTTCCTCTACCAAATGTTAAATATACAATTCTTTTTGAAATTTTTTTTTTTTGTCGTGTTGGTCGTTTCTGGTTCACCACTTATCTACGCCACTTAACTTAACTTATCTTTGTTTCCAATAAACAACCATATATAAAAAAACAAAAATATATCACAAAAACATAAAATTTCTCTACGTTTAATTCGTTAAAATAAAAGTTAGACATCAAATATTTAAAAATAAACCTGTCTGCAAATGTTAAGCGAAAAATTATTTATTAAAATTATTAACAAATATTTATTTATAACAAATAAATACTTGTTTTGTTCAAAAAAAAAAAAAAAAAACACCAAAAATGAATCATGTTTTGTTGTATTTTTACGGAAAAAATGAAAAAAAAAATCTCTTAAATGTTGTTTGATGCGGTTTTTGACCTACATTTTTTTAGTTTAATTGTTTGAATGGGTCGAATGGGTGGAGGAGGAGGAAAAGCAGCAGCAAGGGCACTTGAAAATATGACATGTTTTTGTAGTTTATCTTTTTACACGAATATTCGTTGAATAATTTAAAATTAATACTTCAAAACACGTGTAGCTAAGGCATTTGGTAAGAACAAAGTTCAGTTTGTGTTTTAACTCATTTTGAGCCAATTGTGCCGTTTTTAACTTTTACCCCAGTAAAAGATGTGTATGAGGAATTTAAAAAGTTTTCGACACTTGGAGGCAAAAAATTTAAAATTGTTTTTTTTTGTATGACATGAATAACTGCCCAAGCTTTTCTGCAATGAAATTTATACTACTTGTTCTCAAAAACTAATCTATAAAAAAAAATTAGTTTAGGCATAAAATATTCCTCTTACCAAGATATACCTACAGTCCGTAAATTGCACATTTTGTGATGTTACTTAAGAAAATATCGCGATTTTCGTTTATCGAAAAAGCGAAGTTAAGCGAAAATGCATCTTAACCTCAATATATATTTATCAAACTTGAAGGCTTTGCCGCTACTACACTGATAGAAATTTGTGCGTAGTATTAATGAATTCCTTCATTAATCCAATGAATTTTTTCATAAAAAAGTCCCCAAAGAAACGTTTCATTAGGTCAATGAAAGGTATTTCATTAAATCAATTTGAATGAATTGTTTCATTGACCCAATGAAAATTTCATATAGTATATGAAAATTATCATTATTAATCCTAGCCTAATCGTTATGAAAGTTCCATGTGTTTAATGAATAAAATTCATAGCTTGTGTGAAATATTTTCGTTGATATTTAATAATTTGCACTTTTTATGATTAGCATAGCATTAATTTGGTGGTTATTGAGAAATTATCATTCGTTGATATTATTTATAAGGTCTAGTCTGGTCCAATTTTAATTTATTTCTGTTTTTATTGTTTTGTTTTTACAAAATCGTTTAACCTTTCTTTACATTTTTTATAATTTGTGTTAAAAGATGACAAATTTTCTTATATGTCTGTACAAAATATGTAATTTTTTTATCGATCTGGCTTGGAATTCTGTCGAACAATCTACGATTATAGTCCACTTTTTGTAGTTAAATTACGACCATATTAGATAAAAATGTTAAATATTGTTAACAATGTTGTAAAAAAACAAAAATTTATTAACGTTTAGCATAACGTTTTTGTGTAACATCGTCAAAACGATAACAATTTAGTTCTCGTTTTGAACAAAACTATATCGTTTTTCTTAGAGAATCTGTTCCCTGGAATTTTGTGACCAACTATTCAAATTCGTCAAAAACTGTTAGCTCTAGGCAAATGTAATAAAAAAATGTATTTATATCAAAGTTTTGGTTAATTCTGTTTAAAAGAATTTTTTTTAGTTTATTTTATTTCAAAATGATAGTACAAAAAAAAATTTTGTTTTTCTTATTACAAGTCAAAATTTTTATTGAAAAAAATTTGAAAATTTTCATTGATTTAATGAATTTTTTTTATGAAGTTATGAAAAAATCATAAAAAATATTAATGAAAAAAATACCAATATTAATGAATTTTCATTCAGTTAATGAAATTTTTCATTAAACCAATGAATCGATTTTAATGAAATCGTTTCATTAATACTATGAAGGAAAATTCTATCAGTGTACTAAATATAATTTTTCTGCCGAATTTCATAAAAATCCGTGCAAGTTACACCCAACAAAATAAAAACCCATTTCAATCACGAAAAGTACCGATTCAATAACTTTAATTGCTGAAATTATCAAAAACAAACGAAAATTGCTAATTCGATTAGAAATTGATAGCTCTTTAATTGAATTGTTTTTCAATTAAATAATAACTCATTTGATTAAAATGTAATCAATGTCGTATATCTTTCCAAAAAAAAAAAAAAAAAAATGGTTGTTGCCATACCAATTGTTTTTTTTTTTTTTTTTTATAAAAGTGTTGTTGCCATACCAAATGTTTTTTATAGCTTGAATTTAATAACATTGAATTTCAACCGACATGAAATTCTCATTTAGCTAGCAGATTTATTTATACTTATGTGAACAAGTTCACACAGATAGAAGTTGTTTTTCTTTCTATTAAAAGGTAGCGAGTATGTCAAACATTTTTTTGGTTTTTTTTTTTTTTTTTTTTTTTTTTTTGCAAAAGTAAGCCTTCTTGTTTAAACCATAGGATTTTTTTTAAAAAATATTTTTTAATTTATTTTTTTAACATTTTTTTTTTTTAACAAAATGGTTACATTTTTATTAAACAAAATTTAACTTCAAAAATTACGTTATCAATTTTATGATAATGTTTTAGAATAAGTTAATATTCACATTTAAACAACTGAAATAAAATCATTTAACTTTATGAAGTAATAAACCGAATGAGGATTAATAAAATCTAATTTAAGTGGATTTAAAATATTTATTACTACCCAGCAAAATAAGAGCTGAGGAAGAAGTAGTAAAAACACCACATCTACTGAGTCGGATGTGGTGTATATTTAGGTGAATCATTAATGATTTTAACATTGTCGTGTCATTGGGCGGATGGAGTGAATATATAACTTCTTTAATAGCATTTTAAACAGTACATGGATGCTATTTTTCAATAGTTCATGGAAGGTCTTTTTCAAACATATATTAACATTTTTATTTAATAAAAATATGCAGCATACTTTAGGGATGTTTCTTTAAATATTAAAAAAAAAAAATCTTTTGGTGCCAGCGAGTATTGAACACACGAATCTGAGTTACGATCTGCTGTATTAAAGTAGACCGCGCTACCATTTGCACCAAAGTTATTTATGCAATAAAACAAACTTAAAACGAACTTAAGTTGAAAATATTGATATATTTTTATGAAAACAAGAAAAATATGCTACACAAATATATAATAAAAAAGATAAAATAATGATTTTTAAAATATTTTCATTATGTGATTTCGTATCACTGAGATGTAAATTATTTTTCAAATATTTTTAAGTTTTGATGAGGTTAAAAAAAATGTTAAGAAATAATAAAAATGTTCATTTAACAATTTTGAATTCATTGCATATTTTAAAATATTTTTTTAATAATTACTTTGACGAGAAGTGTCTTTAATAAGATATCCCAGGAAAAAATTACACATTCCAAAAAGAAGGTGATGCACACACTTGCTTACATATCTCATTGCCAATTTTAGTAACTGCAATACCAAACTCATTCCAACGATAGAGTCAAAAAAGCAAGTGGTATTGTAATCAATTCTTTAAATTTAAACCAGAAAGAATGAACTCAATAACAAAGTAATTATTTACTTAAAAGAACATAACAATGTTATTTTTCTGAATAAAACGACATCATTGGAAGTAGTTCCTCACTTTGAAAAAAAAAGTTATACAATTTTAAAGAATTCATCTTATATATTTTTTCAAACAAATTTTTATTTGCATTAAAATAATACTAAAAACAGAAATTGCATGTTGCCTCAATTTTGTAAAACTGTGGTTAGGTATAAATTAGGGAAGCGCACGTGAGCAGAAAATTGTGAGTGGAAGTTGAAATTACTGACGTTATCGTGATTGAGTGTAAAAAAAATTTTCGAGGTTGATTGTGCGTGAGTCATATTTTTGTTTTTTCAATTTTGAACCGTTCTTTTTTTTTGAAAAATTTATATTTTCGTGGTTTATAGCTCCAACATTATGACAAACCCATGTTATCATAACAATTCGATGTTTCACTTTTTAGGATTTTATTTCCGTATGAGTTTTGATCGTTATATTTGGTGACTTAGGAGAATCACGTGTGAGTAAAAGTTGAATTTACTTTAGGGAACTACTTCTTTTTTTTAAATATAAGTACTTCTTATTTTTTCTAGTGAACTATTTATTTTTTTTTTGTGTAAGTACTTCGTAGTTTTACAATGGAACTATTTCTTTATTAAAAATGTATGTAGTTCTTAAAAATATAAAATAAATGGTTCTTCGGTAAAAAAAAATCAATTCTAAAGAATCAATTATTTTAGTCTCACGCCCTGTTAAAAGAATCGAGTAGGTAATCTAGTAAGGAATGCGTTCTGCCCAAAATGCTTGATTACAAACCCTCTTACCTTTTTGGAAAGTTTTTGCTGGGTAATGACAATGAGAAATAAATATTGTAGAAGTAGTTTAACTACAGGTAGGGAAAAATGGCCTGCAATGAAACGAGTGTTCCTTGGAACTTAAGATCTTTTAATGTTCCCGTATTTTTTTCTAAAGATTTGGAGAAAGAGGTCGGTAAAAACTCTATAAGTAAATTAAAGTGATATATTTAAATTAAGTAAAAGTTGTTAATTAATTTACTAATTAATTATTATTATTAATAAACCAGCTTTTAGAATTTGGCTTTGATATTTTTCGTTTTTGCTAATTTTTTTGCGATCCGAAACAATATAATTGAAAACTTAAATAGATTTTTGAAGCCCAAAATCAATTTTTTTAACCTATTTTTTCTAAATATTGCACACGTTTCAAGGCACACCTGAAAAGTATATCTTGAAACAAATATGAAAAATTCGATAAACTAATTTTTAACAGTGAAATACATCTTTGCATTTTCTTATCAGCATAACAATAAAAAATATAAAACCTTACGTTTTTTTTATATTTTTAAATAAGTTTTACAAAAAGTTCCATCGCAAAGACAAAAAATAGATTTTTATCAAATAATTATTTGTCCACTTTGGATAACAATTTTCTAATTTAATTTAATTCTTTATGATTAAAGTCAAGATTATTGAAGATTTATTTGGTCGTTTTTAAATTACTTAATTCTCTTAAAATACTCAGAAAAAACTAAATTAAATAAAAAATACTAAAAAAAATAATTAGAATTAAAAAAAAATAAAAAAAAAATATCTCCCCGGCCCGGAATCGATCTTGCAACCTTCTGATTGCAAATCCAACCACTTACCACCTCAACCTCCATATAAAAAAAAGAATATATGAAGTTTCGAAAAAGTACTTCTTAGGATGTTATTAATTTAGATACCAATTAATTATATGGTGATGCAAATGCTGTTTAAAATAACTTTAATTTAACATTTTTGGCAGTTGTTAACAATAACTTCTATTAAATTGAAAAATGTGCGTATGCTAATGCTTTGCAAGTCAAGTTAAAGAGGTTCTTAAAGCACTACTTCCACTTTATTTTGCTGGGTAATACATAAGCATTTATAAAAAAACAACTACACATATATATTACAAAAACAACAACAATATTTTTTGAGCGATAGTATAAAAAAATGTTAAGCAAGTTCCGAATTAAGCAAATATTTAATTAATTCAATTAATTTTTAATTGGCAGTTTTTAAAATTAGCAACAAATCGATTTAATTGAAAATAGTAGTTAAATATTTTTTTCTGTCTTATGACGATGTCCTTTAGCGGTATCCTATTGCAATCCTGTAATGTCCTTGGACCAAAATAAGAGATTTTTTAAAAGGTTAAGCTTCAATCTTACTTTGTGTTTACTATCAACGGTATATATGTTTTTAGGATTTTTTAAATTGTTACATTATTCATTTTAATGAAATCTTACGAAATTTTAACTTTAACACTTCCTAGCTTCCAAACCGTGCACTACACACAAGAAATTACTTTACAAAATATTTTGTAGATTGGGTTTTCTATCGAAATAACATAATTTCTTATTATAAAACTCTCATTTGAAGCATTTATGGTGAATTTAAAATACCCCTAATCATTTATCTTTAACGGCTCAACAAATATGGCGGTTTTAAGTTTAAATCTAATTAAAAATTATACACTTAGGAAATTATGTTGGTAAAGACGACAGCAATTGTAGTCAAAAACAAATGAAATTTCATCTAAAAAAAGGACGACTTACATTTCATTAAATTCAACTAACATTGTCATTTGTTTTTTAATGTTCAAAAAATGGCTAACAATTGTAGTAAAAATGAACCACATGGTAGTAAAAAATAACCCAAATTTTTTTTTTTTTTTTATTTTTTTAAACAACAAAAAACAACTGTAAAAATTGAATGTAAAATCATAAAACAGTCATTTGATGTGAGTTGTTTTTCTAAATGAACTACAAGGTTAGTTAAAAATTTTATTTGTTCTACAAATGACTTACATTTACATTAAAAATAATGAAACTGTATTACAACCCAAACAACTACATATTTTTAAAGCAGAAGTTCCCTGAGTGTACATTCATAAAAAAGTAAGTTCAAAAGTCTGTTAAACGGGTTCCAATTCATTTGAGCTAATTTTTCTGCTCTCATTTTTAATCAGTTATTTAGCTAAATTTATTACACTGATAGCATTTTCTGCCTTGTATTAATGAAATCCATCATTAATACAATGCATTTTTTCATTAAAAAGTACTCAAAGAAAGTTGCATTGGATTAATAAAATATTATTCATTAAATGAATTATAATGGAAAAAATATATACGAGGGCGAATCAATAAGTCCGTGACTTTTTGAATGAAATAGTGTTTTTTTTTTGCAGAAAAATAATTTATTTTTCAACATAATCTCCTTTTAGCTCAATACACTTAGTCCAACGTTTCTCCAATTTTTGTATCCCTTCCAAAAAATAGGATTTTTCGAGGTCCATAAAATAGTTATTTCTTGGCCATATGGGGTCGTTTTTTTTTTTTTTTTAAATCCTCGTTAAATCGGTCCAATCAGTTGGCATAAAATTCGCCGTTTATTATTTTTCCCTTTGAAGGTAACCGCGTGCATCCCAAAAAACTGTTGCCATCACCTTATTGGACACGATTACGTTTATGGTCAATTGAGGGCAAACGCACGCACTTACTCTTCGATCGCCCAACACCATATCGATTTTTCGACATTTTCGGGTTGTATTGACTCGATTGCCCGTCCAGAACGTTCAGCGTCATTTGTACTTGTGCGACTACAACGAAAGCCAGTAAATCACTTTTTTACCATTGAAATCGATTGTGCAGAGTCCCCATAGTATTTATCAAGCTTTTCCTTGGTTTCATTGACGGTTTTTTTTTTTGCAAAAAATAATGTTTAATGAGCATTAGAAATTAATTTTTTTCCATTTTAAAAAAAAATACACGAGGTCGTATGTTTTGAACAGCTGTTAAACGCAAAGTAAATGACGGAACTTGCTCAAAATTTGACAGTATTCTATTAACAGATGGTACTTGATGGGAGCAGTGTTGCATTTCATATAAGTACGAGGGACGTTCGAAAAGTCACGGACTTACTGATCCGCCCTCGTATTTTTCCTGTTTTACATTTATTTATTTTAATTTTACTTTATTTTTATTTATTTATTTATTTATTACATCTCCCTGAACCCGCAACCACCAACATGTTAACAGTACCCTAAATAATAAGTTGACCTAAATAATAAAACCGAAATGATGTGCTTATTTAGATTTTGTATTTAAATAATTTTTTCCATTATTTGAAGCGCCTCCTGTGGAAATCTGATGGAACTAAATGTTTGGTGTACAAAAAATAAATATACAAATAATTGCATATTTTAAGGATCACCCAAAAATATTTTATGAAAATTTCATTTAATTAAAGAATTTTTCATTAATTTAATGAAAATTATTTTTTTAAACCAACGAATGCAACTTAATGACATTTTATAGTAGTACGAAGGAAAATTCTATCAAATTTTTTTTAATTAAACTTCATATATTCATTACTTAATAATGGGTAAAGTAATGCATCGCCACGCATTACATTACACCTTGCTTTACTGACGAATTTTACCGTTGATGAGCTAAAAAGTAATGGATAGGAAGAGGGGATAAAGTAACTGTTGATGGTAAAGTAACTAGTTACGGATATGGTTACATTGTAGGAGAAAGTATTGGCTAGATTTTCATAAAACAAATTTGATAAAAAAAATTATTACAAATAATTAACAACCAAAGCCGTGCTTCTTTTACTACCCCGTTTGCCCACAAGCGAGAATTGCATGCCACATAATCTTCCGACTTTGAGTTTGTGTTGTGTTTGTCATTACCGACTTTGTGTTTGTTTATATATTTCTATTTGGACTTCAGATTCTTTTTGGGGTCCTTAAATTGTATAGCTTTTTCTTTCTCCCTCCTCCCACCGAAATATGGGTCCAAACATCGAATTTTTAAACCTTCTCAGCAAATTTTTACCACTAAAAAGTTCGAGTATCCAAAAATGGATGAATTAGATGACGCAACATGCCAAATGTCGAGTTTTCTAGCTTTGCTAGTTTAGGAGATATACAAAACGCCCATTTTTTTCGGAGATAAAGGCTGATATAAAAAAAAATCAGACTTTGTTAACAAATATCGCGACTATATTTACCAAATGAACAGATTATGCATATAATGATTTTTTTTTTCAGTGAACAATATCTTAAATGAGCACATTTCAATATAAATATAAAGTCTTTTTGCATTATAAATTTTTTTTTATATTTTTTTAAAAATGTATACACTGTAGTGTACAAGGGTAGTTAAAGGGTTAAAAAGTTACCGTGTAACTTGAGTCTTTGGCAGACACACTCATCACTATTTGCTTTTAAACACGTGTAAAAAGTTTAACACATTTGTTTATCATTTGTTGCTACACTTCGAATTTCCTTTTTCCTGTTGTTAATATTTTCTCTAGCTTTTCTTCTCCACTTTAAAAACGAAATTTAATTATTAAATTATTATTGAAAGAAAAAAAAAAGTTTAGTTTCTTTAGCATCCTTGCCGCATGAGTAACACTAACCGAGTTTATAAAGAGAATAACAGCAACAAAATCTGTCGTTGTCAAACTAATAATCAGGGACAGGAACTTCATGAACTAAAAAGTGTATTTTAGGCGTCTATAATATGTACGAAAAATCTTATAATATGCACTAAACATTTAAAAAACTTCCTTTTAATTTTTTTTTTAAATTAAAAATTTAGGTTTATTGTGCAAAAAGACGCCGTGACTATATTAATACATTCGCGGACAGTTCATTTTCGCATGGTCTCCACGTGGGACATAGGCTATAATTAAGAAGACTGGAACAAAACTATTAGATTTTGTATTCAAATTACTCGCGTTTGGGGTAAACGAGTAAGCGAGTAACTCGTTTTTGAGGTTTTTAACTTACTCGAGTAATCGAGTAAGATTTTAAAATTACTCGAGTAACGCGAATAATTTCAATATTTTTATTTTCCCGAGTAAAATTTTTTATATGAAGTCTAATATAATTATATCTCATTTGATAAGTTCCCATATATAAACACATGCAAATTGGTCCGAAAAATGGGTCAATTTGATATAATTAGATACATGTAATCTAATTATATCAAATTGGATATAATTTTGTACAATTTTATACGAGATTTGTACATTTCCGGGATATTAGATTATATCTAATTAGATATGAATTTTTGTAACTTGAAGTTATGTCTAAAAGAGTTTAAGTTGAAAATTTAAATTTCTAGATATGAACAATTTTGAAGAACCAAATATGATGAATTGAGCACAATTTGAATCTTTTAAAATAATTTAACACAATCTTATAGTTTTTGCTATTGTTGCGATTTTTTTTTTGTTGTATAATATTTAGATTTTAACCCCTAGCGCTGCTCCCCAAGATATTTTGTTCATCTTCCTTCCCTTACATTTATTAACAATAAGTGTTTTCTATTTGTAATAATAGTAACATTTTAGTTATGATCTCAAACCTGACAATTCAAACTGAAATGAAACCCTTCATTTAAGTCAGTCGCGGTATCTTGGGGGGATATGAAATCCCCCCCAAATGATATTTTTCAATACAAAAATGTAAAAAAGATTACAGAATTACAAGTTTGTTATAATTTTTATTAAAAATAGGATATTGTCCTAACAAATAATCTATAGTTTTTTTGAAACAAAAAACTCTATAGATTATTTGTTAGGACAATATTCTAATGAAGAAATATAGGGTATGGCCTCGAACTTGAATAATTTTCATTTTCATTGCACAATTAAAGGTCGAAAAAAACATAATTTTTATTTTTAATAAAAGATATAACAAACTTATATAAAAGGCAAAGTACCGCCTAGTTTACTTCCCCTGTTTTGTTTACAAACTAAACAAAATATAAAAAGGAGAGAAAAACGAAAACGTGTATGGAATATCCACCAGAGGTGAACATCCACCAGAGGTGCACATCAAACAAGTTTTCAGTTTTGGTTATAATCTTTAACTTCAAACTCATATGTATATTAGTTCTCATGTAGTGAGTAAACTAGTTCATATGAATGTTTGATGTTTGGCATGGGATTATTACCGCTTTCAAAACGTGTTCTGATGATGGGAACCTAGAAAATTCCCGAAATAGATCTATCAACACATTCCTGAAAGGAAATTTGAAAACAAAAAACTCTATAGATTATTTGTTAGGACAATATCCTAATGAAGAAATATAGAGTATGGCCTCGAACTTGAATAGTTTTCATTTTCATTGATTACAAAATTAATTAAAAATACTCCGAGTTCCTCCAAGTTGATTAAAATCACTTTAAAAATGTATTTGTCAATGTTTACTTGTCGAATACAAAAAAAAATTGTTGTGATCTTTTTACGAAAAAAAAAAGAAATTTGCATTGAAAACATGAATTTTAAGCAAAATTAGCAAAAATATGCAATAAAAATGTGACTAAAGCAAAATATGCATTTATAAACCTGTAAAATAGCAGAAACAGCTACTAAAAATAAGCTAAAAATGAGTTGGCAGAAAAAATTGCTAAATTTTAGCAGATTTTTTTTTGCTAAATCTTATAAAGTAATAACAGCAAAAATAAATCTGTTAACTTTACAACATTTTAGTTGTAATCGATGTGAATTTTAGTTAATTTAAAATATCATATTACTCAGTAATATTACCAAAAACTTTTACTCAATATTTGTGGACTTAAAATAGCTAACTTTAATATTAAAACAATTTTTGCTATATTTATCTCAACTTTAGTAGAACGCAATTAACATATTATTTTGCTAAAATCAACATCAATTTTTGATTAAAAATTTTAGATTACTGATTTCATAAGAGCAGGATTTTATTCGCATTAAAAATTTAAAAATTTCACATTTTTTAATGATTATTTTGTTAACTAATATTTAGTAAATGTTTTTGGTGAATTTAAGATACACACAGAGAAATAAAGTGCCAACCGTAATAGTAACAACTTATAAATTCAGTTAGAACAACGATATTTATATTAGATCACCGAATTAATCAGTTGTATTAACCGAACCTTGTTGAGAAAACTAATGATCAGCTGTACCAACCGGCTGTACCAACAACAGAATTTGAGTCGTAGTAACCAAATTTCAGTTGGCAAATAGCTACATTTTTCTCTGTGTGTAATTTTGTTACTTTCAATGAATTAAAATTTATCTCAAATATAACTAAATATTTGTAAATTCAACAGATTTATTTTTGGTATTCTTATATAACTAACATTTAGTAAAAAAAAATATGCTAATTTTAGCAGTTTTTTTATGCAAGCTCATTTTTAACTAATTTATAGCTATTTATACATGGTTTATTTCTATGAGTGTAGACAAAATATGCACTAACATATCGATGCCATTTTAACTCAAATTCTTTGATTTTCAAAGATATTTTGTTTAGCCTGTTCTCCTCAGATTTAAGGATAAAAACATGCATTTGCATGAACTTCCGGTCCCTGCTAATAATGAACAACAAGAAGCATGTCTTTTTTTATTTAGACTAAGAATAATAATAATACAAATATCGATCAACTTTTAAAGTGTTTCTGTAGCAAAATAGCGCACATGCCACACTATCTAGTATTGCAACTGCCACACTTGTACTACATAGGTTTCCAAGGTTTTTAGAATTTTTATAACACAGAAAAAACTAAAGTAACTAAAAGTTGAGAAACCCAACACAAGGATGGTTGAGTGCAATTCTTATACGTACAACAACGGCACCTTTCAAAAGAAGTTCGTATGTTCCTCTTCCAACAACCCAACAAAAACAGACCTTACCAAATAATGAGTTTAGTAATCTAAACTCGAAGGTTTGGACGTATTCCCCTTTGTATAAGGTGGCGCAAAAGTAATCCTCCTATCAGAAAATGCTATACATAATAAATACATAATAAAAAAAAAAACATCGGAAGGTTATTTTTGCGCCACCTTATATTATAATTTTAATTTTTTTTATATGAAATCTTCCAAAAGTAATGAGTTATTCATTACTTACGTAGCTATGAATTATAATGGGTTACGTACAGTGGTGGCCATAACAAATGCAACTGGCAACAGGATTTTACAAAAGTTGTTTAAACTAGTTTTAAAAGAAAAAAAATTATTCATGTGCTTGTATTATTTTTTTATTATTGCTTTAAAAATAAGAAAATAAAATTTAATCCACAATTATTTACATCAAAAAGAAAAAAAAAATAAAATAAACTACGTATAGGCTGATATTTCAGTGGCAAAAACATATGCAACAAATTGCTTTGAAATAAAACTTAATATTTCGTGGCAAATCCTTTATTTTCAATGACGGCCTGACATCGGCGTGGCATTGAAGCTATCAAATTGGCAATAAAATTTGTAGGAATATCATTCCAAGCTTCTACCAATCTTTGGAACATAATATCGGAATTAGTGCAATTTTCGCGATCGATTCTTTGATTAACGATTTCCCAAGATTCTCAATGGGGTTTAGATCTGGTGATTGTGGTGGCCATTCCATTACCGAAACTCTTTCTTGTGCTAACCACGATTTAACAATTTTAGAAGAGTGCTTGGGGTCGTTATCGTGCTGAAAACCCATCGTAGCGGCATATTATCCTCTGCATGTGGAAGCATAACTGTTTCCAATATGTTCTTATACATAAATATATCCATTATTCCATTGATTCTGTGCACTGGGCCAACTCCAGCAGCAGAAAAACACCCCCAAACCATTACGTTGCCTCCTCCATGTTTCACCGTCTTTTTGCAGTATCGCGCTTGAAGCCGCTTGTTAACTGGTCGTCTTACATAACACATGCCATCACTGCCGATGATATTAAATTTGGACTCGTCGCTAAATAGGACAGTCTTCCATTTGGTTTCTGACCAATTTAAGTGCTCCTTGGCGAACTGCAAACGTTTTTTTTTTGATTACGTTTAGATATAAGCGGTTTTTTTTGCTGGACGGTGTGCACGTAGGGATGCTTCTACAAGTCGCCTACGGATAGTTCGAGTAGAAATTGGTAATTGGACACTTGCTGCAATCTTTGACGAAGTTGTAAACGGATCTTTCTTCGCCTGCTGGATAAACAAATTGTCCGTTCTATGGCTTGTCACCCGTGGTCGTCCTCCGCGGTGGGTTACTGAAATTTCAGTACTTTTCTTAAATTTTCCAATAATGCGTGAAACTGAGCTTTTATGGATATTATACTTTACGGATATATCCCTTTGTGATATGCCATCAGAATAATCACTTACAATTAGCTTTCTCAGCTCAAAACCGAACTTATCGCGTGCCATTACAAAAATAATTAACTTTTATGCTGTTTTGTGTAGGTTAAAACATAAAAACAACACGTGTTAATAAAAACAATAACTATACAAAAAGAGAATTGGTAAAAATACCGTTATCTGAGAAAATAATAGTCGAGTTGCATTTGTTTAGTCCAGACGATTTTTGTTTAACCTTAAAAAATTTCAAAAATATGGCAACATTACAAAACAAGTTGGACTCTTTTTTATCGATTTTATTTCTTGGAATGTTGTTCGTTAATATGTAGTTACTATTGAGATATTTTTGAGAACAAATTAGTAAATTACAGATCAGTTTAACCTTAAAGAACCACAGTTGCATATGTTTTGGCCACCACTGTATGTGTATACAAGGATAGATTTTGAAAAAAAAAATACGAATTTAAAAAAATATGTCCTTAACATTTTTAAGAAGAACATATGGTCACAACGAATTTTCTCCATTCAACCAAGTTTAGTCATTTAAAATGAAAAATTGTTACAATATTAGATGATTGAAATGAAGTTGCATTCTAGATAGCCAATAGCAGTAGATTTTTGACGAAATAATTGTGTAAGACCCAGCAAAACCACACATTACCAAATAATGGGTAAAATAATGTATCGAAATAGAGCTCCCCCAGCAATCCTCATTACATAATTATGTATTATTATAATAATCCCTGATGAATTTTACAGGCGATGGGCCAAAAAGTAATTTGTGGGCTTATTACCTAGTAGGGGGTATAGTAACTGGTTACTTATATGGTTACCGGCTTGGGAAAAGTAATGTGTCTATAAATAGATTTTCATAAGCAAAATTTATAAAAAAAAATTATTACAAATATTGTTTAAAATTAAATAATAAAGTGTTATAGCTGAGATTCGAACCTGGGGTCTCTGTCTGTTAGGCGAGCAGTCTACCATTTGTAATAATGGGTTGCTTAAAATCTAAATGAATTGTTGTGCTTCGAGTTTTAGTTTGTGATGTTAAAAATATATACCTTACCCTCATGCTTACAAAAATGACAAAGTAATGTGTCTAAATATAGATTTTCAAATAAATATTTTAAATATTACTTAACGTTTATATTTCATGCATTATGTCATTAATGATCGGCAAGTCATTACTTTATTTTTTTACTAAATGTAAAAGATAATGATGTAACGAGTGCCTAATTATTGGTAACTCATTACTTTGTATGTTGAAATAATTATGAAAGTAAGGAGTATTAATTACAAAGTAATGCATTCTGCAACTCATTACTTTTGTTGGAAAATAATGATACAGGTAAGCAGTATACATTACTTTATTGCACCCATTACCAAAGTTTTCTTGGGCCACAGATTACCTTGTAGGGGGTAAATTAACTATTTAATTATATGGTTACTGGGTTGGGAAATGTAATATGTCTATAATTAGATTTTCATAACAAAATTTATAAAAAAAATTATTACAAATATTTTATTTACCCAGCTGAAAAAGATCATATATTATTATATATGGCCCATGTATGAATATATATGAATATATATGGATCCATACATGGAAATGCATGGAAGCATATATGGAAATGTTTATTATATATGGAAGCATATATTGAACCATATATGAACAATTGTTGCATATATGTTTTCATATATGGAACCATATATGTAAATGTTTACCATATATGGAGCCATATATGAAAGTGTTTTCCATATATGGTTACATATATGAAAACATATATGAATGTATTATCCATATATACTACCATATATGGAAGCATATATGCATCATTTTCCCATATGTGTGGTTTAATTTATAAATAAATTTATAAATTAAACTATAGTTAAAAGATTTTTGGATGAATCTTCTGTTCTATATTATCTTAATGTATACAAATATATTGACAAATAAACAAAGTATTACATTTTGGTATTATCTTTTAATTTTATTAAAGTTTTGATTAATATTTTTTCAAAAAATTGTATTAAAGTTTTTACAGTATTACAAACGTAATTTCCAACCTGCATTACAGGATGTATACTTTGTATATCTTCAAACTTTATAACTTTATCTATTCAGGAATGTGTTGATAGATCTACCATCTATCACATTCCTGAAGGGTCAAATAAAAAATTTGAAAACAAAAAAGCTTTATAGATTATTTGTTAGGACAATATCCTAATAAAAAAATATAGAGTATGGCCTCGAACTTGAATAATTTTCTTTTTTTTTTTCATTTTCATTTTCAATGTATATAAAATATACATTTTTTATGTATATATAATAATATATATGTAAGCAATAATTTTGTTAATAAAAATTGAATTTTCAAATTAACAATTGTTTTTATTTTATGAAAATATACGTAAGGATGAAAATATATGAACATATAAGAGTAGGATATATATGGACAAATGTATGGACATATATATCCATATATGTCCATATATCCTCAATTTTCGGATCCAAACCATATATGGAACTCCATAAATGTATATATATGGGTCATATATGTGATGCTAAAAATATGTATCTTACCCTTATGCTTACTAAAAATCGCAAAGTAATGTGTCTAAATATGGATTTTCATTAAAATATTTTAAATAGTACACTCAAAAAAAAAAAGTTTGTAAAGTCAGCAAAATTTTAGTCAGGAGGGTGCTAGCAAAAAAATTGCTAATGTCAGCAAAATCTTTTGCTGAAAATCAGCGAGCTGATTTTTAGCAACAAAATTAGTAGATTCAGCAAAAGTTTTGCTAACACTTAGTAGATTAGAAATAAAAAAGAATTGGTAAAAATTAAAAAATTTTTGCTGAACTTTAGTAGACTAAAAAAAAGGCAAAAAAATTTTAAAAAATTGTAATTTAGTTAATATATTTGCTGAAAATCATAAAACATATTTTTGTGATTCTTTTAAAAATAATTTACAATAATTACGAAATATAAAAATTTTCATTTTCCCACATTGATGTCATGAATTAATTTAATATCTGAAAATATATAGAAATAAATATATATAACATAACAAAAATTGTCTTTCAATTACTTACATCAGTGGTAGTCTAAATGATGCTATCTTTTAAAGGACGCAACTGCCGAAGATAATTATAGAAACGAAACGAAAAAAATAAACAAAAACAAACGAAACGAAAAAAACAACCATTTTTTTGCAATAAGAAAAAGGAACCATACAAATCTACCTAAGATGTGTGTCTTTTTCTTTCGCTTTACTCTGTCTACATGTCTGTACACTCAAAAAAAAAGTTTGTAAAGTCAGCAAAAAATTTTGCTGAGTCAGCAAAATTTTAGTCAGGAGGATGCTTGCAAAAAAGTTGCTAATGTCAGCAAAATCTTTTGCTGAAAATCAGCGAGTTGATTTTTAGCAACAAAATTTGTAGATTCAGCAAAAGTTTTGCTAACACTTAGTAGATTAGAAATACAAAAGCCTTGCGAAAAATTAATAAATTTTTTGCTGAATTTTAGTAGACTGAAAAAAACGCAAAAAATTTGTAGAAAAATTGTAATTTAGTTAATTTATTTGCTGAAAATCATAAAACATATTTTTGTGATTCTTTTAAAAATAATTTACTATAATAACGAAATATAAAAATTTTAATTTTTCAACGTTGACGACATGAATTTATTTAATATCTGAAAATATATAGAAATAAATATATATAACATAACAAAAATTGTCTTTCAATTACTTACATCAATGGTTGTCTAAATGATGCTATCGCAACTGCCGAAGATAATTATAGAAACGAAATGAAAAAATAAACAAAAACAAACGAAACGAAAAAAAACAACCCTTTTTGCAATAAGAAAAAGGAACCATAAAAAAATCTACCTAAGATGTGTGTCTTTGTCTTTCACTTTACTCTGTCTACATTTCTGTATATGTTTGTTTGCAATTTGACCACACATATAAACATTTAGTTTAAATAAATAAATATTTTATTTTGTCTTTTATTTAATTAATAGACAATTATTTTCACAAGCCGGTGACAACGCAAAATTTAAGTTATTTTAATCCTCAATTTTGTTTTATGTATGAAAAACAGATACAAAAGTCTTCCATGGTTGATTTTTTTTATATGTCTTATTAGAGTTGTACTTTTAAGTATCATTTTCCTCTTCTCTACTACATCTTGACATGCCGCGACATCTACTTCATTCTGCGTATATCTTTCAATCTGGTTGTCGACCACACTATTAATGTGCTTATCAGCACAATTTTTTCTTAGCAAATTTAATTAGTAAAACATTAGTATATTAGTAAAGCATTAGTATAAAACAGTTAAGTGCTGAATAAGTATAACAAAAATTTTAGCTGAAAACACGATTTTAGCAAAAAATTTTGCTAAAAAATAGTATACCTGATTTACAAGACGTTTTACTAACTTTTCTACTAACTTATTTTTTTGAGTGTATATGTTTGTTTGCAATTTGACCACACTAGATTATTAATCTATTAACATTTATTATAGAAATACATATTAAATTTAAATATTTTCTTTTGTCTTTTATTTTATTAATAGACAATTATTTTCACAAGCCGGTGACAACGCAAAATTTAAGTTGTTTTAATCCTCAATTTTGTTTTATGTATGAAAAACAGATACAAAAGTCTTCCATGGTTGATTTTTTTATGTGTCTTATTAGAGTTGTATCATTTTCCTCTTCTCTACTACATCTTGACACGCCGCGACATCTGCTTCATTCTGCGTATATCTTTCAATCTGGTTGTCGTCCACACTATTAATGTGCTTATCAGCACAATTTTTGTTTAGCAAAATTAATTAGTAAAACATTAGTATATTAGTAAAGCATTAGTATAAAACAGTTAAGTGCTGAATAAGTATAACAAAAATGTTAGCTGAAAACACGATTTTAGCAAAAAAAATTTCTAAAAAATAGTATACCTGATTTACAAGACGTTTTACTAACTTTTGTACTAACTTATTTTTTTGAGTGTACTTTACGTTTATATTTCATGCATTATGTAATTGATGATCTGTAAGTCATTATTTTAAGTTTTGAAACAATAATGTAAAATGTAATGATGTATCATTACAAGATAACCCATGAGAGTGCAGTTATTGGTAACTCATTACCCTATGTTTTAAAATAATGCAGAAGGTAAGGAGTATACATTACAATGTAATGCATTATGTAGCCCATTATCGGTAATTCATTACTTTATGTTGAAAAATAATGATGTAGGTAAGGAGTATACATTACAAGAGAATGCATTACTTTATCGCTCCCATTACCAATGTTTTCCTGAGGAGTATAGAAAAATTTATTAAAAGTTGTATACAAGAAATTTGTGATTTTCAAACATATGCATACACTTATCGGTAACGGTAAAGCTATTTTAACTTATTTTTGTAACCGTTTTCTAACGGATACGATATTTTATTTATTTCGGTAACGACATTTAACGTTATTGCCATTTAATTTATGTTTTTTTGTTTCAATTATTAATTTTATATCAAATTCACAAAAGTTGGAGATTATGGGTTTACAATGTTAAATTTTTTTAAATATATTTTATATAAATATAGCAATTCACTCAATTGATTAATCAAAAATTTTTTATATCGTTAAATCGAACAAAATAAGAATCCGAGTGATGGATAGCTCAATTTTTGACTATATACAGTGGGAAGTAAAACTGTCCGGATGTTTTGCATTAAGGAAGTAAGGTAATGAAAATAATACAAATATAGATATATTTTCAAATATATGTATTTTTTTTATTTAATTAAACATTATTCTAGATTATAAAGCACAAAAACTCATACAAATTGCTTCAAAAAAATAAAAAAAAAATAAAAAAAAAAACAAAAAATTCACTATTCGGACACTTTTGCACATTACAAGAAATAAACATTATCACATTATCAAACATTATCAAAATAATTAGTCATGCCGTAAAATTGCTATAAAAAAAATTAAATTTAAGTAAATCTACGGTAATAAGGACATCAAGACCCTGAAAAATGCTGCAAAAAGTATTGGTAATGATGTCAGTTCCTGGACGGTTAGACTCGCATTAAATAGAATTGGTTTAGTAGCCAGTGTGAAAAAGAAAAAGCCAACACTTTCCGATAAAAATGTTAAAAGACGCCTTCATTTCTGTAAAACCCACAAAAATTGGACAGTAGATGACTGGAAACGGGTTATTTGGAGCGACGAAACGAAAGTCAACCGATACCAGTCTGATGGAAAAGAGTACTATTGGCTTAGGCCGCATGAGCGCATCAAAAAGCACCATGTGAAGGAAGATATGAAACATGGTGGCGGCAGTATAATGGTGTGGGGATGTTTTACTTGGTGGAACATTGGACGTTTGGTGAGAATCCAAGGTATAATGAAGAAGGAGGATTACCTGAATATTCTACACACAAATTTACCAGAATTTGTTGACGAGAGTGCTTATCCAACCGAAGAAGTTGTTTTTCAGCAAGACGGGGATCCGAATCACATGCCCAAAATAGTTAAAAGCTGGCTACAAACCCAAACTTTTGGGACAATGGAATGGCCTGCACAAAGCCCAGACCTGAATCCTATAGAAAATTTATGGGTTATTGTGAAAAAAAAGGCTGCGAACATATGAAAACCCACCAAAAAATGTTGACCATTCATGTTGTATTCTCTCCCACTTTGGGAGAGAATACAACATGAATGGCGAGCTCTTGACCGTGATATCATCCAAAAGTTGGTGGAGAGTATGCCAAAACGTATTGAAAGCGTAATTACAAATAAAGACCTTTGGACGAAATATTAAATTGGCAACGTTAATTGGTTTCAACAAACCCCGCATACAAAAGTTGCAAACAGTGCAAAAGTGTCCGAATAGTGAATTTTTTGTTTTTTTTAATTTTTTTATTTTTTTAAGCAATTTATATGAGTTTTTGTGCTTTATAATTTAGAATAATGTGCAATTAAATAAAAAAAAAAATACATATATTTGATAATATACCTATATTTTTATTATTTTCATTATTTTACTTCCATAATGCAAAACATCTGGACAGTTTTGCTTCCCACTGTAAATTAATGCAATAATTTGCAATTAAAAAACTAGAGTACTTTTTAATTATGTATCTCTTGTTCCTATAAAAATATCATTAAAACCAATGTATTCATTACAACAAGAAAATACAAAAAAAATTCTAATTAAATTTCTATTTATTTATACTTTCTTCTTTTTTTTTGTATCATTGCAGCCGAGTCACCTTGCCATTAACTGTTGATGAGGTTTGTATCGATAATTGAAATTATATAATACGCATACAATGACAATTTACACATACATTACACATACACACGTAATACATTTTCTACCACCCATCAACTTTAACCATAACAGGGTCATCCAAAGTTAGTTTAAAGGAAGTTAAATAAATGAAATTATAGGAAGATATAGTACTCGTAGATAGATCTTTACTAGTGCATATATGTGTGTTTCTTTCCTGAATTTAATGATCTAACGTTACTGACTGGCTGAGTACTCCGGCGTAGACGTCCGCTAACAAGTGAAGTAACAACGCACGAACTCGCAGATTTTAATTAACTTTAGAGACGTTGAAGCAAAAGAGACACGTATTTATTTTATTTTGAATGCCCAATCTCAAGCTTAACCCTCTAACTGGTAAACAATGTTTTGCAACGAAACTCATACCATGTGCTCCACTCGAAAAACAAAAAATAAGTACTTCAACAAAATTGTTTATTGTTGAATAATTTAGGCGATATTAGCCTAAATATTTTAGGGTGCATTTTGTAAACTAAAGCATATAAAAGAGAAGTTTTGGACAAAAAATATTTCTCTCGCCAAGATATAACCAAGCTCGAAAAACAATTTTTTTCTGCTCCTATTTAAGAAGATATCGCAATTTCCTTTGACTAAAGTAAGGACTTATTATTAAAGATAAAATGGAAAATCGTATTCTAGGGATCAAAATAAGAAACTTTGCCGAAGGAACCATACCTCTTAAACGAATTCTGATGTCCCGACTTTCGACCCGTAGGGTCAAATTTTGAAAAATCCCACTTTGACCCATTTAGAGTGCCCCAATCGAATATAATTTATACATTCATCTGCTAGAGCGTCTTCCGAAGAAGAAATAGAGATCCTAATCTTGGAAAGACTCCTTCTACTTTCTGAAATATCTCTATCCCGAGATTTGTACATTTTGCTATAAAAACACGGCTAAAAAGGCCCTCTTTCAACTTAAATGTTAGCCCCTTAACGGTCACCTAAACTTGGAGAGATTCCTCCTACTTTCTGAAATATCAAAGTGGGCTTTTTCAAAATTTTACCCTACGGGTTAAAAGTCGGGACATCAGAATTCGTTTTAGAGGTATGGTTTCTTTGCAAAGTTTCTTATTTTGATCCCTAGAATACGATTTTTTTGCCTCCCTACAAATCGACCCGCCCTAATGTCTATAGTTCCTTTAAAATATAACAAAATAATACGAAAAATGGAGTAATTTTTGGCCCCAAGTAGTAAGGGACGTAATATCGAGCTTAAGTTTAGATTTTGTACCTTTCAGGCAATATGACATCCCAAAATAGGAAACTTTTTGCAGATACAATTTTGAGTGTTCTTTTGTTTCTAATCCGATTTTCAAAAACTTAACATATTTGTAATCTGCTAGTAGAGGCTAACATGCTTACATGTGTGGAGTTTCTCTAATAGTTTCCGAGATACCCATTTAAAATGTGAAATTAAAAATTTGTATTTATTCGACCTTTCAGTTTTAAAATACAAAATAAAAATGCTCGAGCTCGAGGCGAGTTGTAGGTAATATAAAAATTAATTTATTTTTCCATATTTCGACATTCGTCGAATGTCATCCTCAGGAGAAGTATATTTAATGTTTAAATAAGATTAGAACTATCGTTGTTCGTTTTCTGTAACCATGTGATATTGCACTTATTTATATAATTCGATACACTATTATATATATTTCGATACAATTTTATATAAAACGCAATCATTTGTATGAGGGAAAAATTCGGATGAAATTGTATCTAAATGCATCAAATTGTACAAAATTGTATTTAATTTCATCGAATTGGATATAATTTGATACTATTGTATCGAATTCGATATAATTACCCAGTCAGAAACTGCCAGTTGTACAACAAATCAAGCACTGGTAAACCCCCGGCTAACTGAGGAGTTGTAAATAGAGTACGGGCATAGCATTTGTTTAAGACGCTTTACCAGCGTTTGCAAAAAGCATTTTGCCAGTACTCGTCTTACAATAATTTCAGTGGTCTACAGAAAAAAATCATTGGAAAAGAATTGGCTAAGACCACTATGACAACGTTGGGAAAGAATTGCTTTCCCTGTGATATCCAGTCAGAAATTACCAACGGCTCAAAAGTCTAAAGCATTCATTTTATAAAAATGATGATGCCTAGTTTAAACAACTTTGTAGTGGGAAGGTTCCGAGTTCGAGCCCGGCTTTAGGTAAACATTTTCTGGGGACCAATTTTTTTTGTTTTGTTTTCCCAACGTTGGCTAGTTGTTTTCATCAAACCTTGTACCAATGCTGACTAGTGCTGACCAAACGGGAAATTCCGAATCCCAAATTCCCGGGATTTTCAGAATTTATTAAATCCCGGGTTTTAGTAAATTCCTGAGTTTTTTGAGATCTTTCAGGATTTGTTGTTTTGCTAAAATGTTAAGTTAATTACGTTTTTTATTAAATCTCAATTTGTTCATTGTAAAATTACTAAAAATAGGAGCGATAAGCGCTGACAATAATATTTGGTTTTGAAAGGGGTTAAGAAGAAGAATAAACGTTTTTCTCTAGAAATTAGAAACACTATTAATTTTCAAATCAGACTAAGCTAGTTTCTGCCTTTTTATGGACAGGTATTTTTCATTTAAATTGTATTATTATTTGTGTGTTATAATTTTCAGATTGTCTCTATATGATACATTTTTTTCAACATCCTGCCGGCTGTACCAAGTTAAACGTAACAATACCGTTTAGCGATCACACCCAAGTATGGCCTCGAATGTAATGTAGTTTGTGGCCAAACGTTTTTTTTTTTTTGGTTAACGAAAACAAATACTGGAATCCTGAAAAACACCGAATAATGATGAAATTGCGGAATTGGCATTTTTAAATATCGATGCCGATTGGCATCCCTAGTGCTGACATATTTGAGCAGCCAACTGTTACCCAGCAGTTATTATTTACTTACTTTTTAAGCTTTCAAGTATAATATGTCTCGTTAGCTCAGTGGTTATAGCTGTCGGCTGCCAATCTGGCGGCCAGGGTTTGAATCCCGGCGGAACAAAAAAAATTTAGCATGAACTTTTTTAAAATTTTATTTTGGAAAACAAATTTCTGGACCACCTATTTTATGGTTTTACCAACATTAAGCCAACAATTTTTAGCATGCGATTTGAAAATTTTCTTTCCACCGAACAATTTGACCCACCCTAATTAAGCAATGCAAAAAAATAATTTTGAATATATTTTTTCTCAGAACTTTTGAAAATTCTGAAATGTCAGCAATTAAACATAACTATTGTAGGAGACGTAAATAAAAATACAAATTTTAATTACAAACATTTTTTTTTAATGTAAACAAAATACGACACGTTTGTTTACTTTTATATAAAAAATAAATAATGAAAAAACAAAAGCAAACACTTTGTTGTAAGAGGAGGGAGGATATATACCGGTACACTAATACCCCGGTTTGTGTCGTTAATTGGGACCGAAGAAACGCGACGCAAACCGAAACGACGCAAAACGATTTTCCATACATTTGTATTGATTTTCATTTAATTGGTTCCGAGATTCATAATTTTAGCAAAAAAATTCGATTTTTCAATAAAAAATGCAATTTTTTTGTATTTTTTTTTTTTTTTTTTGAAAACAGTTTTAATTAAAATAAAAATATAACAATTCATGAGAAAAACGTAAAAAAAACATAAAAATATTAAGATTAAAAGAAAAAATAAAAAATTCATAGTATAAAAGCAAGTCTATATCGATTTGTTATTTTTTCTATTCTGACCCTGCAGGAAATGTCAATAGTGAAAAAGTATTGATTCACTATTGACTGTGTCACCAGTACTACTAACCAAATATTCCCCAGGCAATGTAATTTGCAATAGACATTTAACATGTACGTGTCATTGAAATCACTAGTGACATTAGAACTATTGACTAGGTAGTGAATAGGTAGTTCTTAAGGGACCATATGTAGACATTGAAACCAAAGATTCACTAGTGACTAGGTAGTTCTTATGGCACCATATGTAGACATTAGAAACATAGTTTCACTAGTGACTAGGTAGTTCTTATGGGACCATATGCAGACATTGGACCAAAATTCACTAGTGACTCGTTAGTTCTTATGGGACCACATGTAGACATAAGAACCATAGATTCACTAGTGACTAATTAGTTCTAATGGGACCATATGTAGATATTGGAACCAAAAATTTACTAGTGAGTTAATAAAGTAAAAAGTGTAGACGCTTAGTTGACAATGTCAACAAATAGTAGACAAAAGTGGAGACTTGGAGACACTTGACCCCAAGCTTCCTGCAGGGGAGCTTCAGCTTAAATCGATTACCATTTCTTCGGTTAGGTTTGTCAGTCTTGCTGATTTTTGTATGAAGTTATCTAAAGTTTGTTGGATTGTAACGGCTTTTTTCCAAATAAAGTTCTTTATAACAATTGATTGAGTCGGTCACATTTCTAGACACTTTTAAACTGCGATCTTCGTCTGGATCATTGTTTACAAAAATATTCATTGCTTGCGATATCATTTATATCTTGTTCTTCCATTCCATAAAAATTTGCATTTTGGCTGATTCTGCAAGTTCTTTACATACGTGTGGAACATCAGTAATATCTTCCATATGTTTGAGAATACATTCTGGCCATAATTGACGCCAAGTTCCGTTCATGCACGATTCTTTTACTTCTTTCCAAGATAGGTTTATATTTTCAATAGCCATCATGATGTTGTAATTCTTCCAAAAATCTTTCATGGAAGTCAAATTATCACCGTCAGTAGCTTTTAGAAGTTAATTAAAAGTTCGTCGCAAATAGTATGACTTGAAGTTGGATATAACACCTTGGTCCATTGGTTGTATCACAGATGTGGTATTTGGAGGCATAAACATAACTTTCATATTTTCCGAATAATCGTCTTAAAAACAGGATGACCTGGTGCATTGTCAAGTAACAACAGCATTTTAAAATCAATATTTTTTGAAGAACAATAAGCCTTTAGTTCGCGAACAGCACAATTATCCATCCAATCTCTAAACAAGGTTGCAGTCATCCATGCTTTTTTATTTGCACGCCAGTGAACAGAAAGCTCGCTCTTTTTAACATTTTTAAAAGCTCTCGGGTTTTTAGAGTGGTAGGTTAAAAATGGCTTAAATTTAAAATCTCCCTCTGCATTTCCTCCCAAAAGAAGTGTAAGTCTGTCTTTACTAGTTTTATAACCAGGCGAAGATTTTTCGGATTTAGAAATGTACGTTCTTCCTGGCAAACGCTTCCAAAAAAGTCCGTTTAAAACTTGTTGTGCAGAATACCCACCTTCTTCAATGATTGCTTTTAACTCAAGTTTGAACTTTTCTACAGCTAAAGTATCTGCACTAGCAGATTCTCCTTTTAATGCAACGCTATGCAAATTTCCAAGGGTCTTAAAACGATCAAACCAACCTCTACTTGCTTCAAATTGCTCTGCACTCTCGGCGGATAGTTTTCTTTCAGGTCTTCAAATATAGTTAAAGCTTTTTTTTGAATTACCATTTCACTTAATGGCATTCTTCGCTGATTTTGATCTTCTATCCATATGCTAAGAAGTGACTCCATTTTTTCCATTAAAGGACTTCTCATTTTCGTTACCTGTTTATGTTGTAAGGATGTTGCTGTTTCAGCAAATTTTTTAATTTTATCAGCGTCTCTGGAACAAATGGATTTAATTGTAGAAGGTGCTAATCCAAGGTCTCTTTCAATATCAACAGCCTTTTCCCCCTAATTTAAAACGTTTCAAAATGTCCAGTTTTTGTTCTAAGCTTATTTGCTTTCTTTTTTGACTCATTGTTGCAACATATTTAGATTCAACCTCTCTTCAGCAAATGTAATTTGAAACTACTAACGACCTACAACTTTCAACCAGCAGACAACCTGTACATACATATTTGCATTAGCATTAAGCGGGAAATGCCCCTTTTCTGTTTTAGCTTTGTATAAATATTTTCATATTAACGACGCAAATCGAAGCACTAACGACGCAACTTTGAAGTCATGCTACGCAAACTGAAATTTAAACGGGAAATCCCCTTTTTTTGTTTTAGCTTTGTACACAAATTTTTATATCAACGTCGCAAATCGAAGCACTGGCGACTCAATTTCGAAGCCATGCGATGCAAACTGAAACCAAAACGACGCAACTTCGAAATCACAGAAATTTGAAAACGACGCAAACCGGGGTATTGGTGTATTGTTAAATTAGTCATTCGCATACGTTTTTACTTAAAAAGAGACAATGTCAATCAAAATCGCATTTATTTATACATTTGGATGACCCTGTTAACTATTTACGAATATCAAAATAAAAAGACTCAGTGTCCACTAGCACCCATTGACAATAGTTCCTGTTTAAACAATGTCAGCCATCCTTTCATTTGATTACATTGTTTCTATTCAATTCTAATCAAAATCACATACATACATACAAACATATTCAAAACAAATAAAATCAAAACTTTTAATTAAACTCTGTGAAATTAAATATGTAATGACGTAAAACTGTGACGTTAACTATGATTTTTTTAAAAAGTAACATATGTTTTGATATGTAACGAAAAAGCTACAAAACAGCAAAATAACATAAATGCGGACTGTTTCAAACATTTTTAACGTCCCGATGAAAAAAGTTGTGTTATATATATAATCATATATAGTCATATATATACTTCATTATCACATCATTTCATAGCTGATCTGAGAAATGGCATGCATAACCTTATCTCATGATATCCCATGGAATCTCATCTGATATAATTTGATCCGAAGAATGGGTCTATCTAATTTGATCAAGTTATATATAATTTGATGAAATTTGTTATAACTTCATAAAATTCTTTGAAAATTTGCAATACTATTTTGTTTAACATTTCAAATAATAATGAAAATTTAAATATAAATCAATGGACTGCACTCTGGGAAAAAAGTTTCATCATATTGTTAAAACTGTTTAATAAATCGTTTGTCATCAATTATTCAGCATATGATGTTTTCATAGATATGATGAAGAGTTTCATAAAACTGTATATCAAATTTTTCATTAATATTTATCATTTCATAAACCGTGTGAAAACATTTTTTGTTTGTTTTCCTATTGATTGAAATTAAGAATTTCCTACAGTTTTATTGTTTTTATATACATCGAGTTTATTTGTATGTTATTTTTAATTTATAACGAGCTTTAAACGTCCGTATGTTTACAAAAATACAGCAAATCAAACATATTAGCTAGGTTGATACTAGTATTTCGATCTGGTTAAAGATCTCATCAGAACCCTAAGTTTTAGAAAAGCTAAAGCCACCAGAATAGGCATAGCTTTAACAAAAACTCTATTAATCATCAATTTTGCTCCATTATTGTCTTCTTAGTGGTCAAGGGTCTTTTCCTAACAAGCATTATGACGTTACTAAACTTTGAAGACCAAAAATGTTCCATTTATATATAAAATTCAAAAATGTTTTAGTTTTTGTATTAAAATTACAAAAATTGTTATTCCGGACTTTCTATTTCACTTTTCATATGTTTGGTTAGAATATTGTTCTACCTCAAGTCCAAAAATCTAATACATATGATATTGTCACATTAGATTTTATTTGTTGCTTTTAAGAAAGTTTGATCATTTTCATGATAGACAATACAATTGTTTCATTGACATCACTCAAATCTTCAGTTGTCTGCAATAGAAAAAGATAATTTGCTTAACTCAAACTGAGACATCACATACAACAGCCAAAATAAACTCTATGAAAATCTATTTGTCTGACTTAGTGTAAAAACATAAAATCTAATATGACAATATAGTATTAGAATATTAAAATAGAATATTAGAACAATATTCTACCTCAAGTCCAAATAAAAAATTTTTAGTTTTTACTCTGGCTCAAGTAATATATTTTACATTTGACATTTAGAAATCATTAATAGACTTTAAGATTTTCATTTGAAAAAAAAAAAAATGTAATATGTTATTTAGATTTTTTATTTAAAATTCAGAATCTGTCATAAACTCAATTGAAATTCAGAAGTTTAAAATCAGTTAATGTGTTTTAATTTGGCATTACATTTTGTGAACATAAATATATAACTTTTATAAATTTTAGTGTAAATTCTTAATCCAATTAATGTTTTTAAATTCAAAATTAAAATTCTTAACGTAAACTTTTTTTTCAGAATTTGAATAAAAATGAATATCAATTGATATTTCCTATATTTCAATTGGAAATTCTGTATATATGTATATTAGGATGGGGCGATTAGTATGGAAGGAAAACATCTTAATGGGCGCTTCGCGTTTCTGATTCTTGGGATTGTACTGAGCAAAAAAGCCCACTAGACCATACGTCTACGGTGAAAATCGATCTTCCAGATTTTGACTTTACGGCAAAAAAAGTCCTATTTTGAAATTAAAAATTAACCCCTTAAACCCCACCCACAAATATGATTGATGCATTAATCTGCTAGAGAATCTTCCAACGAAGAGATTGATACCATAATCTTGGATAAGCTCCTTCTACTTAATGAGATATGTCCATCCCACACATTGTTACTTTCACAAAATACGGCTAAAAAGTTAAAATCTGGAAGCTAGATTTTCACCGTAGACGTAATCACAAGAATCAGAAACGCGAAGCGCCCATTAAGATGTTCAAATCGCCCCACCCTAATGCATATATTCTGCATTATAGTTGGCAGAATATTGGGTATTAAAAATAAATTGTTTCCATTGGCTGTTGCTAGCAAAGAAAATTTTTAATTTCATTTTAAATTATGAATTTTTTTTCATCATATTAATAAATAAATCATCATATAAAATTTATGAAACATTTTATGAAAAGCTATGAAGCTTCTTCATATTTATGAAACATTTCATAAATATGGAATATACAATTATATGTAAAAGTGATACATTTTTTTTTCTTGTTTCTAGCATCTATATTTAATATACATATAAAATTATCAAAGTAGGCAAATTAGGTTTTTAAATTTTTTAGCTTTATTTGGATTTTAAGATTTCGAGCATAAAAATATCTTTTTCTTGGGCTTTTTGGGCTTTTCATAGCTTTTTTAAGATTTGCTGACTTAAGGTTTTTCTATATTCAAGAAATATTATTTATTTTATTAACTTTGAAATTTTTTTTTAAAGTTTAGCTTTTTTAAGTTTTTTATTTTTATTTTTTTGCTTTAAATAAATTGAATTTAGCTTTTTTCTGATAATAAAAGTGATCGATTTTTTGTTAATTTTTACGATATATGTTTAATAGGGTGAATTTAAAAAATTAGATTTTGGGATATCATCATTTTTTGGATTTTTTTTGACTAAAAAAACAAAACAACGGCACAATTTTTTTTTGAAAAATTTGAACTCCTTCCCCTCCTTCAAGGCTGGCAAAAAACACGATTTTCAGGCCTAGTTTCTATAGAGCAAAGACATGAATATAATGCAAATATTACTTTACCAATCGATTCCTCACAAAAAAATAATAATGTGAGCATTTTTTAACACTTCCGGTCGCACCAAATAGCCACAAGAGTGGGCCGAAAATTAATTTTTTTTCAAAAAAATTTTAAAAACTGTTTTTTTTTTTTTACACCGACAATTAAAACGTATCTCAAACTGAGAAAAAATGTATGTATTTAATGTTAATGGTTAAAAAGTTACTGCCAGTCGTTAAAAAGTTCTAATAATAAAAAATTAAATTTTTATTAATATTTTAATTTTACGTCACTTTAAAAAATTATCTTAAGGCCCATTAGTTGTTACTTTCTGTTGCCGTTCTGTGTCGTTCTGTTCTGTAGGTAATGTTTTGTAATTACTTTTTCTGTGAGGGGAATCAGCTTTTTTAAAAAGTAAAAGAAACTCAAACCAAAAACATTCAAGTCAGGGATGATAAATGCGATTTTAAAGTAGTACCAACCTGCATATAAAATAGTACTTTTTCGGCATCACAAATATAAAAAAAAATTTAAATATAAATTAACAAACAAATCTTTGTACCCTCCAAAATGAACAATTACAAATGAAATCAAAAAAATATATTAAAAAAAAAATATGTTAAGAGGTGAAAACAAAAATTTTGAGGTGAAAAACTTTTTTGGATGTTAAAAAATAAATTGTGTCGTGAAAAACATTTTTGGGGTAACAAACCTATTTTGAGGTGAAAAAAAAGTTTTTGTGGAGAAAAAAGAATTTGCGTTGAATTTTAAATATTATTCACCTCTTAGCGTCTGATGGAAAAATATGACGATATATTTTATACACCAGACACTACAATGAATTCTAATAATATACAGTCCATTTTACACCAATTTGTATGGAAAATTTAGAGGTACTTTAAGATTGTCACTCATTACTTTTGGACCGCTGGACCGATTTTGCTCATTTTCAATACCAAACTTTTCGGAAAAATGTACATAAAGCTATGTAAAAACGAGCAGTGCGTACTAAGAAAATTAGCCGATATTGATTTAAATTTTTTTTTTTAAATTTTGAGATTTTTTCTTAAATTCAGCAAATTTTTAATATTTTTTGAATGTGCTATTAATATCTTGCTGTATTGAATTACATTTCTCACAGTTTTTTGCGAATTCAATCCTTGTGATTGGTAGCAAACAAATTCAATTTCACATTTTTATAAGATTTTTATTATTTACTTTTTTGAAAATTAAAATTAGTTAATAATAATTATAACCCTTAGTGATAGAATTCAATAATTGGTTTAATCGATTAATAAAATTCTAATATAATCATCTGTAATCAGTCACACTCAGTGAAATCGTTTGATTGAATTCACAGCGTTTGGTTCCGAATTAATTTATTGTTCATATGGAACTGCAAATCGAATTAATAATTATTGAATTTTAAAGGGACCAAGAAATTCATACATAGAACCAGTGTTGCCAGGTATGTTGAGCATAAAATCGTCCAATTTTCCAATAAAAATCGTCAAAATCGTCATTTTATTTTCAAAAATCGTCAAAAAATCGTCAAAACAAAAAATATTTGTTACAAGTGGGATAAAGTTTTAATAAAAACAAAAGAATAATAATGTAATTCACATTTCAAGTGCTCATGTACTATCGGTTTAATATAACATGATTTTTGACACTTTTCTGTAATTTAAACTTCGAAAATCATGATATTTTATAACGATAGCACTTTACCATTTTAACTGTTAATTCCTTTTACATAATTCTGTAAACACCACTGCAGTAGCACAATTTTTAAATCTTAAATCTTTTTACATAGTTTAGAAATTCTTTAACAATGTTATTTTCTTTAATTATTAAATTTGGACTTCCATTAACGAATTAAAGTTTCAAATTGCATTACATGTGATGACATAGTTTAATACAATCAATTGTGAAATTTTTGATTATTTCATATTTTTCATTTTGGGTTGGTTTTTAATATTGCTAAAAATTATTTATTATTTTATTAATTATTTATTTTTATTTAAATATTGTTTATTACTACATGTTTTTAAATTTTCAAATATAAATTGTGAATATCTGAAGTTTCACTTTGGAACACTTTATTTATATTATTATTAGGCATGTTTTTAATTCACCGGATTTATTTTTGGATTTATTAATCAGAATATTCGAACTCGATGTTTGCTTCGCAAAAACCTGGATGTTTTTTTTTTTTTTAATTTAAAAAATATTTTATTTTTGTCTCAATTTTACACTAATTAAACTTTATAAAAATATAAATATTAAAAAAGCAGGGTTGGCATTCAATAACTTTTCATAATAACGATTGGCTATCACAGTATCACGGTGATTTTTTAAGAATAGCAAATAAACATGTTTTGCTGACATATTAAACGTTTGTCAAAAAATCGTCATTTTGGAAGCAATAATCGTCCAATCGTCATTTAGTAATTTAGGTACTAAAAATCGTCAAAATGACGATAAATCGTCAAACCTGGCAACAGTGCATAGAACATTTGTAAATCGTACTAAATGAGTCATAGGAGTATCATGGTACATCTGAGGTTCAAATAGTACCATGAAAAGTACTATAGTACCAACTTTATCATCCCTGATTCAAATATTGAGAAAAAGATTTCACAACAAACCAGTACATACGCACTTTAGGCTGTCAACGTTGAATTCAAGATATATTTATATCAATATATCTTGGTTGAATTCTATTTTCAATAGATTTTTCCGCAACAGAACAGAACGAAAAAGTGAAAACTAACCACACATACAGACTTTCAATTGAACAGAAACAAAACAGATGATTCGTAACAGAACAGAACGTACAAACTTATTTTGCCTTTAAACTTTATTTTTCCAAAATGTCGACCATTTTAAATTTAGCAGAAAAAAAATCAAGACGAATTTTAGGTAAATATACTGTTTTAAATATAAATATTCTGTTTAATAACGCGATAATTAAACTATTGTATAAAAATACTTTAGATGTTCGAACGTGTACTAATTTTGACGTCTTACGTCATTTTATGACAATCCATTGTCTCAATAAAAAGAAAAATGTGTGTACTTCAGCAACAACTCTTGCCTCGGAAATCGAAATCGACGTTCAAAAACTAAATCTTTTCCCAAAGCAACGCTATTATCTTCGAAATAAGATCATTAAACTTTACAACAAATTTTGCAATGCTAAACCTAATCTTAAACGACAAAGCGTGGTTCAAACGAAACGTTTCATGGGATTATATAATCAGCTTTTTCTCTATACACAATCAACTCAACGAGCGAAAATGAAATAGAAGACGAAATTTTAATTAACACCGATGACAAATATAAAGATCCAGATTGGATGCTAGCCGAAGCTAAAGATAGTGTGCGTAAGTTTTTATTTATAAGCCCTAAGATTTGTCGACTATTGGACAGTCTTGGAATCTCTACATACTCTATGGCCCATTTATTCCTTGAACTAAAACGTCTTAACAACATAGAAGGAAATGTCTCTCGTTCATTTTTGTTAAAAAGCCGGTCTGTGTCCAATCGGTTAAATGGCTCCAGGAATTTGAGTTTCCGGATGGCTAAATATTACATTGGGACGGGAAGAGAATGGAAAACAACAGCCGCGATATGGTCGAGAGATTGGTGATAAGTGTTTCTGCACCAAACGGTCTACAAAAACTAATTTCCTGTAACTTTATTGATAATGGTATAGCGAAATCAATTTCATTCGAACTGAAAAAGCAATGTTATCAATTAAAAATCACAAACAAAATAGCTGGCATTTCGTACGATACAACCGCAGCAAATTCAGGCGTGGAAGGTGATGCCGCTACTTTGTTTAAAAAATCAATAAACAAGTGTTTGAATCGTCGTCCCTGTGGACTTCATCAGATGGAATTATGTGTACCAAATCCATTTAGAGAGGTTGTAATGAAGACAGTAATTGCTGGAGTACCCATTTTTGGAAAATTTCGAAAATGGTTTATACATAATCGCGATTTAAAAATTACGCCAGCCTACAATTCAAACACATCTTGAGAAAAATCGGCAATCATTAATTAATTTGTATGTTAACCAAACTAAGATAACCCAAAGAAGAGATGATCACCCAGAAGTGGCAGAACTAGTGCTAGTTCACTTAAATGCGAACCCTGGTTACAAATTGAAAGCTTGTGGAGCCGATCATCACTCCCGATGGCTTTCAAAAGTAATTTACATTTTTAAAATTATGCTTTTTAAAGAACACTTTCAGACTTTCAGAATTTGATTCAATGCTTTTGTATTCCATAACGGTTTACTTAAAAAATTGAATTTTTTGTTGGAACTTAAAGAATTTTCAAATATCAATGGAAAGTATTTTTCTCCAATTTCAAGTAACGTGATAGCCACACAGTTAAGCCACATAGTTGAACGAAGACATCGCTGCAGTTGCCATTTTTGATGAGCGAATTCCGTTTGAAGAAAAGGAAGAATTGCGAATTACACTATTAGGAGGCGTAAGTAAAAATTTTGGTACAAATGACTTAGTAGAAAACTGAGATGATGTCATTCCTTCTACAATGGACGAAAATACCACAGCTTTTCTTAATCTAATGCGTTCCACTAATGAACTTCGTTATGATCAGGATTTCATTAATATCGAAGAACAGAATGAAGTTTTAAACAATGATAAAGAAGAAAATGCAACATTGACAAATAAAAATTTCGTTTTCTCAAAATCACCCTTAGATTTTGTTACAACACAAAGTCTGAAAACTAGTTAATTTTGGAATTAGGAATTTCTTTCATGCGATATAATGCATTTGAGTGCCCAAGACACGAAAGTTTTGTAAATGGAATCAAAATGGCGAAAAATATAAAATCAACTAGCATTTACACTGAATAATTGGTTGGACGAATAACACGATTGAATGATGCATGTTTATTGAAAAATAAAAACGAATTGAATAGTTTAGCTATTACCACGGTAGATAATAGTGAAAATTAAATTATTTTACTTTTTTACGAAGAAATTTTGTAAACTTTATTTTAAAAAAAAATATTTATTTTGCCCTTAATAAAATGTTTAACCTTTATAACTTTTTAACCGTTAGCGATAACTATATAGTTTTTCCACAATTTTTCTTAGTTTGAAATACGTTTGAATTGTCGATGTAAAAAAAAACAAAACTGTTTTTAAAATTTTTTTGAAAAAATTTAATTTTCGGCCCACTCTTGTGGCTATTTGGTGCGACCTGGAAGTGTTAAAAAAATGCTCACATTATTAATTTTTTGTGAGGAATCGATTGGTAAAGTAATATTTGCATTATATTCAATAGTCTTTGCTCTATAGAAACTAGGCCCCAAAATCGCGGTTTTTGGCAGCCTTGAAGGAGAGGAAGGAGCTAAATTTTTTTAAAAAAATGTGTGCCATAATTTTTCTCAAAAGGATTCTAAAAAATGTTGATATCCCAAAAAAACGAAAAAGGCATTTGAAAAAAGCACCCTAATAATTATACAAGGTGGCGCAAAAATAACCTTCCGATGTTTTTTTGGCTGTAATTAAAAAAAAAAAAATGAAAAACTTTGATTCTTCTTGTGGATTATTTTTATTTGGTAATTTAATTTTTTTTACATCAAGTCGAGAATATGATGTCATGTAAATGGCCGCCGCCACAGTTGATTGTCATTTGAGCCCTTTTTATGGCATTTTCCATCACTTTGGCCAAAACTTCCGGCGATAGGTCCTCACATTCTTGACGGATATTGTCTTTAAGAGCTGCAAGAGTCTGAGGCTTGTTGACATAAACCCGCGACTTCAAAAAGCCCCACAAAAAGAAGTCTGGAGCGGTCAAATCAGGCGATCTTGCTGGCCAGTGCAAATCGCCAAAACGGAAGATTAGGCGCCCGGGAAATGCATCCTTCAGCATATCGGTTGTGGCACGTGCAGTGTGTGCCGTTGCACCGTCCTGTTGGAACCACATGTTTTCCAATCCCAATTCATCAAGTTGCGGCAAAAAGAACTCGTTGATCATTGCTCTGTAGCGCTCACCATTCACAGTAACCGTTTGGCCCGCGACGTCTTCGAAGAAAAAAGGTCCGATGACTTCTTCAGCGAAAACAGCACACCATACAGTGACTTTGAGCGGGTGTAATGGCTCTTCGTGGGTTACACGCGGATTTTCAGTGCCACAGAAGCGTAAATTTTGCTTATTTACGTACCCGCTAAGATGGAAATGGGCCTCATCACTCATGATTATTTTTGATGAAAAATGATCTTCCTCTTGGTGGTGATTAAGGATGGCTTGAGCGTATGTTACACGCGATTGGCGGTCAGCAGCTAACAGCTGATGCACCGTCTGGACTTTGTAGGGAAACATCTTCAAATCTTGTACCAAAATTCGCTGTAAAGACCGTCGACTGATACCCATTTGCGTGGCACGTCGTCTGGTCGATGTCGACGGCGCTTCCATGACATCCTCGGCTACAGCAGCAATATTCTCTGCAGAACGGCAATTCCGGGGTCTGCCACACCTGGCAGCATCTCGTGTTGTGCCAGTCTCTTCGAGGCGAGCGGCTAAACGTCGCAGTGTTTCACCAGTAGGCGTGGGACGGCCAGGAAATCTGCGACGAAATTCACGTTGTGCCAAAGTCACCGACCGATTATTGGTCAAATAAATAGTCACCAATATTCCGCGTTCTGGAGCAGTGTAGCGTAACATTGTTTATTAACGTGTATTTCGCATGTGTTTACTACACAAATGTCAAAACAGAACTAACATTAGGAGCCAATCGCAAAATTTATAGCATTTTCTGATAGGAGGATTACTTTTGCGCCACCTTGTATATAAAAGTAATAGAATTATTTTTGATTAAGTGTACCATATACACTTAGACCTGGTTCACACACGGCAATTTTACTTGCGCAATTCTTGAATTTATAGAAGAGAGAGGGAAAGAGAATGATAGGGGGTACAGACTTGCCCGTACTCCAATTCCGTTTTGTTTTGTCATCCGCAATTTTCAACACTGCAGGTTGATATACGAAAATTGCTGAAACAAACTTTTCCTGTGTGAACACAAAAGCAATTTCAAAGGAGAATTGAAGAAAAATTGCGCAATTATAATTGCCGTATGATCAATATCTATTTAATTTGACCATATATAACAAATATTTAACATACGATACAATGATATATGATGATATATTACCAGGCTCGGATCCAGAAAAAGGTTTTGGTTAGGGAAGTTAGAGTATTTTTGAATATTTTGGATCCGAGGTGTATATTACGCCATATTAAAAAAAATTCATGAACTTAGTACGAGATATGAACATATATTGTAATATATTGCCACACATATAATCATATATAATCATGATATCAAATTGTATATAGAAACTTTTTTCATCGGGAGGTACTATTGGAAATGTTGTCTAGCTTTTAAGTATTTTATTATTATTCTAAATTTATATTGTACAATAATTATTTGTTTCTATTCTTCCTCTCATTGCTTTGAAAACAGTATCAAGTTGCACAACTTTATTCAGTCGCTGAGGCATCGAAAAATGAAACTGGTGGTGGTGAAGGTATTGAAGTATTAAAAAATGAACCCTTTAGTAATCATCCGTTATTGGGTAAATATAATTTGCATTGATTTGAATTTATCTAAAAAATATATACTAATTCAATATTTGGAATTTGATTAATTAATCGCAGGTGGCAAATATAGTTCCGGTCAGTATACATATAAAATTTATCATTTGGCATCAAAAGTTCCAGCATTTATTAGACTATTGGCACCAAAGGGATCCTTAGAAATACATGAAGAGGCATGGAATGCTTATCCATATTGTAAAACAGTCATTACGGTAAGTTCCAGTGAGAAAAAACTAAGTTTTTATGAAAAATTGTATCTTAAATGCAGAGAATTATATTGTATAATTAATGACAATCTCCCATGTTCGACTTTTTTGAATGGGATAGGACAATTGCCCCTATGGCGGCAATTGTCCTTACTGACTGACTAGTTGGTATTTAATTAACATTTCCCGCATTACGCTTCCAGTTCTGGTGGACCTTATTTGACCGCCCTTAGACAAGTTTTATTTAATGAACCAAAAATCGATTAATTAATTATTTTACAGTCAGTATTCTAACAACATATTTCGATTGAAAACAAATTTTACTAAACTTTTGTGAAATTAATTAGAAGCGAATTAAACAAATTTATTCGCTACTAATGTTCCAATTAAGTTCATTTATAAAACTTACAAATATTAATTTTAAAAAATAATGTTAAATCTTAAAATGTATGCTTTTTGTGAACCAGAAGTTGGACCATAAACGGCGTTTTTTATAGAGGTATAGAACTTTGAAATGGAATAAAACAAAGACGAATTTTTTAAATTGACATGAAATTTACTTTATTCAAAAGATAATCTTCTGGCATTATAATTTAAATTATAATGCCAGAATGAATTTTCCTTCATTAAATTAATTGTGGCACGTGCTGTGTGACATATCGCGCCGTCTTGTTGAAACCACAGCTCCTGCACATCATGGTTGTTCAACTGATGAACGAAAAAGCCAGTAATCATGGCTCTATAGCGGTCACCATTGACTGTAACGTTCTGACCAGCATTGTTTTGAAAGAAGTACGGACCAATGATTCCACCAGCCCATAAAGCACACCAAACAGTCAGTTTTTCTGGATGTAACGGTGTCTCAACCTACACTTGATTATTATTATGACATTTAACCAAAAGTGAGCTTCATCGCTAAACGAAATTCGCAAAATTCGTGCGCGGTACGTACTTCAAACAGAACCTTGATTTTTAAAATAAATTGCACAATTTGAAAGCGTTGTTCAGGCGTCAGTCTATTCATGTTGAAATGCCAAACTAAACATAAATCTCTTGACAGCTGACAAAATGGCCAATGCCAACTTAAAGTTCTATACCTGTATAAAAAACACCCTTTATAATAAAAACAACAAAAAACACAACATTCAACAAAAAAGAAAATCAAATTCTTTGTTACCAAAATTTTCAAGTAGAGCCCCTGCAGAGTTTTTTTAAGAGCATAAAAAACAGCAAACTTTAGACGTCCTTGTTGTACAAAATAATTAAAAATAATAACTATACGGCCGGTATTATGAATCAATACGATAGTTTGTTTATGAAGGATAAATCTCCCTATTTAGTACTTCAACAATTTCAGATTGTTCAAAACAACTATTTTATAAACCATAAAACAGGTTAAGTGACAGAAAGTATATAGCCTATAAGGGACTACTCCCTCTTTCCTCCCTCCCATACCCTATTTTCCTGATCAATACAATGCACTGCATGAGTAGGGGGCATCCCCTGAGTATTGGTTAAAATTAAAAAAAAAAAAAAACTAAGCAACTATTTTTAAAATTGAAAATTTAGAGTCTATTACGCATGTTATAAGGTCTGGGTGTTTCATTTGTTTAAACAAGCCATTTCCAACGCTCTCTTCTAAAAAGCTAATAGAGTTTCGAAAAAATGTGTTAACAGTGGTACTTTTAATTAATTTTCGGCTTTTAAGCAATTTTAATTCAATTTTAAAGTTATTTTGTTTTGTGAAAGGCGTGGTAGAGAAGAATGAGTGTATTTTCTAAAAATCATAACTACATTGTAAATTTTCAATTTTCTGAATCAGACTGCGCAGTTTCTGGTATTGAACCTTCGTCAGTGATCCTGTTTTTTTTTTTTTTTTTTTTGAATAATGTAATATTTGTTATGTTTTTATTTGTTCGATTGCGTCTATATGAAATTTTCTGTGCAATCACTGACCGTGGTATATTTAAACTGATTTTTAATGCCACATGAACTCGCACTACACTTTAGATATACCGATTTAGCGCACTGATCTATCGTCCGGTTTAATTTTTGTTTAATTTTTTCTTAACATAAGTTTTGCATAATTAACACAAAATTTTGTTTATATATACTAAAAAATATGCAATAAAAAACCTGTAAAAAACTGTTTCTCTTAAAACCAGTTGATATATAAAATTTAACAGATGTTGAGTGTCGTGGTGCTTCTTTAGTCTATATGTTCGTTGGTTTAAAACCTGATAATTATAACGTTGATTTTTAGTACTTTAATCAAAAATATTAATAATCATTACAAAACAAAAAACCGCAGTTTATTTTGAAACTCATTTATTTGAGTAGTAATCAGTAGTTGTTATTTTTAACTGTAACTATAGTTGTTTTTTTTATGAAATAATGCAAAACAACTATTTTGACAATTATCTTTAAAAAGAACTGAATAAAAAACTGTATTTTTTAACAATTGTTTGAAAAAGTTATTTTATTATTTTTGTAAACAACTACCAAAACAGTAGTTTTGCAGTAATCAGTTAATTTTTGTTAGTTATTCAAAAATACAAGTTTATATCGAGTTCTGAAAAATTCTCATTTTGTTTATATTTGTTTTTATTGATATATTCAGAGTTTGCAAATAATAATTAGAAAATTGTATTTTATCTCCAAAACATTAAAACGTCATAACTGGAGTACCGTTTGGAATTTTGACGTTGCATTTTATGGACGATGTAGAAGTTAGAAATTTTTATTGTAATTGAAAGAAAAAAAGTTTTTTCTTTTTTAAAAAATATTTTTAAAATGCCGAAAAAATAACTGTTGACAAAATTTTTGTAGTAAAAAATTGTCAGTTGTTTTTACTGCATTGTTAGTTGCTTTTACTGCATTTAGTTAGAAACAACTACATTTTTAATTATGTTAATGGTAATTACCTATGTCGCATTTTTAAATTACAATTGTTTTAACTGTTCAGTAGATTCTACTGTAAAACTTTTTTGAGTGGATATTTCTTTTGTTTTTAAACTTCAATTGCATTTGGTTTTTAAACTAAAACTTTTCTATTTAACTATAAAGTTATTGAAAAAGAATTATAGAGTTAGAATTATAGAATTATGAGTTAAATAAAATATGCACTTAAATATTTAATAGTCAGTTAAAGGTGTAATGGTTAGGACTGTTACACAGATGGTCCCGTGTTCAATTCCCGGTGACGATAACATCAATTTAGAAAAATAATATGTATGAGTTTTCTATTCCTCATATACTATATCGCAGCGCCCACCTTCGGTGTTGCCATATCACTTAACCCCACTGAAGTAAAATAATAAACCAAGGCTATGAAAAAAAAGCTTCAGTAAAGTTCTGAGTATTTAAGCGTGTAAGTAGCGCACAAAGGAATTCACTAGTAACCCAAAATTCATAAATGGCCATTACCCTCTCGCTTACAAAAAATTGAGAATACTGAGTTGCTCATAGTGATAGAATAATTTATTACTTTTATATTAGAAATAAGTGGTTACTCATTACCCTCTCGCTTACAAAAAATTGAGAATACTGAGTTGCTCATAGTGATAGAATAATTTATTACTTTTATATTAGAAATAAGTGGTTACTCATCATGATAGAATAAGTTGTTACCAAGTAGTTTCAAAATAAGTGGTTATCTTTAATTTTTTTAAGAAATCTTGAAAAAAAAATTTTAAAATAACTTAATCTTGGAAAATTTATTTGTAAAAATGTTTAAAACATTTACCGTAAAAAATGTTTTAACCAATTACCATTAACTAACTATTTTGCAATTACATATAAGTACTTATATAACCCATTATCAGTCACTCATTTTTTTTTTTTTTTACGTTGAACCAACACTCAGGGGATGCCCCTACTAATGCATTGTGTTGATATCAGGAAAATAGGTTATGGGGAGGAGGAAAGAGGGAGTAGTGTTTGTGGACATTTGACTTGATTTTTTCTAAATTGTAATTTGAAGGGAAGACTTCCGCAGGGAGACAATTCCACATGCGGCTAGTGCTATTGAAAAACTAATTTTCTCTGTAATGCGTTGTGCGATTTGCCGGGCTAAAGACAACAAACGGATGAGATCTACTTGACAAGCGGGTAGTACGAACAGAGACCCGGGCTTTCGGGATGAGTCGGCTTATCTCAGCTGAACACTTCCCATGGTAATATCTATAGAACAAAGTCACACAACCCACATTCCGACAATGCTCCAACGAGTCAATAGAGTTCGAAACCCTACTGTCGTTGATAAGCATCAATTTAATACAAATTCTTGTGTTTGTACTTGAAATTTATGAATTTTATCTGAAAATACACTTCATTTCTTCAGATACCCGGCCGAACATCACCTTTCGGACGAACTCTGAAGTCGAATACTCGGTCGGACACTGGGAATAGCATTTATAATATTTCTATAGATTAATTTTGATCCACAATAGCATGATTTTGTTTAAAAACTACCCAGCCAGAAACATACGAACCAAATAATATGTGGTCTAAAACTAGATTTTCCAAAATAAAAATAAATAAAATTAAATTTAAAAATATTTTGGTCCTGCCGGAACCCTGCCCGCCAGATTGGCAGCCGTGAGCTCTACCCACTGAACTAACGAGACACATAATACTTGATAGCGTAAAACGTAAGTTATTGATAACAGCTAACTAACCGCTGAAAAAAAAAATGATTCTAAAAAAAGATTTTTCACAAACATAAAAAGAGCACAATTTTAAAATTTTTTTAAAAGCAATTTCTGCTAACGTTGGCACATCGGTCTAAATCAGGACTTTGCCAGGGATTTAATTTTTTTACGTTTGAAAATTTTATAAATCAAGTGCTGGCAAAGCACATTTTGCCAACATTGGGAAAGCGTTGTAAGTAAGGTCTTTCCCAGTGCTTTAATTTTAGTTTCTGCCAATGGTACTAAAATAAAGTGCTTTACAGTGTTTGATTTTTCTGACCATCGGCAATTTCTGACTGGATAGTAATTTAATTTATTACTTCTTTTAATTTAATTTATTACTTCTTTTGAAAGATGTAGACATTTTATAAATATATTTTAAAATATATGCTGAGCATTACCAAATTTTTGAGACCAATTTTGTACAAAAATTCAAAAATTTACTCAAAAATTTACTTTTCTATTTTTTTCCATAATTAACTGGATAATACTCATCGTTTGAGCACTATTGCCCAATTCGGGCCACCCTAATGTGTATTAAAACTTTAAAACGGTCTATGCGGGAACTTTTTTAAAAACCGCAAAAAATAGGTTTCTTTATATTTTTTATACAATTAATGGATATAACAGGATGAACATACTTTTGTATGAAATTGTGTATATTTTCATACAATCTTATACAAAAATGTAACATTTAGTGCAATTTTACCACACTAAAACTCTGTTCTAATTATATTTCGATTTATCAGTTTACATACAATCATATACAAATATTCCAGTTCAGCATCCGGATACAAACATATCTGGGTATTGCACAATTATATCTATTTTTAGCAGTTTATATATAAAGTAATACAATTAGATACAAAACCGATACAATCTATACAATTCTATCGGACCATAATTCGGGTAAAAATTGTACTGGACATTTATCTAATCGCATTAGATTAGATCTAAACCCATACAAAAAGAGACAAATATATGGGCCCATATTTCGGATGAAATTTAACAAGATCACGTATATCGTGACATAGAAATTGATATGACTACCTAAAGCCACATATACATTTTTTTAAACGGGAAACTAAGTACAATATATGAACATATATTGTAATATATTACCACACATATAAGCATATATGATGATATCAAGTTATATGTGAGTATATAGAAATTATTTTCATCGAGAAGTCTACGTAAGGTACATAGGCCTAAAATCCAAAAGGTCCTAACTACAATTCTTAGTTTTCTACATAAAGCTTAGTATTCCAATTTTAGAAAGACGGATTTATTTCTGTTAAAAAAATTCATGGAAAAAGTAAGTAATCTAATTACGGCCTTTTGTAATCGATTTTTCTAAAACCAAAAAGCCGTAACTCCAATACAAAACTTGATGCTAAAAATAAAAAATACTACTTGTCGACAGTAATTAAAAAAGTTTTTATGTATTATTATATTTTTTTTGTATTTTTAAAACAAACGCATTTTAACTATTTGAAAAAAATTGATTAATTTATTTAGAGAAAATAAAATAAAACTAAATTGATTAAACAAAAAACAGTGTAAATCATTAAAAAAACTACAACATTTTGTTTAATAAATATATTGAAATTGTAGTTACGGCCTTTTGGTTTTCGTGAATTAAATTGTTGTTTTTGGACGTAAACGTGTAAAATTTTGTTGGAAGGTATATTTTTGTTAACTGCATCGTAATCAATCAAAAAAACCAATTTTAAATGTTTGTTAGTTACGGCCTTTTGGATATTAGGTGACGATATGTATAATAATATTATTAGTGTCCGACCGAACTCATTTTTTTCGGCCGAAGCCGAGGCCGAACTTCGGCCATAATATCAATGTTCGGGCCGAAACCGAAGCCGAAACCGAACTTTTTGTTTTAATAAAAGAAATATTTAAATTGTTTTTTAGATCAATAAATTTAAACCAAAAAGTTATTAAACGTAAACAAAAATAAAAATGTATAGGTATATTTTTTTAAAAAATCATATTTGGAAAATAGTTGTACTATTTTAAGTACAAAAAAGAATAAAGTATTTGTATTATATTTTAAGTCAAAGAAAAATAGTTGGTCGATTTTTAAGTTGATATAGAAAAACAAACTTAAACTTTAATATTTGAAATTAAAATTAAAAAGTTTGATATGGTAATGACAGAAAAGCAAATTTTTCCGCATTCACCCATGTGAATTGCTTCGTCTATCAGAATACAGCTGTCTGGCATCGCTAAAAAGCTGTTCGCTAGCTACACTAGTTGGTGGGGCTGATAAATATTTTATTGCTACAGCTTTTATATTTGTAAATGGACTTGAATTCCAATACTCAAATATATTTATATTTCGGGACTTAAATGCTCCGTAATAAACATTTTATTTTCTTTTTCAATAAATTTCTTTTCATGTCTATCCCAAATTGATGAACCTGTTAATCTCTTTTTAGGATTACTTACTACTCGAAATTAATTGCAAAATATAAAGTATACGTTTATTTGAATTATATCGCATTAAACTTGATTATTGCTTATAAGTCTTGCAGGTATATCTCTGGAAATTTTTTTTAAACTCTTGGCTTTTTGAAATTTTTTCACACACATTGATATTTAAATATTGTGTTTTTTTTTGGTATTCTATCACAATCAACGTTGTATTTTTTTATGTAGTTTTTTTTGTAAATTCTGAAAAGTAAATATAACTACAGTTGCTATTTATTTGTGCTTTTTATAAATAATCATAAAAAGTTCATTAGTTCGGCCAAAATTTGGCCGAACACCGAACTTGGCCGAACTTCACTTTTTGGCCGAACTCCGAAGCCGAAGCCGAATACTCGCTCGGACACTAAAAATTATATACAGAAATATTGAAAAATACATACATATATGAAGGATAATATTCAACGAATATTTTCTCCAAAACTAATACGTGTTACACGATGAAGCTTTCAGATCGATGAAAACCATCTAATCATTTTTTATAAATAAAAAAAAAATTAAAAAAATGTTTGGCCAATTTGAGATAAATTGAGTTTTGCATTTTCCAAATTCAGTAAAAAAATAATAATAAACAATATACTAAAAATTATTGCAAATTTGTCAATATTTAACCACTCGTACTTCTCCCATTTGTTGGAAAAATTAAAAAAAGTTGTTAGATTGTTACTTAGTCTCTTTTAGAGACCAAATACTGTTTTCCTGTAGCGGAGCAATTCACTTTAAGAGCAACATATCTGAAAAGTTTGGTTGAAAAATGTTCAACGGATCTGTGATGTGTCCCTAATCAGTTAAAGTAGACAATAAAACGAAATTTGTCTTTATTAAAATTAAAAAAAAGTGTTAACACATTTTTACCAATTAAAAAAAAAAAAAATTTTTACAAGTTTGATATCATTTTTATTAATAATAAAAATTATGTTTTTTCGACCTTTAATTGTGCAATGAAACTTAAAAATTATTCAAGTTCGGAGCCGATAGCCTATGTAGCTAGTGCTCCTTAAATTGTTATATTAGATTTATAATGAATTGTGTGTCTAATAAAGAATAATATTCAAGTTCAAGGCCATACTCTATATTTCCTAATTAGCATATTGTCCTAACAAATAATCTATAGAGTTTTTGTTTTCAAATTTATTAATTGACCACTTTCAGGAATGTGTTGATAGATCCATTTCGGGAACTTTCTAGGTTCCTATCATCAGAACACGTTTTGAAAGAAGTGACAATCCCATGAAAAACATCAAACATTCGTATAAACTAGTTTTCTCACTAAATGAGAACTAATATATGAGCTCGAAGTTAAAGATTATCACCATTGATCAAAAATAAATTGAAAACATATTTGTTATGTGCAATAGGGTGATAACTTTTTTTGGACAACATTCTCCCCAGGGGTTTTCTAATGGCAAATATTGTATTAATGATAAAAAAAAAACTATTTCAGTTCAATTTGGTAAAAAAACCTTGCGCACCGACAGCGATTTCTAAAATGCCTTTAATATATTTATTTTAAATTTTTTTTAATAACAATTTTTTTTAATAACAATTTTTTTTAAATATGGTTTATACATATGTAAGTAAGAAATTTGGAAGAAAACTATTCCATTGACTCGAAAACGGACTTTACTATTGATATCAGCATGCCTTAATTATATAGATGTGATGGTCAGACGTTGAGGCATCAAAAAAAGTTTTTTTTTTAACTTTGTTTGATTCAAAACTTAACGCGTTTGGTGCGGAACCTTTTTTAACGATAGCGAAAAACTAAAAACGCAGTTCTTAATATTTGTCCATGCCCTACACGATTTTGTCTGGGGAGATTTGATATTTGCAAAAAAATGCAAAAAGTTATCACCCTAATGTGCAAGGTCTACCTTTGGTAGATTTTCAATAAACGCTTTTTGTTGTTTTTATCCTTTTTATTTTCACACTTGTTTTGTTTAAAAGCAAGATGTAAAGGGGGAGTAAACAAGACCGTACTTTGTCTTTTATACAAGTTTGATATAATTTTTATTAAAAATAAAAATTATGTTTCAAAACGTGTTCTGATGATGGGAACCTAGAAAATTCTGAAATAGATCTATCAACACATTACTGAAAGGGTCAAATAATAAATTTGAAAACAAAAAACCCTATAGATTATTTGTTAGGACAATTTCCCAATAAAGAGTATGGCCTCACACTTAAATAATTTTTCATTTTTAAAAAATATTTTAAAAACAATAATTAATTTTTTTTTTTAAATTTTGTTTTATATTTTAATAATTTGTTTTTTTTTTTTTTATTTATATTATTTGAAATTATTTTAGTTTCTTAATCTTACCTAAATAAATTTTATACTAAATTTTAATCTACACATTTTCTAGAATCCTAAATTTATGAAAGATGGTTTTAAAGTAATCATAGATTCTCTGCATTTAGCCGGTACTGATGAATCTGAAAATGTAAGTTTAAACAAAAGTTCTAAATGTAATTAATGGTATTTTTTTCTTCTTCTTTCCCTTTTTTATATCATCTAAATGTATTTTATAATAATGCTTCAAAAAAAAAAAATAACAAAAAAAAAATATGGTGTTGGATTATTTTTTAAATTTAAAAATTATTAAACAATTGTTTGCAATTATAAACTAATAACATTAATAATAATAATAATATTTAATGGTTATGAACTTCTATCTATGTGTGACATGTGTGTGTGTATAATTGTGCTTTTTAATTAATAATAAAATAAATAACTACGCATTTTCAACAATTAAAAAAAAAAAAAATTAAAATAAAATCACTTGAATGAAAATCTTTATAAAAACCAGAATCCTGGCTATATGAAAGATAATTTTATCATAATCATTGAATCTCATCATATTGCTGATATAGGCGATCAGGAAAATGTGAGTTTTATTAAAACCAACAATAACAAACATTGTAGTAACTAAAATGGTACTAAATATAATAGAGGTATTCACGATATCAATTGCAATCTTGCAAAAAAAAAAAAAAAAAATGTAAAATTATAGAAATTTTGCACAAAAAATTATTAAGGGTTGTAAATTCTAATCGTTTTCTTCAACAAAATGGTAATATGAAAATTTTTAAATACTACCGATTTGAAACCTCCTTAGGTCAGCCATAACTAAAGGGTCCACCATCTAACTTTTTTTTTCAACTAGTGCTTATTTCGTGAATGGTAACACTTAGCTCATGTCTGATTTGACAGATAATTAGTTTTATCCTTCCGCTGAACGAATATGGTTGTGTTTACGCTCGAACAACGCTGGGAATATGTTGCAGAATGTGCCAAAAAATTGCCAAAAAAAAAAATCATCTTTTCAGATGAAGCTCATTTGATCTTGGCGGATATGTAAACAAGCAAAATTGTCGCATTTGGGGCACAGAAAACGCGCACGCATACATTGAAAAGCCGATACACCCAAAACGAGTCACTGTTTGGTGCGGATTTTGGTCCAGAGGCATAATTGGGCCATTTTTCTTCGAAAATGAGCAAGGAGTGGCCGTTACAGTCAATGGCGATCGTTATCGGGCCATGTTAAACGAATTTTTGTTCACAAAAATTTAAGAGGAGGATATTGGCAACATTTGGTTTCAACAAGGAGTGGCCGTTACAGTCAATGGCGATCGTTATCGGGCCATGTTGAACGAATTTTTGTTCACAAAAATTTAAGAGGAGGATATTGGCAACATTTGGTTTCAACAGGACGGCGCTACGTGCCACACAGCCGAAGCTACACTCGATGTATTGCGCCCTTTTTTTGAAGATCGCATTATCAGCCGCAGAGCTGATGTCGTTTGGCCACCTCGGAGCTGCGATTTGACAACCGTTGGACTATTATTTGTGGGGTGCCGTCAAAGATAAGTGTTACGCCAACAAGCCAGAGACAATTGACGCTTTAAAGGACAATATTCGTGAAGCCATTAGTGACATACAGCTGCACACAATCGATAATGTGCTTAAAAATTGGACTGATAGTGTAGGCTACTGCATGGCCAGCCGAGGCAGCCATTTGAATGAAATTATTTTCCATTATTAACCGGAAGGATTGTACTTTCAAATAAAAAAAGAAATTTGAGAAAATATTCAGTACTTTTTTTTTATAGCATTGTCAAAAAAAAAAAGTTATTTGGCGGACCCTTTAGTGTGCATATTTTTACGGAAAAACTTTATGTCTGGGAATTATTTTTTTACCCAAAATGTTTTCCGAAAAAATGTATTTTAATAACAAAAATTTACCTAAAAGAGCAAACATCGAGAGTCGATGTTTGCCCTTTCACACGGTATTTTAAGAATTTTAAATTTTTTTTATGCCAATCTAAGTACTATTTTTGCAAAATAAAGCGTTCAAAAATTCTCTTGAATTTTTAAAATTATATTTATTTTTTACAGTTTTATTAGTTTTTTTGTTTTATATTTATAACGAGCTTTCATCAACCTGCGTATATTTAAAAAATATAACAAATCAAATATATTAGCTAGGTTGATACTAGTACTTCGATCTGGCTAAAGATCTTATCAGAACCCGAAGTTTTAGAAAAGCGAGATCTGCTAGAATAGGCAGAGCTGCCAGAATAGGCAAAAAATCTAGTAATCATCAATTTTGCTCCATTCTTGTCTTCTTAGTAATCAAACACGTGGCTAGGGTCTTTTCCTAACAAGCATTATGATGTTACTAAACAAGAATGTAGCACAATTTATGATTTATAGGTTTGTTTGTTAAAGCTCTAACCATTCTGAAGGATTTAGCTATTCTAAAACTTCGGGTTCTGATGAGATATTTAGCCAGATCGAAATACTAGTATCAACCTAGCTAATTTGTTTGATTTTCTTTATTTTTGTAAATATACGGCGGTTGAAATCTCGTTATAAACTGAAAATATATTTATTTTTTATTTTACATTTTTTGCAACATTGCATCTGCTATCCGGAATACCTCCAATGTAGTTTTTATTTAATGTTTTTCTCTTAGTCTATTGTATAAAAATTGATTGAAATCTTTTTGTTAATTTTTTTTTCTTTAATTAATTCGTATTTAGTAGTCATGGCTGTTTTTATAATTTCGATTTAAATTCCCCTGTTTATTTCCTGATTAATTTTTTTTTAATTTTCGCTTTTATCTATTTAGGTTCATGAACTGCCTCCTGAGAAATTAAAATTGCGTGATGTTGTTCACATTGATATTGCCAATGATCCCGTTCAGCCAGCGGATTATAAACCTGATGAGGATCCCACAAAGTATATAAATTATTGGAATTCTTAGATTTGCTTTAGCAAATTTATTCAATTATCTTTCTTTTTATTTTAGATTTAAATCAGAAAAGACCGGTCGTGGTCCTTTAGTTGGTGCTGATTGGAAGAAAAAAGTCGATCCTGTTATGACTTGTTATAAATTAGTCACTTGTGAGTTCAAATGGTTTGGTCTACAATCCAGAATAGAAAATTTTATACAAAAATCGGAAAGACGATTATTTACAAACTTCCATCGGTAAGTAATAAAAGACAATTTTAAATAAAGTTAAACAGAAAGGCCCTCTCTGACTTGGACTTAAGTAGCTCTAAATTTACAAACATTTTATAAAAAATTGGCACAAGGGCTTATTTCGGTTCAAGTAGAAATCAGGGGTGGCAGGTAATACCGCTAAAATGGTGTTATCGATTCAAAACCCTTTAAACTGTCTATCGTTCTGCCTAAAATGCCGATACCGAAATAATTGAAATACCGTTATCCGTAAGGTACCGTTAACGATATAGCTAAAATACCAATATCCTAAAAATACCGTTACCGAAATACCGTTGCTGAAAAAATTTAAATAGCGTTCTCCTTAAAATACCGTTACCGAAATAATTTGACAAGATAAAAAAAATAATCGCTGCAAATAGATAAGTTTTCCAAAAGTTTGATCATAAAAAAGCCAGTCATTGAAATTGGGGCATAATGGGACTAAAAATATCGGTGCACATTGACATTACCTGAATAAATAAAATAACGTTAACCTTAAATAACGTTACCAAAATAACCGTTATCCATTAAATAACGTTACCGAAATAACTGAAATATTGTTACCAAAATGAGTAAAATACCGTTAACGCTGAAAACCTGTTAACGAAATAACTGAAATATCGCTACCCTTAAAATACCGTTTCCGAAATAAACGAAAATAGCGTTACCCTTACCGAAACCCGCATCGAATCGGTTACCATCCATGGGACAAACAGACCCTAAATAATTTATTTAGAATCGGGGTTGTCATTAAATACCACAACTACATCAAGACTGAAATAAAAATTTTAAAAAAGCGATTCCATTAAAGACATCTTTGTTCTTGTCCAACCGTTCTTATTTCGCTATTTTACCGGTTTGATTTTGAAATATCTTAAACTAAAGTTGAAATAATGCTAAAATACCGAAACTTCAATTTATAACCGTATTTTGTAGATTTATCAAAATTTAAAGGGTGAACTTTTGAAATAGACCCTGTGATATTAGAAGACACATGCCAATGATGGAATCGTAGATTTAAACTTTTCAATACCGAAATATTGAAATGGGCGTGGCAGGCAAAAACGTTATGATGAAAAGGAGGCGTTTGCCAATAATGGTTAGAATCGGTCTGAAATGAAAGAAATTTATAGGGCCCTACGTCCCGAATAACTAACAAAATCAAGAATTAATGTTTGGTTGGTAAAAGTAAAATGTATTCATAATTCTTGTATCTTACAATAAAAAAAAATCTGCGCAAAATTATTGAAATCTGGTTTTAAAAGGCAAAGGGAAACATTTTTGACACTCTCTTGAAATGTTGATAGAAAAGAAAACCGGAATAAATCGTCTTAATTCCAAAACATATTTATGTTTCCTAAACAATTAAGAATTGAAAAGTTGTTAAAAGTATATGTCAAAAATATGTAGGAATATCTGATTTTTTCTATTAAAAATAGTTTCTGATTGGATACATGAAAGACAAACACGGTAAATTTTTTTGAAGATGTTGTAAAGCGTGTTTTTTTAGAGTGTCACAACTTAAAGTTGGCATCACTGCTTTATTTGACCACCAATTTAACAGCTGATAGTTGCTTTTTGTTTAGTTTGCTTTGAAATTTCATTATGAATCGAATTACACCAGAGCAACTCGTGCAAATTGTTGAAATTTTTAATCCAAACAATTGTTCTATTCGTCAAACTTGATTTTGAATTTCCATTAAAATTTTATTTTCCGATGAAGCCCATTTTTGGTTGAATGGGTACGTATATAAGCAGAATTGCTGCATTTGGAGTGAGGAGAATCCACAAGCTTTTGTCGAAACGCCATTACATCCACAGAAAATTACTGTTTGGTGCGCTTTATGGACTGACGGAGTCATTGGCCCATAAGTCTTGAAAAACGATGATGGTCATAATGTTACTGTCAATGGTGAACGGTATAGGAACATGATTCGAAATTTTTTCGTACCTCAATTACGTGGCAATAATCTTGCTGATATGTGGTTCCAACAGGACGTTACCACATGCTACACAGCGGGGCGCTACAATTGATTTACTCAAAGAAACTTTTGATGAAAAAATAATTTCACGTAATGGCCCAATTAATTGGTCACCAAGATCGTGGGATTTAACCCCATTGGATTATTTTTTTTTGGGATTATGTTAAGTCACTTGTCTACGTCGATAAACCACTAACAATTGAACACCTGGAAATCAACATTCGAAGAGTTATCCACGAAATACGGCCGCAAATGCTGCGAAAAGTTGTTTAAATTTGGTGTTCCAGTTTCTTTCCAGTAAAGCCTGTTTAATTGATATTAAAAATATATATCCTTGTTTTATTATGATTTAAACTTGTGTCACTCTATAAAAAGAAACACCCGATATGTTAAATAAAAAGGCTCTATTTTCAAATAAATTTGTTTATACAAAACAAAATAAAAAAGTGATCGCGGATTTTACAAAAATTATCAATAGAGAATATACTTTTTAAATGTTTAACTTTTAAATTTTAAAAAATGGAAACCAAAAGTTTCTTTAGTTTTTTTAACTTGAGCTACAGCTGTTTTGTATCCCATTTAAGTTTTTTTTTTTATTAAGACTATAATTTTTTCAAATTCGTTTAATACTGTGGGCTCTAGGTAAATTTACTTAAAAAAAAGTCAAATATTGTTAAAAATTTAAGTTTGCAGTTTTAAGAAGGATTTAATTAAAGTTAGGTCAATTTATAGATCTCATTGTATTTGTCACATTTCAAAATATATGTAATATACGAGTATTACACGACAAAACAATATAAAAATACATTAAAAAAATTTTTTGTCGTCAAAAGAAAACCACAATAGGATTAAGAAGAAAAAGCATTCTAGTTGAGAAATGAATTGTGCATTGATATTAGCTAATTCTGTCTCTTCTGATCAAAACAATACTTGTGTGTACGTAGTGTGACCAAACTCCAATTTAGTCGCAGTCAACGCTGTGTCGACCGTGGCTCAACTGGTTAAGAGGTGAGATTACGATGCATAGCTTTGATGCTAAGACTGTGAGTTCAAATCACAGTACGACACCAAAAAATAAAAAGTTTTTCATATAGAGCAAAATTAACAATATAAAATACTTTGTTCAATTGACACATAAATTAACCACTGACGAGTCCCAGGAGGGGGACGAAACTGCGGTAGTCTGGTGTATCCCTTGTGTCCGTAAAATTTTTCAATAAAAATGTTTTCTTCTTCTTCTTCCTGTAAAGAGACTAACTAAAGAAATATTCTACAGTAATTAATATAAAAAATTAATTACGATTGTCATTATCTGACGGTTGCAAAACACTTTCTAACAATTATTTTAGAAAACGCGGGTTTTCGGTTTTATGTAGGGTTTTTCTTTTCCCGAGATTTCTCATATCCCGGGAAAGCGGATTCGTTTTGGAATTTCCCGTGATCCCGGGAATCCCGCTCAGTAAGAAAATGATTCAAGTTTCGTTTTAATTGCCAAAGTTTCTCTTAAAAAGATTCATTTATAGGATCAAACAAAATTACATAAAAATCGCATTACATCCTGTATATTGGTAAATTTTTACAACGCTTTTAATCAGAATCTTAAATTTTTTAATATTGTAAATAAAAATTACACATTACAATAGTGGATGGAGCTTTCTCTTATTATTTTTGTTAATACTATTATTAGAGTTTTTAAATTAAAAACAACAAATAATCTATAGCGTTTTTGTTTTCAAATTTATTAATTGACCACTTTCAGGAATGTGTTGATAGATCTCGGGAATTTTCTAGGTTCCCATCATCAGAACACGTTTTGAAAGAAGTGACAATCCCATGCAATACATCAAACATTCATGTGATGACCGTCTGTCTGACTCTTTTACATTTTTACCTAGATTGATGTACATTTTTTACGAAAATTTTGGTATTGAAAATGAGCATAATCGGTCTTGAGGTTCAAAAATTATGAGTAAAAACGTGAAGGTACCTCTAAATTTTCTATACAAATTACATATATTAGAGTTCATCGCAAAAATTTGATTTTAGGATATCATCACTTTTTTTTTTTACGGGGTTTCCATCGATTATTAGCGTTATAGCGTTATTAAATTTTAAATTGTTATATAGCGTTATTATTTTTTAAATTTCAACTCATTCCACTGGCGAGCACTGGCCCAAAACGCTAATTTATGGTCTCTTTTACTACAGATCAAAAAGGGGATAATTTATATGAAATTTTAACATTCGATTCTACGCCAAAAATTATAAAAACAAACTTTTTCTCGATTTTTAAAGTACATACAATAGAGTGGACGGAAATCTGTTTTTTTAAAAAAAAACTTTTAAAAATTATTTTTTTAATCACGCACAATTTAAATATATTACCAACTGTGAACAATGGTACACAAATTTTTGACGTATTGCGAACCGCTAAAAAGTTATTAAGGTATCAATATTGTAAAAAATAATAAAAAATATTTTTTTTTAAACACACACAATGAAAAAGTATTTTGAGCTTAGAAAAATGACACAAACATTTTCGATGTATAGCGGCCTGTTACAAAGTTGTTAATCAATAATTAAATAATATTGCTTTTTAGTAAAGACAATATTTTGTGAACTTAATAACTTTTAACTGGGTTACCATAAAGTGAAAATGGTTGCAATATTTTTCTCAGCTAAAAATGCTTTTTGATTGTGTGTAATAAAAAAGTACTTTATAAGTTTTTTTTTAAAAAAAATTTTGATTTTTTCCGACCACTATTTCCTATATGGTGCACTTTAAAAAAGGGGAAAAAAGTTTTTTTAAAATAATTTTTGGTGTAAAATGGAAATATGATTTCAAATTTCATATAAATACAGCTTCTTTGCAAAAGGGACGCTAAATCAACGGTTTTGGCTGCGGCGCACCAGTGGAAGGAGTTGGAATTTAAAAAAAATAATAACGCCATTATTGTTATTGATGCTAAAACTTTTTAAAAAAAATGATGTTATCCCAAAAACAAAGAAATTTTAATACATGTACTTTAGGGTGTCCCATTCAAAAAAAATTTTGGGGATCATTCTTAATTTGAATACTCATAAGGCTAAGAATTTTTGAGAATTTTTTCAGATTTTTCGGAGGTGGATTAGAGGTCGCGCAAATCGATTTTTTACCAAAAATCGAGTTTTTTGGGCTTTTTTTTGAATTTTGCTTGAAAATTGGTAAAAAAATCGATATTTCTTCAGCTTCTGAGTCAATATTCTTAAAGAAAATTTTCCGATCTTTAATTTTATGTGCATAAATAATAAATTTCGGCAATGATTTTGCACATTTTGACAATTTAATAACGGTTTTCCGTAAATTTTCAACAAATATGGAAAAGAATGCTTTATAGCTTTTAAAATTTGTATAAAGACTATAAAAACTAATGATGCAGTTTAATAGATTATTAAGTTTTAAATTAATTAGCAGAAAAAAAAAATAATTTTCTCTCACCGTTCTCGAGTTATACCGTTTTAAAGCTTTGTACACATTGTATGAAATGTATAATACTATAAGGTGTGAACTAGATTTGCATTGGTTTAAACTTTAAATAATTGGATTTAGAAAATGTTTTTACAAATAAAATAATAGTTACTTACCACTCATACATAACAATTATATTAAAAACAAAGAAAAATAGATTTGTTATAAATCATTTATTAGAGTTCTTGCGATGCTGCTCTACCCCCTGCAGTAAACTCTGAAAGTCTGTTTCAGAAGTTGTGATATTGATATAACTATTAGCCAAGTCCACACCACGTTCTGCGACATCATTTACAACTTGCAATTGTTGAACTTTGTGTTTTGCTTCCTGAAATGATTTGTTGTTTTCCCATTTTTCTGGATCCGTTTGTAAAAAATCAGTAGAAATGTTGCAGGCTTCAAAAAAAGTTAGGCTGGCTTTTGTAATAAAACACTGAATTTGTTTATTTTCAATCATGTCTTCTGTTAAATTTTCTTTCACTAATTCGTTGTTATTACTTGGTTCATGTAGGTTTATAAATATCTATAAATGAACTACTAGTTAGTCACTAAATGAGACTAGTTGTAGGTTAATGTTAAGCAAAACTTATCTAAATTTGTTTAAATAAAGAAGAAAAAAAAAATGTAGGTTTCTAAGCATTAAACGCAAAGTTTTGGTATCTTCCACTTATCAGTTTACAAAAATTTTAATTGTATTGTGACTTGTTATCTCTAAACCTATAGACTATCTGCCAAAAATAGGGTTGTAATTCCCCCAAATCCAATAAATCATGAATTTTAGTTCGAGCCATATCAGTGCCACCTAGTGATAACGGCTTTTTGGCTACTTTTTTTGCTGTCCACAACTTGACAACATTTAAAACTAAGCTTTGACATACAATAAATACATTTTCAAATCTTATAATCTAAAGTTTACAACAAATCTTATACCCAAATCTTATAGTACTAAAAATTTCATACAATGGGTGCAAAGCTTTAAAAGGGTATAACTCGAGAACGGTAAGAGAAAATTATATTGTTTTTTCTGCTAATTTATTTAAAATTTCATAATCTTTTAAACTGCATCATTAGTTTTTTTAGTCTTATACAAATTTTAAAAGTTATAAAGCATTCTTTTTCATATTTGTTGAAAATTTACAAAAAGTGTTATATAATGTATCAAAATGTGCAAAATCCCTGACGAAACTTATTACTTATGCACATAAAATTAAAGATCGGAAAATTTTCTTTAAGAATATTTACTCAGAAGCCGAAAAATTACCGATTTTTTTAGCAATTTTCAAGAATAATTCAATAAAAGCCCAAAAAGCTCGATTTTTGGTACAAAATCGGTTTGCGCGACCTCTAAACCACTTCCGAAAAATCTGATAAAATTCTCAAAAATACTTTACCTTATGAGTATCCAAATTAGGAAAGATCTTCCGAGAAAATCCAAATTTTTATTTTTTTTGGGACAACCTTATGTACTTGTTTACTTTAAAAATGTCTTTAAATTTTTAATTGCTGCATTAAAAATGTTGAATATTAAAATGTTTTATTTTAAATTGTATTCTTAAAAATCACGGGATTCCCGGACAGAATTCCCGGGATCCATTCCCTAATTGTAATATTCTTTCTCATTCATTATTGCTTTATACTAAAATATTTTAATTTTTAATTTTTAATTCTTGTTTCATTCTTTAAATTTCAGCCAAGTATTCTGTTGGATGGATCGCTGGCACGGTCTGACAATGGAAGATATTCGTGCTATTGAAGATAAAGTCAAGGAAGAACTCGATAAACAACGTCAAGAGGGCGAAGTGCGTGGCACTAGGGCCGATAGTGATTAGGAACAATATTTTTAAAAATAAATTCTATCTAAAACAAAAGAGGAAATAAAGCAGCAACAATTGAAAAATAAACAAACATTTGTGCAAAAATATGCTACAAAAAAATTTAAAGAAGAAATATAAAGTCGTATTAACAAAAAATAACAAAAAACCAAACAAAAATTTAAGAAAATAACAATAGCAGTATATTTCACACAATACGAAATAATATAAAATGGGCACTTGTATTCCTTCCTCCAATTATTCCTTGCAACAACATTTCTCAACATCAATCAAGCACTAAAACTACTACTACTACTACTACTTATTGCTGAAAATGCCAGGCTCTCTCTTTTTTCCCCCAGTTTTCCTTCATTCTACTATACTTTTATAACAACACAAACTTAACTATTTTTCTAAGTGTAATTTTTTTTTTGAGGTTAGCTTATAATTTGACTTTAAGCTGTAGTTTATTTTATAAAATTATTTTATTCAATTAAATTCAGCTTATGGGTCACTTATAATTAACTGCTTTAATATTATTTATGTTAACTATTTCAGGATTTAATTTTTAGATTAAATGTTGAGTTTAAACAAATTGAGTTTTTTTTTCATTAACAATTTCAACAAAAAAAAAATATATTTAATAATACAACACCAATGTTTAAAAAATTAAATATTATATAAATTACCAAGCAATAGTTTAAGTTAATAAATACTTAACACAACATTTATATATAAAAAAAACCCAAAAAAACAAAATTTCGAAACACTTTATTTAAAATTTAAAGAAAAGATACCAGAGGAGACACTTATTCACAAATACAAAATAGTGATGGGTAAATATATATATTTATTTAGTATGTTATTAAAAAAAAAAAAAAAAAAACAAACTATAAAGATGCTATTTTTTTTAATTAATAAATTATATGAAAAATAAACGATTATTTAATTAATTGAAATTGTTAATTAAATTGAATATTATGATTAAGAAATTAATTGGTGTTCCCAGGTGAAAATAGGGTCGTGTATAAACATATATCGAGGGCTTATATTCAATACCGTCTATCTACATTTTCACGAAATTTTTTTTTTATGCCAAACTCATCTATGTCCCCATCTGCATGTACTGTAAAAATTTCAGTGGAAAAAAAACTGTTTTTAGTACTATATATCCTGTATTTTATCATTTGTCTATCTACAAAGATACTTATTTATGAATTTTATGACGGCAATACCGTCTATCTACATCATAGAATTTAGTCGTTTTATTTAATTTCAGGCTATTTCTCTGTTTGATATCTATTTATTCACTGTTCGTTTTCGGATACATACTTCTCTTGTCGAACGATCAATACCTACCATAATACGCTGTGTATGCGGTGGTGTTCCCTTTATGTTATTTTCTAGCTACAAATGAGTATGCAAATAAATGAATTCAAACGCAAAAACTCAAAAACACAAGCAAGAATGTACTAATTTGATACTGATTTGAAATTGACCACTTCACCTCGATTTAAAATCTAATGCCCAATTAGGTTTCACTTTGCAACATCTGTTTTTCTTAATTTGCTTTAACAGTTGCTTCCAAAAATCATTTGCATTTACCCCTTTTAAAACCAAAACAGATGTTTTTAAAGATTACCTTGAAAAATGTGCCGAGAAAGCAGTAAAGCCCGTTTCAATTTTTACATTTTCTACAGTTTTTGCCGAACAAAATTTAGCGCTCTTTATGCCTCGCAAAGATCAGTGCGATACTTGTGTGGGGTTTAAGGCCAAGCAAATAACAATTGAAGAATAGGATGCACATATTATGGATAAACAACGGCCTCAACTTGAAAAGCAAGAAGACAAACTTGCAGCTGAAGAAGGACGATGTCACGTGTTCACCATGGATGCACAAGCGGTAAAGCTTTGCCCTGACATTAACGCCTCAGTCATTTATTATAAAACACGCCTACAAGTGCACAACTTTACCGTGTATAATCTCGCCACGCATCAATGTACAAATTACTGGTGGAACGAGACTGATGGAGACCTCTCCGCTCCGACGTTTATTTCGTGCATAATGCACCATTTGTCAATACACTGTCTAACAGATACTCCGCCAATAATAATTTACTCCGATGGTTGCGGTTACCAAAACCGTAATCACTTTTTGTCGAATACTTTGTCCAATTTTTCAATAGAAAACAACAAAATCATAGAACAAAAATACTTGCAGAAAGGACACACCCAGATGGAGTGTGACAGTGCCCATGCAAAGATAGAGGCTAAGTTGAAAAATCAAACCATATATTTGCCATACGACTACGTCAGGGTAACCAAAGATGCCCGCAAAACAGTCAAAATCAAGAACAAAATTATTAAAATGCCATTTGATGCATTACATTTAAAGTATGATTTTTTTAAGAACTATAAGGATACGAACCCTATTCGATTTTCCAGTATTAGACCTGACAAAAAATGATCCGACAGTATCCCAACTAAGATCTCTCTTATATTCCCCAAGTGGTACCATTAAGTTTAAAGTGAATTTTGATCATAATTACACTGAACTACCTATTAGAATAAAGCAATATGAAGGTCACATAGAACCAAAACAATTGTATACCGGTCGACTACCAATTCAGCAAAACAAATGGAAAGATTTACAGTAGTTAAAGGCGGTAATTGCAGAGGAGTATCACTACTTCTATGATAATCTTAGCCACGCGCAGTAAAAATTATAATAAATTATAATAAAAAAATTATAAAAAACATTGTCTTTGAGTTTAAACTGGTTAAACAATTCTTCTGAATACACCTACCCTCTATGTGACACCCTTTTTGAGACACCCATGCCAAAAACAAACAAAAACTACAACTCCTAGCTCCCTGAAGGGTTCAAATTTTAGAACAGGTCCTAATATTTTTCTATCCCCAACATTTCTTGTGAACATATCTACCCCCTATCTCCCACCTTTTTCGGGGTCACCATACAAAAACCATAATACAAACTTAATTTTAAAATAAGGCAATACCGTCTATCTACATATTATTTTCCTACACAATGATTTAATTTTTGAGGCAATACCGTCTTTCTATCATAGCAGCTAAAATAACGCGAATTTCAAGAAACTTTTTAGTTAGAACGTTTGTTAGACACATTCTGTTAATATTGTAGAAGATGAGTTCATCGAAATTGTTGCTTATTTGCGAATAAAACAGTTTTTTGGCTCTCATGAAAAATTGTGTTTTTGTAGATAGACGGTATTGAATATAAGCCCTCGATATGCTCATATATGGTCTTTTATATGATCATATATATGTATATGTGACCATATATGTTAATGTGTGGTTCAATATATTACCATATAAGAACGCATATATTACTATATACGAAATATTGAGGGTATATGGTCGTATATGATCATATATATTCATATATATTCATATATGCTCATATATGATCCATATATGTTCATAAATGGTAATGTACGGCTATATACCCTCAAATTTCGGATCCGAACATATATGGTCATTTACGAGACAATATGTGGTCATATATTTAACTATATATGGACATATATGGTCAGCTATACCCATATATGATCAGCTATACCCATATATGATCATATAGGGGCATCATCAAATTATATATAAATTAGATTTGCGAAGAAATCAAATTTGACCCGAAAAATGAGAACATATAATTGTTTCTAAAATTCATCAAATTGTATCGAATTTGATACAATTGCATCGAATTAAATCTTATGCTGTTTATTTGCATAGCATTTGATTTAATTCGATGCAGTTGTATCAAATTCGATACAATTTTATGTACATTATATACAATTTCAACCGACTTTTGTCCCCACACAAATGTTTGCGTTTTCTACATAATTGTATAGAATTAGATATAATTTTATATTTTTAGATAAAAGTTGATACAAGCAGTTGCTAATTTTTCTCAATAATTATATCAAATAACAGTGATGAAAAATATGTATATATTTTCAAATACTTTTTTTTAGGAAAACTTTTACGCAGTAATTTAATTCATTTACTTTCTTAAACAAACGTAAATCAACACTTCCAAAAGCTTGAATTAAAAGAGCAATTTAATTAATTTTTTAAAAATTCCCGGTGGAAATAATAATATAAACAAAAGCAAAGAGTTCATCATTTCATTTGATAAAGAATAACTTAAAATTATTTAAATTTAATACTTACAGGGAGGTATTCCTTCCCGAACTCGCAGATTTTAATGAACTTTGGATATGTTGTAGAGGAGCAAAAAAAGAGACTTATTTATATTTTAGCTGCCGAATCTCACGTTTAAGAGTTCAAATGTAATGTTAAAAATGAATTTGTTTTTGTATGAAAACTTGTCTTTAGTTTACGAAAACTAGATTTATTTGTAGACAAGAAAACAAAAATTTTTATTCCCATATTGCCTATATAGTGGAACCAGACTTGTCACATTTTTGAATTATTTCAAATATAGGGTAAAAATTTGAAATTCGGAAAAAGTCGCATAAAAACCGAACGGTTTCGAATATTGGAAAAACTAAAATTTCTTAATAAAACGCTAGATTTAATGTTACTCAAAACACATTTTTTGAATAACAAAAATACTTGAAAGAATTTAAACATAATTTGTACGCCAGTGAATGTGTCTTCTGAAACCCTTTTATGTAATACCAAATTTGTCTATAGTTACTTCGTTACTTTAAATAGAACGAAATAAAGCGAAAAAAAAACTGAAATGGGGTAACTTTTGACTCCACTTAGTTAAGCCTAAACATGAGATTTCATTTCATTTCATTTATTAATTCAAAAACCAAGCCCATAGTGCCAAATATGGTTCGTATTCAACAATAAATTTTTACAAAAAATAAAAAAATAAATTTATAATTTAAAGGAATGCCTAAAATAAATAAAATTATAACTAAAGTTTAACGGTCCAAAATGTAGCAATAAGATTATCAAAATAAGTAGACGATTAAAAAATAAAAAATATATGAAAAATGATCGTAAATTATCAAAATTATAGTGAGTGATTAAAAAACTGCCTTAGTTTGCGTTTAAACGTAGCACTTGCAACAACAAAGCTTTTAAGAGATCTAGGTAATGAATTCCAGACTCTAGTTATCCTCACATTAAAGGATCTCTCGAAAATAGAAGAGTTTATACGTTGAAAAACTATCTGAGGGCCAGTTAAAAAAAAACGGGTCCCAAAAATGTTTATTCTCTACAACATATCCAAGTTCATTGAGATCTGCCGGTCCGGGTCGGGATACCTCCCTTGTTAGTTGTTTCTTCTTTTTGTCGTATTACTTCCATACATCTATGATTCATAGAATTCATCACAATATTCTTGCACGTTTCCGGTGTTATTGAATATCACTCTTCCTTGATTTTTTCCCCAAAGCAGTTGTTTATTGCGAGTCCAAAAGTCACCGATCTGTATCTTTAAAACCCCCAACAGATGCTCTATGGAGTTAAGGTCGGGGATTACGATGACCACTCCATTACCCTAACCCTATTGTAGCGCAACCAATTCTGTACGAGATTTGATGAGTCTTTGCGATCGTTGTCATCCAACAAACAAAGTTTCCAGTGCGGCCGGTAGATGTTTTGGGTTGCGAAGAACGCTAGTCTTTGTTTTGTGTGGACAACAATGGTGCTTTTCGTAGACTTCTTGCCATTAATTTATCTTCTTGAAGCCTTTTTCTAATGGTTCTGTCAGTTACCTCGATATTTAAGTCTCTTTTCAACTGCTCAGAAGTTTTAAATGGGTTATTTTTGCAATAACGCACCAATAATTTCTCCTGACGATCAGTGGTTTTTTCGTTTTCTTTCTCTGGACTCAACTCGTTTTCCGGAATGGATTGCATTGGGAACTGTTTTTTTAGATAATTTCCTTATTTTTGTATTTTCATCCATAGTTTTTCTGTCATTTCGAAGCGATGTTACAACATCCTACGCCTCTTGAGTTGAAAGAGAAGCAAATTAATATAGCCTTTGGATATACCGTTAGATACTGTCAATTGAGAGTAATAATCATCTAATTAGAAGATTGGATTTTAGATGAAAAGAACTCCCGATGAATAAAGTTCCGATATGGGTATATATTATATAATTTCATATCACATCATATCTTAGTTGATCTGAAAAATGATCCACACAACCTTATCCATGCGATCTCATCTGATATAATTTGATTCGAAAAATCTGTTTTGATCAAGTTATATATAATTTGATACAATTTGATATAACTTCATAAAATCCTTTAAAATGGTTTGGAAATCCGCACAAATATTTTGTTTCTCATTTCAAATAATAAGGAAAATTTAAATATAAATCAATGGATTTTAAAATTAGATGTGATTTTAATTTGATGCCATATACAATTGTATTTAAAAGTAATAGAATTTCTTTTCTACCATATATGTTTATATTTAATTATCAGAGAAGGCAAATTAATTTTTTTTTGTCTTTTATGTTTTTTTTCCTCCAATTTTTTACGATTTTCTGACTTAGGATGACTTTTTAAGATCACTTTGAACTTTGTTTTAAGTGCAATTTTTTTCTTACAATATTTATCCTTTTTTTTTTTGTCTTCTGATAAGTATATATAAAACTGATCGATTTTTTTTTTGTTAATTTCTACCAATATACACCGTAAGTAAAATTTCAACTTTTGAAATGACACACCAAAACCCCGTGACACGTAAACTTAATTTTAGGTCGTAGAATCCAGTGGTATACACCGTTTTAATAGGTTAAGAAGATATTTCAATTTTTAGTTTGCATTGACTTAAGGAATTTTTTGAGTGTATTTGAAAAAGATTATCATCTCTTTTGAAATTAAGTTATTTATTGTTTATTTATTTCAAAACTCAAAGCTAACAAAAATGGCCCCATTTTGAGACGATGTTGTCTAATGAAATTTGAAGATTCCGTTCGAACCATATGACACTGAACTAAAAGCTGTCGGTACAAGTCAAAGGTTATTACCCTGACGTTTCCGATTGTATATAAATGAGTTGTATCCTCCTAAAAATGGACGGCCATCATTGTTAGACTTAAGTTTAGACAAATAAGCAATAAATAAAGTCGTTTCAAAATAGATGTTGATGTCTTTTACTTAAAATACACTCAAAAAATCGCTTGAGTCAATGTAAACTTAAAATTTAAATATATTTCTATTTTGACCCAACCTATTAAAACGGAGTATACCACTGGATTCTACGACCTAAAATTAAGTTTACGTGTCCCGGGGTTTAACGGTGTTATTAATAGTTTTGAGGTTTTTTTTACTATTTTGTGGAAGCAATAAAAGAAATATAAAAATAAAAGAAAAATAAAACTTGCTGAAACACTCATGATTTTTTGCAGATTTTTGGGAAGTTTCGAAAATAACTACTCAAAACAACAGTTACTAAAATCAGATACTTTTGGTTAGTTACTTTTTTAAATTACTGTAAAAATCAGTTATTTCACATTTCCCATAGTAACTTGACTACAATTAGAGTCAAAAATTACTATTACCGTTGACTACACGAATGACTGACATAAAGTTACTGGAAAGATTTTCAGAGTTTAATGAAATTATATGATAATATAATAAAGAACGAAATTGAGGAGAGTTAGTTATCTCTATCAAGTGTAGGTATAGCGTTTAACATTTACAAATGTGAACAGATTTATCTGTTTTTAGACTTTTTGTAATCGAGGTTCTTATGGTTAAAAAAAACTTTGACTTTTAAAATCATAATTTTTACCATGGCCTTTTTTGGTCTTTTGCCAATACGTTTTTATTATCACAGGAAAATTATCCAAATTTGTTGGTGTAATTGTCGTAACTTTTCTTAAACCATAAATTAAACCATTTTATAATTAACTCGAGCCATTTATTAGTGAACAATTCAAAGTTTTAAATGTATTCAGAAAATATATATGGGCAACTTCAAAAATTTACAGCACCTAGACATTTTTTTAAGTTTTTTTTTTTTCTGACATCAATGTCGATTTGTGTGTGTATAAGCCGATATTTTAGCGTGTGAAATCCGTTCGCGTTAATCATTTTTATTAAGCGGCGCAAATTTTACGGCGGTTTTAAGTTCAAAATTAAAAAAAATATTAAAATTACAGTTTTTGTTAAAATTGAAAAAGGATAACGCGTGTGGATAATACCCCTTAAGGGCTTTCTTAGCACACTAAAATATTTGTAAAAGCTTCAATACTTTTTAAAATACACTGAAAAAAAAAAAATAAAAAAAATTTTTTTTTGATCGTGTATGCATATAAAAATTTATTTAAAATTGTTAAAAATTTTACAAAATTACGGCTAGTATAAGACATAATTTGTAATATTTTGGAAAAAAACTATTTGCCTATCGCTAATGGTTTAAGAGATATAACCATTTAAACTTTACCACTCATGATTTTTTGCTATTTCGATTTTTTACCTTTGAAAATTTGTAAAATTGTTCTGCAAATTGGAAGTTGTAACTAACGTTTCGTTAGTTAAATCTTGGGTTCCAGTGATAAATTCTAAGCCGTTTTCAATTTTTTTTAATCCGCAATTTTTTGTTTTGATGGTATTGTTTTTATTATTATTATTATTGTTATTTAAAACCGAGTACCTAACTGACTTTTTTACACCAATTTGCGATTTGTTTTTTTTTTTTTTTTGATTTTTATTTTTTCAGATTGGCGATATTCGCGTCTTTTTCCGGTTAATTTGTTTCGCTTCTCAGTTTTTACGAATTTCACGTTTTTTAATGTATTATCTGAAACCATTTTACTAATTTTTATTCACGACTGTTCACGCACATAAATAAAATAAACTGAAACTCAAATATCTATTCTTAGAAGCATTCAGCAAAGGCTATTATGATCATAGAGTTTTTATAATAAAGCAAGTTCTTTAAGATGTCATTGCATCGGCGGTAATTTGGCGGTTTTCGCGGTAGTATGTTTTAATTGTTTTGTTGAAATTTGTTAAGGTGTCCCTCGTGAATAGTGTTTAAAAATATAGTCTTACTTTCTAGGGGTTCAAAAAAAAAAAACGCGTTTTTTTTTGCAAATATTAATATTGGACCGATTATAAAATACTTGTTGGGATTCTGGGTTACTTATTAACCCGAATTCAAAAATAATTCTTTTAAATTTTCAAAATCAAATATTTTATACAAGGATGCTTTTTAAGGTTAGAAACATTTTGTTTCCTCCATAAAATTTTAAATCCTTAAAATTTTTTGGTGCGTTTTCGATTTTAGTATCAAACTCAGTAAAGTCTTCCATTCGATGTACGTTTGAGCGGAATTGATACAGCGCTTTAGTTGTCACAAAGCGAAATGTGTTTGGAAAAAACTGCCGCTGCACGCGCCAGGATTGAAAAAAATTATTTTTTTTTGCACTTTATCAGTTTAGTCCGTCGCGAAGAATCTATTTAGAAACCAAAACATATTCCCATGCCATGTTTTGATATAAAAAACAGCTTAAAAAAAATTGTTTTTTTGCAAAAATTTTCAAAAGTTCATAAAATTTTTGCGTTTAAAAATTTTAAAGTGCGTTTTCGCCTCGGAGGTGCACTTTACGAAGTTACTCCCATCACGCAATACACTAGCCAACTAAAAAGACAATTCAGATTGTCAGACGCAAAAAAGGTTCATTTTCAAAAAATTTACGTTAATTTCTTTTAAGTTTGTGGTGTCCGTGGAACGTTATTGGTGCGCTGACACCAACTTGATATACCTCAAACTTTATAAAATTACGCCGTTTTATTAATTCTGCGCTTAAAACACATTTTAATTAAACGGCGCAAAAACCCTATTAAAAATCTTCAAAAAGTTCAAAATTCGGAAAATTTTGGTTTCACTTGTAAACCACCATGCAACTTTTCACCCAGCAGCGATATCAAAAAATTTTATTTTGTGGATATATCCTCCAAGTCTAGTGACAATATTTTGTATTGGTTTGGATCTGAAAGCTAAAAACTATTACAGAGAAAACGGTATGAATGAAAAAACTCTTGCACGTTTCAAGTCGATTTCTTAATTTTTCGAATTTTAGATCACCACCAATTCTTAAGGTGAAGACTTTTCAATGTAAAACTTTGCACGTCATATCCTTCAAGTATAGTCATCCAAACCCTGTACAACGTTTTTTTCAATTCATAAAACTTAACGAAATAAGAGCCATATTATGTCGGTTTCAGCAGGTGCTCAAAAAATTTGAAATAGCCCATATATATATATTTTTCTTTAGCAAAAGGCTGCCTTCTTCACTTTTATCTTTAATTTTTGATCTTTTTATAACACATTTCAGAAGAATACAGCTTAAGAATGCTTAATAGCGATACTAAAAACATTACTTTCGACTTTTTCCTGAAAAGCAAGTCGACTTCCAAAAAGTCGATTAGTCAAAAGTCGATTTATAGAACCCTAGAGTGGAGGGACAGCCTCAATAATTTTTGTGTTGCATATTTGTTTGTTGTGGTTCATACTCCCAGAATTAATGACGAAATATCAGAGATACATATATAAAATAATAAAAAGATTTTATAAATAAAAAAGAATGTGATCTCGAGCTCGATTCTTAAAAAAATCATATATTTCAAAGGTCGAAAACTATTTCCTTTAAACATTTTAATTAATAAAAATTCAATTAACAATTTTAATTAATTATAATTGAGATTCTGTAGTGGATTGATTAATATAAAAATAGCATCGTATTAATAAATCACAATTCGAATCAAACAATTAATCATAATTTTGGTTAATTTTTTCGTTATATTGATTAATTTTACAAAATCAAATAAACACCAGTTATTTTATCTGCATGGGGCATTCTTTGAGAACGAGAGAACCCTCTGTTGTCCCAAATTGAGTTTGACGTACAGAGCTGTATAATGGCTTAAAATTTAGGTGCATATCTCTAATTTCAAAAGTCGAGTGGCGCAATATGAATAATGATGTTTTAGCCTATATAGAGGCGTGAGTATCTCAACTACTTTCAGAGACGCTTAAATATGTGTAGAGGAATGATGGTTTTGGGTCAGTAGAACTTGAATCTGGCATCAGATATTTAAAACTCAAAATGGCAGATCTAATTTAGCGGATGATTTTAAAAAAGTTTCGGAATTTGTTTCAAAATTGTCACTGAATAGTTTTTAGGATCGCTGATTACGAAGCTGACATTAGATTTTAAAAATTCAAAATGGCGGATCTAATATGGCGGATGATTGTTTTGAAATGTGATCGGTTATGTTGCATATTATTAAAGGTAACGTTTTTTTTTCAAATTTCAAAACGACGAATTTATTATAGCGTATAATATTTTCTAAATAGTCATCGGATTCGTATAAAATATTATTTTCAAAAAGTTTTGGAGATCGCTAAATGCGAATCTGAAATTAGATTTGAAATATTCAAATGGTAGATCTCATATGACGAATGATTTTTTTTTAAATCATCGAATTTGTGAAAAATATTTTTTAACTAAAAGTTTAAGGGACCGCTGAATAAAAATTTTGAGATCGCTAACTGCCAATCAGATTTGAAATATCCAAATGATGGATTTAATATGTCGAATGATTTTTTTTTTTTAATCATAGAATTTGTGAAAAATATTTTTTACTAAAAGTTTTAGGGATCGCTGAATAAAAATCTGAAATCAGATTTAAAAAAATTTAAAATGGGGGACAATTTTTCTAAAAATTTATCGGGTTTTTATGAATATGGGGGATAAATTTTCTGTAAAGTGAAAGCTTTCGTATCATGTATTTTCTTGTAAAGCTTTGGGAGTCAGTGAGTACGAATCTGAAATCAGATTTGAAATCTGATTTGATATATTTAAAATGGTGGATATAATATGTCAAATGATTTTTTTTAAGAAAATCATCGAATTCGTGTGAAATATTTTTTGCTAAACGGTTTAGGGATAGCTGAATTCCTATCTGAGATAAGATTTGAAAAATTTAAAATGGTCCATACGTTTTCTGAAAATTGATCGGTTTTGTATCAAAAAAAAAAAAAAAAAAAAAAAATTAGATACGCCATTTTGAAGTTCAAAAATCAGATGCTAGATTCGTATGTTCATGCGATAAATAATTTGCAATGAAACTGATAACTTAAAGAAAAACCATCCGCCATCTTGAATATATCAAATCTGATTTAAGATTCGTACTCAGCGATCCCAAAGATTTCCTTGAAAATATTTTGTACGAAAACGATAACTTTTCAAAATATCATCCGCCATATTAGATCCGCCCATTTGAATATTTCAAATCTGATTTCAGATTCGAACTCAACGACCCCCAAAGCTTTCCCAGCAAATATTTGCTACGAAAACGATCACTTTTCAAAAAAAATTATCACCATATTAGATCCGCAACTTTGAATATTTTAAATCTGATTTCAGATACGCACTTAGCGACCCCCAAAGCTTTGCCTTTAATAATATACAACAAAACCGATTACATTTCAAAGAAATCTTCCACAATATTGGATCCGCCATTTTGAATTTTGAAAATCTTATGTCAAATTTGACTTTTTAAACAATATAATCCGCCATATTAAATTTGCTATTTTGGATTTTAAAAATCTAATCTCAGTTTTTAATTCAGCAATACTCAAAACTTACCCATCAATAATATACAGCAAACCCGATCACTTTTCAAAAATATCATCCTCCATATTGGAATCGCCATTTTGAAGTTTTAAAATCGAATGTCAGATTCATATTCAACGATCGCAAAAAGCCGATTCCGTCACTCCCTAACATGTTTTAAAGCGTCTCTGAAAGTAATATCTCAACTTGTTACTCCATATTGGTTAAAACAATCATTACCTCCATATTGGGCCACTCGTCTTTTGAAATTAGAGATATTCACCGAAATTTTAAGCCATGATACAACCCTGACGACAGCAGGATGTCTCACGTTCACAAAGAATGCCCCATTTATTAGTCACTTTTTCAAATTCTTTTTTCTCTAATCAATTTTTTCATAAAAATATTTCCAAAATCTATTATATTTTTTACCAAAACTCAGAGCACTTAAAACAATCGTAAACAATATTGTGTTGTAATTGTTAGCTTAGTTTTTAAGCAAATTTAAAATTGAAAATCCAATTATTAAAAATTAAGAAAAAAGAAAACATTTTCAATATTGAGTCATTCCAGAAATTATCGATATGGTCTTCGGATATGTGACTACGGATAGCGTTGAAAACAAAGACATCGATATTCAACGTTCCTATGATATACATATATGCTGTATTAAGTTTTTAAAAATTCGGTGCAGTTCGCGTTGATTAGCGGTTCAAAGTTCGGCGTTTTTATCATAACTGAGAGAAATACCTCAGGTTGAAACTGCTCTAACTTTTTAAGTTTTTATCCGATTTTTACAAATCTTACTTTATATGAGAGATTGGATCATCTACTTTTAAATATTTTTTTAGATAATTATACAGTCTCTTTGGAGAGAGCTTGCAAAAACGATATTTTTTATTGAGCAAGTTTCAAAAACTAAATCTCTGATTTTTCTTAAACATTTTGTAGCGGTAGGTCATATTGTCTTATACAACATATCCAAAATTAAGAGTGCGTTTTCAATGGGCTCGAAAAATATTTGATATTAGTATTATTATTATTTTCTTAAAAAAAGTAAAAATTTAAATTTTGTTCAATATACACGAATTTTAAATTTAGCAAAACTTACGATCGATCCATAGTACAGAGGATACTTTTTAAATTTACTTTGATGCTCTGAATCTGAATCCGAATCTGTATTCAGAATTGTTCTAAGTCATCCAATTTTTGAAATATTCTAACGTAAAAATGCAAAAAAACATGTTTTTTCGTCATATTCGAAACTTTACCACACCGCGAATATCTTCTCTTACTTGAACCTCGTTACGGATTCTGAAACTACTAGTATTTATCAAAATACTTCTTGAATCTATCAGATATCTCTATTTGTTTTTAGATAAACCGATCGCTTAAAATTAAGTAGTTTCCCGAGTAAAAAATTTATTTTTTGTTTTATGTGTTCTCATCTTAAAATATATTATAATATGTTATTATGTATGGTGTCATACATTGCCATATCTATCTGATATGTTTCTTATGTGGCAACATACATAACGATATATGTATTTTTATATATTGAAGTTTACAAAATTAGATATTAAACATATACGCTATACATAATAATATTTGGTAGATCTGTTTTATAACCTTGTATATGGTACCATATGTATAATACAACTTTAGATATAATTATATGTGGCATTAAATGAGTTAAGATATAATTATGTAAGATTTCATATATGACACAAAATAAACAATTTAGTTTAAGATATGATTATACATGGTCTAACATCATTAGAATTTTCTATGCGTATAATATATTATTATATATTGTAATATATAACTCCATACATCAATTATTTTTCTTAAAATTTTTTTTTAATTATATATTTAATCCAATTTAATCCAATTTAATCTCAAAATATCTTATTCGATCCTACAAAAATTACTTATCTTTGTGGATCTAAATAGATCCAATTTGATCTAAATTAATCCCAGGGGAAATTTTAGGATCATTCAGGATCTTAAATTAAACACTATTAAATCCCCCAATTTTGAGATCAATTTTGATCTAATTTAATCCAGTAATATATTTGAGGAATCTAATCGGATATTACTGGATACAACAGTTTTGAGATAAACTTGGATAAAAATAAATATCGATCTATATATGATTTTGTATTTGAGACATTACTTTTTTCTGCTCGAGTTAGTTTCATATAAGTATAGAATGTTGAACTGTTTATTGCTGGCAACGGTGGAAACATTAAGATATCAAGTAAATTCAAAAATTGTTTTAAAAATGAAGAGTACTGTTAACATATCGCTCATTTACTGCAATAATGTCATAACTCAAAAATTTTGATTTTGTAGAAAACGAGTTTAAAGTTTTCGATTTACTCACACATTAAAGAAAAAATAACGACATAATTTCTCTCATGAGGTGAGTATACAAGATATCCATAAGAATTGTACACAAAATGATACGTGATATAACAAATAATTCTGAGTCATTAACTCAAAAATCATTTTTTTTTTGAGTTGTGACGTTCTTGAAGTAAATGAGCGATATGCCGTAACGAGAAATTTATTTGCGATGCAGTAACGTGCCGAATAAGACGAAAAATCGAGTTTTTTGCACTTTTAGGTTACAATATTACAAAATCTTGATAACTTGAAGGAATTCTGAGTTCAGGTTCGGATTCAGAGCGCCAAAGACCATTTAAAAAGTGCGCGCTAAACTATTGGTTTTGAATTTTGCGAAAATGAAAATTCGTATGTATTAAAGAAAATTAAAAACGTATCTCTGTTTTTTTTTGAAAATTAAAATGAGAATTTTTTACCCAGATCGAAATATGTTTTGTCCCTCTGAATTATTGATATGTTATACAAAACCATATCATCTATCACCACAAATTGTTTAAGAAAAATCGAAGATGTAGTTTTTAAATATTCGCGAAAAAGCTACTGTTTTTGAATTTTTGCAAACTTTCTGGAAAGAGTCTATATAATTTCGTCAAAAGTATCTTAAAGTAGAAGTTTCAATCTTTCATATGAGATTAAATTATTTTATCGGATTAAAATTTTAAATGTTAGCCTTAGGTGTTTTTCGTAGTTTTGCGAACTGTCGCGAAATAACTCGAACTACACCGAATTTCGCACATGTATCAAAGGAACATCGAATATTAAATTGCTCACTTTCAATGAAATCGAAACACATCCATTCCAAAAACGACTAAAATGGAAACGAAATTTTTTGGAATGTCCCTATTCATAAAATCTTAAAATAAATAATTAAACAAAAATGTTTTTTAAAAGAAGAATATACATAACGCGATAGACAAAAAATTAAAAATAAAGATGGTAACAAAGTGAAAATTTATGATTTTGAATTCCACTTTAATTTAGTTTATTATTTTCTTTTTTTTAGTTAGTTTTTGTATTCGGATTTATTCTTATTTGCGATTCTAACACAGTGGTGTTAAATTAAATAGTACATTGGTTGTGGATGTGTATATATGTATTTTGGAATTGAGTTTCTGTAGCCACCAAGTCCCGAAAATGTAAGTGATACAAAGTTCAACAAATATTTAAAATGTGAAAATTCTCTTTATTTGTCCTACAATTGAAAAGTTTTGTTTAATTTTTGTATTACAAATTCCCAGCTGTAGTAAAAATAGTAATTTGTAGTAAGAAAACTAACAAGGATGTATTGTATTGGATGTTTCTCCTTACATAGTAAAATTAGTAAATTGTAGTAATGTAATGAATTTCGATTTTACATCAGGATCAATTTTTCCTTATTAATCTTATATTTTTTATAAATAATATCTACTTACTCTTGGTATTCACTTTTTGCTCACTGCTCGGCGCCAGTTCTCTGAGATTTTTTTTTTAAGCGGATCCATATTTTATGTGCCATTTTGAATTTTAAATATCCAAATTTAAGTGCATATTCAGCTAAATCCAAAACTTTCTTTTTGATTATACACTGAGAGAATAATCTTTACTTCAGTAATGCATTTTTTCATAGCTTTAATGAAAACTGTCACTGGAACTCGTCTATTGAAACTTTTCATAGAATCTATGAAACAGATGTCATTAAAGTCAATATTTATGAAATATTTGTAGAATTAATGAATATCTTCATAAAACTAATGAATCATTCCGACAATGAAGGTTTATAGTATATATGAAACAGTTTCAAAAAGTTTGAATTAATAAAACTCTTCATGAATGTTCTGAAAAATGCATGGACGACTTTTTAAACAGTTTCATATAAGTCCAAAAAATACATTGAAATAATAAAGCACTTTATAAAATATATTGAACACTTTAGAATTAAGTCTTAAAACTAAAGTTTAAAATGTATGAAAATTAATAAAATTATGAAATTTTATGAAAAAGTAAAAAAAAAAATAAGTCTGAAATAATAAATTAATGGCTCTAAAAAAATTTTCATTAAATTTATGAAGAGATAATTTATGAAATCGAATGAGTTTTCTTTATGAAACTGAAATTTTATAAAATACATTTTATGAAAAAGTTTTTTATATTAATAAAACTTCCTGGATATAATGAAATTCTTTAATGAATCTACGAAAAAAATTATATGAAAGTTTTTCATTAATATCATGAAGTATAATTCTCTCATATTGGATCTGCCATTTTGAATTTTCAAAATCTAATGCCGAGTTCAGCGACCACAAAAACCCCCGGGCACCAATTTTCGCCACTCCCTAATATGTTTTAAAGATTCTCTGAAAGTATTACCTGAACTGGAGCTTGAGGCACTGGTACCCAACAACATTACACTCATAGAAATAAACCTGTAAAAATAGCAAAAAAGGTACTCAAAATTAGTTAAAAATGAAATTGCAGAAAAAATCGCTAAAATTAACAGATTTTTTTTTACTAGATATTACTAGGAAAAGCAAAAATAAAGCTGTTGAATTTACAAATATTTAGTTATATTTGTGCTAAATTTTAGTTAATCGAAGGTAAAAAAAAATCTGCTAAAATTAGCAGAAACATTTACTAAATATTAGTAGACAAAAAAATCATTAAAATACGAGTATGTTAAATTTTTAAAGTTTTTTTTTTTTAAAGCGAATAAAAGTCTGCCCTTATAAAATCAGCAATCTTCAATTTTTTATCAAAAATTTCTGTTGATTTTAGCAAAATAAACTGTTATTTGCATTCTACTAAATTTGAGGTAAACATAGCAAAAATATTGTTAATACTACAGTTTTTGTTATTTAGTAAAAGTTTTTTAAATTTTCGAATATCGAATAAACCGGTTTTTTGTTGTCGAATAACCGGGTTTTCTTCACTATTCTTTTTTAGATTCATCACATTTGAAACCGTAAATTTACAAAATTCATTGTTAAAAACGGAATATTCTGGAAAATTTTCGAATAAACCCAGTTTTTTATTAAACGGTGAAAGCAAGAGATCTCTTTGTTACTTTAAAATTACTCATATAAAAGACTTTAATTGAAAAACTTTTGAGTTTTAAATTCCTATTATTCGGTTATTTTATATTTGGCTATATATTAACAAATAAAAAACAAATGTAAATAAAAAACACATCTTTTCTACTTATTTGTTGGCATTTTTAAACAATTTTGGTTCATTAAAAGTGTTTTCTTAAAAATCTGTATTATTAAAGACTTCGGCCTGATTTTCAATGTTCGGACGAAGCAGTAGCCGAAGTTCGAACTTTAGGCAACGAAATTTTGACAACGAAATTTTCCTTCAAGAGGCTCTAGCTTTTTTAAAACTTGGGGTTCTGATAAGATCTTTAGCCATTTAATATATAACGAATTTAATACAAATTCTTGTGTTTGCACTCGCATTTAAAGAATTTATTTTGAAAATATACTCAATTTTTACAAATACACGTATATGGGCAAGTTCGACACAAATTTGGCCGAAATTCGAAGCCGAATACTCGGTCGGACACTATTGTTTTGAATACAAAAGGTATATGTGATAAAAAAAAACAATTTGAATGATTTGTAAAAATTATAATTGTTTTTGATTCAAAACGAATTGTAATATTTCAAGTAAAAACCTTAAAATATTCAATATGTCCCGTTAGTTACTAATTGGGATTTTAACTGACACATTTGTTGTTGCTTTTCATATAAATTTTCAAATTAACTGGACATTCAGTCAACGGGATTTAATAAAATAAAAATGTTTTTTTTTTTTTTTTTTTTGAGTATACATAATTGTATAGCATTTAAGAACCGGTTAACCGGTTTTTTTTTCAAATTCCGAAAACCAAAACCGGGTTTCTAAAATTTCAACTATTCGAAAAAGAGAAAACACGCATTTATAATCTTTATTCTATTAAAAAATCTTTTGATTAATCCTCGTTCTGGCTAAACACGTATTTAGGATCTAGAGCTAAATGCAGATGGTGTTAGTTTCCGCTAAGATCCGTTCTTGCAGCGTACATCTTCGTTCAAATCCCTAAATTTTGAGTAAATCGAGATTTCAATGAAAATAGCTTGAAAAATATCGTACAAATATTATATAAATTAAATTTGAGATAGATCACTACGATTTTAAAAAAAATTTCGAAAATGTGAAGATTTTTAGAGAATGCAGAACGTCGTCTCTCTTAAATGACATACACTCAGGGAACTTCAGCTGTGAGTATTTGTAGTTGTTTGAGTAGTAATTAGGGTATTCAAATTACTCGGGTTTCGTTTTGTTCGAGTAAACGAGTAACCGAATAAGAAAAATGTTATTTCATTAATTTTTCTCAAAAATACATAAAAACACACAAAAAAAAAATACTAAATTAGGAGTTCCGAAAAGTATTTTATTAAAATTAATTTAAAACTAAAAATTAGTTCATAAATAATATACAATTGTGATGATTTACATTTAATCTTTCGTTTTCATAAAGATCGGACTTTCATAAAGATCGGACTTTCATAAAGATCGGATTTTTTTTGCAAATATCAAAAATAAAATGGCATTGCAGTCCATGCCTTGGAAAAATATAACGAAAAATTATATAATTTTTTCGCCATCTTTAATAAATGAAAGAGTTTTATTCGATTTTATTTTTTTTTTAGCAAAATTAATAATTTTTAATGTATGTGATCAAGTTTCAACTTCCGAAAGAAAGAAAAGAGTGACTGACGGCTAAATCCGACCTGTAACACCAAACAATGACGAATTCAGTTTAATTTGAACTTACGAAAAAAACGTCATTACAATCTAATAGTTTTGCGATTGTTGCAATTTTTTTTTTGTTGAATTTCAAATTTTGCTTAATTTCTTAAAATCGGACCTTTTGGTCTTAATATTTTTGTTTGCCATTTTTTGTCTTATCTGATCATAATGTCTGTAATTGCGCAAGGATATTTAAAAATATATATATATAGAAATGTGATATGTTAGGCATAGTTCTCGGTGGGGAACGTTTTTTTTTTCTCCAAAATAACCAAAGAATATTTTTTTAATCAGTTTAGTGTTGTCCATATCGTGTGCCACGTAAAAAAGTTATACCCCTGTTGAAAAAGTATTTTATTCAAATTAAAACGGTAACTGCCCAATGGCTATATATTTTATAAAATTTTTTTTTATTAAAAAATATGAACAGTTTAATTTTTTTTATAAAATCTTAACTGAAATAGAAAAAAATTGTGTGTGCTCGACTAACTCGATTAATCGAACGAAATTGTTGGAGTTATTCGTTACTCGAAATTGTCCAATTTAATTGAACAATTATTCGACTAAAATCCATCGATTAATCGAGTAACGCTACAGTATCTTTATTTTTAAGTACAAAAAACTGTCATTTGTAGGATAAATTTCATTTTCGACTTCATTTTTAGCTACGATACTTAAAAACAGTAAACCACATGAAATTACTTTACCATGAATTTACATTCAATTGTATGCAGTTGTTTTGTTTTTATTTCAAAAACATAAAACACTTAAACCTTTAACAATTTTTTAATGCATTTATGGTTCATTTTTACTACATTTGTGTTAAAATTTTGCAACAGTTAAAAATAAATCACATTGTTAGTTGAATTTAATGAAATGTTAGTGGTCCTGTTTTCAAGGGAAATTTCATTTGTTTTTAATTACATTTGCAATGATCTTTACCTACAAAATATTTTCAGTGTACTTTTTGTCCGAAAAAGTGGCAATATTGATAACAGTGAAACTAAAAAATTTGAAATAAAATATTACAACATTTTCAAATAAAATTATTGTACAACCAAAATAAAAATAATTTAAAATACAAAAAAAAAATGTGTTATAAACTGTGTTTTCTGTGTTATAAACTGTGTTTTCATACACTGATAATAATCCATGCGTAAAAATACAAAAAAATGTCAAATAAAACCAAAAAATTTTTAAAATACGAACATTTGTTAATTTTACAAAAGATTTTGTTGTTTTGACACTTTTTTTGTATTTATAGCATGGACTATTATGAGTGTATCATTAATATTTATAACAATTTTTGACAGTTTTTTTAACGTTTTCCAGCTTTATACTGTCAAAATTGTTCGAAATAACTGGAAATTTTAAAGTTTAGATCGATATAAGTTGGGTTAAATCTAAAAAAATACATCTTGTGCTATTTAACTAGCCACCTCTGTAATTTCTTAAACTCTTTACAGGTATTATTGCACTAAATTAAATTAAATTAAAATAAAATAAAAAATTAATTTAACACCATATAAAAACAACAACAACATCCATTGCTAAGCATTGAAACAACCACAAAAAAATATATTTATAAAAAAAAAACAAAGAAATGTTAATGTTTATTCTAAAAAGAGAAACAAATATTAGAACAAATAAATTTATTTTAAAAAATAAAAACATAAAACAAAAGAGTTATAATTCTATTAAAAAAAAGAAAATAAAAAAAATATAATAAATTGCTTAAAAAAAAAATAAAAAAAAAACATTTTATTAAAAATAATAATAAAAAAAAAAAATATTTTAATTATACTAAAAAGATGTGTAAAATTTATTATTTTGTTCAATTTTCTTTTTAAATAAATAAATTAAATAAATTCATATTTCAGTATAGTAGTTGAAACTACAAAAACAAAAAAACAAAAAAACAACAAATTAAACTCAATCCTCAACATTATACATAAAATATACAAAAAAAAAAAAATTAAATATTTAAAAAACAAATGCATACAAAAAACAAAAAAACATAATTATAAATTACAAAAAAAAACGTATTATCTGTCATTTTAATTAACTAAAAACATAAAAGATTTATTTAAATTAATTGAAAATATAGATAAATAAAATTAACAAAAAACAAAACAAATGAAAACTAAATTTTTAATTATTTTAATTTTTTTTTAATTTTGTCGGTTAAAATCGACTAAAGAAGATTTAAAAATAATTACATGGATTTAATCTTCCAATTCGGTTAATCTATTTCTTGATTAATCGCCTCTATTTCGGTTTATGTCGAAACATATAATTTGAAACTCAAATAATTATTCGAATCGAATAATCGGTTAAAATAGGTCGATTAACTGTTTAAATTTTTTAAACTTGTCAATTTTGCTTAACTTTGACTAAAATATGTAAAGAAAAGCATAGAAAAAAGAAACGCTTATATAGCGTTCATCATAGAATTCTTTTAAAAAAATGTGAAAGCGATCCTTAAGCCTCTAATGCCCGTAATTTCAAGCAATAGATACCTACCGGTGCTTAGATACCTACCCGATTTTGTTCGTGTACACGGTAGGTATCTAAGCACCAGTAGGTATATATTGCTTGAAATTACGGCCATAAGACAGAGGTAGGCATTTCATAGCACAATTGTGCAGAGACCACTTCACACCAGTGATGCAAAACGTGGCACAATAGGGGCATTTGTGGCACTTTTGACTGCTTGATGGCCCTGTGGTACTTTCTTATCTATTTTGGCCCTTTCATCTCAAAATTTAACTAACTACTTTAAACCGTTTAATTCAGGCTGATTTTTTTTATTCGATGAGAGCATATGCTAGTTCTTTAAAGAATGAAAAACGGGGAGTTGTTTAATTTTTTATAAAAATCGCATTCAAAATCATATATTTTTGTACCAGGAGGTCAGGTTTTAAAATTTTTGAATGCAGGACGATAACAGTTTTAAATCTTTTTATATTTGTCCAAATTTTTAAAAGAAGTGCCGCAATTCATTTTTTATTCAAAAGAAAATGTGTTTTTGGAGGCTTTTTAAAAATGTTGTTATTGCAAGAGCGGAAATAATTTATGAGAATTCATAAAATATGTTAAACTTTATTGTCAGAGGGGTTTGTCTTGCATTTTTAAAAAAGCATTAAAATGACGAACTCTAATTAATAAATTAATATTATTTTTATTTAAGTAAAAATCTAATAATCGAATTTTTTAAAAAATATGGCCCTACATGGATGATAAATGGGATTTCCAAATAGTACCAACCAGCATAAAAATAGTACTTTTTCGACCCTCATAGTACTAAATACAAGTTTTTATTATAAATTAACGTTTCTAAATTTATTTGTATATAAAAACAAAATTTGGTTGATTTTAGTTACAGGATTTATAAAAATTATCAGACTATTTCTTAAATTCACCTTTTTTTGCATGGAAATCTATTTCATTACTCATTCGATTTTAGAATCACAATGCAAATTTGAAGATGTTGGCAATGGCCTTTTTTCAATTGTATTTTTTTAAGATATTTATTTTTCACTTTTCGAACCCTTTTTTTTACTCGAACTGAAATAAAATCATCTTTAATCAATTCCATTTACAACGATTGAATCCAAATAAATACATTTGATAAATGTTAATTTATGAATGGGTAATTAAATTAAATGTTGAATCTTGAAGTTTCTCTGAAGTTTCTAAAAATAGAACTGTTGTGTTGTTGGAGTTGTACTTCTGAGATTATGTATGCAAGAACAAAAACACCGTGTATTGAATAAAACTAGTTTAAATCACAACAAAACTCGACCTGACGATAGATCAGTGCGCTAAAGCGCTCTGTCTAACGTGTGGTGCGAGTGCATGTGGCATTAGAAATCAGTTTATCTATACCACGGTCAGTGATTGCACAGAAAATTTCATATAGACGCAATCGAACAAATAAAAACATAACAAGTATTATATTATTCAAAAAACAGGGTCACTGACGAAGGTTCAATACCAGAAACTGAGCAGTCTAATTCAGGAAAATTGAAAAAATTTACCATGTAGTTATGATTTTTAGAAAATACTCTATCACGTCTTTCACAATTAAAATTAAATAAAATTGCAGTATTAATTGCAATTGTCTGAAAAAGACGTTAAAATTCGAATTCAAACACAATCTTTCATTTTAATTTATATGTAAATAGTACTAAAAGAGTCAAAGGAGTACCATGGTACTTTTCCGGATCAAATAGTACCAAAAAAAGTAATATCTAAGTATTTTATCATCCCTGTCGCCAATCAATGGTATTTTGGCCCTTTTAAATTGTCAATTTGGCCCAAAACAAAAAAACTCAAAATGCATCACTGCTTCACACATATACTTATGCTCTTTCATTTAGTTGGCGATGAGACTCCGACAAGTGTACATGCGGCGGATGCTTTTATATTTTTTTCAACAATACTTACCCAACAAACATTTCTATTTAATAATGAATTACGAAAAATATTTTATGATTGATAATGCATTTGGTAACATGCAATGCATTTGATGTTATCAAATTTAAAACGCATTTTATTAATAAGAAGTTGTCATAGCATTGTAAATAAATCAGTTTGGAAGTATTAGAAGTTCCGTTTGTATATCAATATCGTTGTTAATTTCTTTTCTACGTTTTCCCATTCCAAAAACTTCAGCATTCTTTTTTTAAGTCATACAAAATGTTTGGACAATTTCAAATATGTATCTTTAAGTGAAAAGCGTAACACATTACCTACACACAAAAAAAATGTTGCCAATAACTTGACTAAAATAGCCCTATCTATCTTGGTAAATTTTCCAAAGTTTTTGGCTAATTTTACAAAACAACTTGGATAGGCATATTTTAGCCAAGTTATTGGCAACTATTTTTTGTGTGTAAGGAACTATAATGGTAATTTGAAACGCTCGATTTAGTGTTTGTAGTACGCTCACACACACAACCTCATTTTACGCTCTGCCGACCTATGCTCTAAGATAACATATTTTTTTTATTGGCTTTAGGAAATTAGATAGAATTTTTTTTATTCTGTTTTAATTCTTTTAAAAACTCAAATTAATGTTGACCAATATTTCTAAATTCCTGAATTTGTTTTTAATCGATGCCACAATTAATTTACAAATTAATTCCGATTTCTTCTTCCATCTCCCAAGAACATTTCTTATAAACAATTCCCAACCACTACAATTTTCAAATATGTTCAAGTGAAAATGAAAGATATATCTAAATAGAACCAGTTTCAGAAGCAGTTTTACCTGCTCTACTTCGAAGCAGATTTTTTTTGGGACAATTTCAAACAAATATCGTTGGTGTAAAAACCGATAGTGTAACGAATAATTTGTTCTATGAGCCGTTCTTCAGAAGACGCATATTTTGAAAATGGTAACACTTGTAGATTCATAGGTATTTTTAAAAGAAAAACTTTCAATTAAACTATTTGTTGATTCAAGTAAAATTTTAATTGAATTCGGTGCAATTAATATCAATTAAAATAATTTGTGAAAATTGATTCGTATATATTCGTATGTGAAAATTGATTCGTATATATATATGATCATATATGGGATTGCATATGGTCATTAGGGCAATAACTTTTTGCATTTTTTGCAAATATCTAATCTCCCCAGACAAAATCGTGAAGGGCATGGACAAATATTAAGAACTGCGGTTTTAGTTTTTCGCTATCGTTAAAAAAGGTTCCGCACCAAACGCGTTAAAGTTTTGAATCAAACAAAGTTAAAAAAAAACTTTTTTGATGCCTCAACGTCTGACCATCACATCTATATAATTAAGGCATGCTGATATCAATAGTAAAGTCCGTTTGCGAGTCAATGGAATAGTTTTCTTCCAAATTTGCTTACTTACATATGTATAAACCATATTTAAAAAAAATTGTTATTAAAAAAAATTTAAAATAAATATATTAAAGGCATTTTAGAAATCGCTGTCGGTGCGCAAGGTTTTTTTTACCAAATTGAACTGAAATAGTTTTTTTTATCATTAATACAATATTTGCCATTAGAAAACCCCTGGGGAGAATGTTGTCCAAAAAAAGTTATCACCCTAATGGTCATATATGGGTATATCAGGACATATATGTCCATATATAGTTCATATATGGTCTCATATGACCATATATGTTTGGATCCGGAATATATAGTTCAATATGTTACCATATATAGTTTAATACATGACCATATATGGTCTCATATGACCATATATGTTTGGATCCGAAATTTGAGGGTATATGGTCGTATATGATCATATATGAGCATATATGGATGATATTTGATCATATATGAACATATGATTAATCGACCCGAATAACCAGTTTTTTTTGGCATTTGCATTTAAATTCCACTTTTCTAATTATTTTGTAAAAATTACATTTTTTTAGATCCTTACCATAAACATTTTTTTTTGCAATTTCAAATCTTTCCGTTAAAGAATTCTGTAAATTATAGTTAAAACCTAAATTTAGAACGCAAGATTCAGAAAAATTTTTATAAAATAAACATTTTTAAATGTTTGAAAAAAATGTATTTCGAAACATCTTCTTTTAGAGAAATGAAAATTTTGAACTTCAAAGTTCATACCAATTTACTACAATAACACTGTAAATTTCTTTACTATTATTTTTAATTAAAAATGTTATATAAAATCCTTAAATTAATTTGCAATTTTTGGAATTGGCATGCCATATTTGCATTTTCATTTTCATTTTTGAATTTTTTTTTCAATTTGAAACTTTCCCTGGTTACCAGATTTGTTTAGTGAAAAAAATCACTAGAGGTACATAGGTTTTATTTTTAAAATACATAAGAATCTTTTCAAAATATACGAGATTCAAAGAACCGCAGAACCAAATTCAACCGGCTTAATTGCTCCGAATTAGAACAGGTATTGCTAAAACCGTTTTTAAACAAAACAAAACAAGTGTGAAAATAAAAAGGAGAATAAAAACAAAAAGCAATTCATTTATATACAAGTCTAAAAGTCAGGGTAATAACCTTTGACTTATTCTGACATCTGATAAGTTCAGTGTCATATGGTTTGAATCTTCAAAGTTCATTAGAAAAATCGTCTCAAAAAGGACGGTCATCTTTTTGATAGGTTTGAGTTTCGACATATAAAACATAAATAAAATAATTTTAAAACAGACTTTTCTCTGTGTAAAAACACTCACCAGCAAAAGTTCATAATCCTTAAAAAAATTAAACACAAAAAGTTTTACAGAAGAGATCTCAGGCTCTTAAGGAACATTTATCTGACAATTGACTAAACTAAACATAAATACATATAAATTTTTAATATTTTAATTAAATGACTTTATTAAATAATTGAGCTCTAGGTAACATTTGTATTTTTAAAATATCTTTTATTATTTTTTATATCTCCAATATTTCGTCATTCTTTGAATGACATCCTCAGGGGGTATAAACAACAATAAACAATATTAAACACAAAATTTCCTGCCGCTGCGCTCCACTCTGGTGAGATTTTTAAATGTTGTGTTCACCAGAGTGGAGGGCAGCGGCAGGAAATTTTATGTATAATATTGTTTATTGTTGTTCATACTCCCTGAAGATGCCATTCAAAGAATGACGAAATATTGAAGAAAATTTTATAAATACAAACGTGACCTAGAGCTCAATTATTTATTAAAGTCATTCATTTCAAAGGTCGAAACACATTTCATAATTTATTTTATTTAAATGATATTTTTAATTTTGTTATTAAAACTACACCTTTTGCAACTGTCATTTAGAAATTATCAATTGGATTTCAGAAAACATAAATTTAAATTCAGAACTTCCATTTAAAATTCAAAAGACATCGATTGAAATTTAAATGTTCCATTTGAAATTCAGAAAATCTCAATTGAAATTCAGAATATTGTATTTGAAATTCAGAAAATATTAATTGAAATTCAAAAACACATAAATATTCAGAAAACAGCAATTGATATTCAGAAAATATGAATTGAAATTCAGAAAATATTACTTGAATTTCAGAAAATTTCATTTAAAATTCAGAAAATATTAAAGTTGATTTGTTTTCTGAATGTCAAGTGATATTTTCTGAATTTCAGTTGATATGTTTCGAATTTCAAATGATATTTTTTGATATTATAAATGGACATTCTGAATTTCAATTCATAATTTATAATCCTCTAAAATCTTATAACTAATTGATTCTTTCTGAATTTTAAATGAAAATTCAAAATTTTGATTGATATTTTCCAATTGATATTTTATGAATTACAATTGCTATTTTATGAATTGCAATTGCAAAACTTAAAAACTAACAAATTGATATTCAGAAAATATCCATTAATATACAGAAAATATTATTTGAAATTCAGAATATATCAATTGAAATTCAAAAAACTTTGCATTTTAATATAAATTAATATTTTCTGAATTTAAAAAGGTATTTTCTGAGTTTCAATTGATATTTTTTGTATTTCCATTGATAATTTCTGAATATAAGTTGATATGTTCTGAATTACAATTGATGACGTTTAGAATTTCAATTAATATTTTATAAATTTTAATTGATATTTTCTGACTTTTAATTAATAATTTCTGAAATTCATGTAATATTTTCTGAATTTCAAATGAAAAATCTAAATTTCAATTGATGTTTTCTGAATTTAAAATGGAAATTCTGAAATTTAATGAATTTAAAATTTAGTTTTTGAACTTTAATCGAGATTTTAGTAATTCCAATTGATATTTTCTCAATTACAGTTGAAAAAGGTGAAGTTTTTAATTTTTCTGTAAATGTTAATTCATGCATTTGATAAAAGATTTTTTTTAATCTTGAAATTAATATTTTTGTGCAAAAATTGGATTCATTAATCGACCAGCCAAAAGAAATTACGTACTTCTTCTTCATTCGAAGGGCGACAATGTGGTGGACCTTCATCGGGTGCTCCTTCAGCTAAAAGAGACATGCGTAAGGCACGCATTGCCAACATATTACGCTTCGAAGCCACCGTCAAATCAATTAAACGTTCCGGATAATGAACGCCAATTAAACATTCCGATCGTTTTTGTACCTCCAAAGGCATACACCACGGTTCATGACTGTGGACAAGAAAAAATTCAAATAATTGAAAATTAAAATTGCTTCAATAACCGAGAAATACTCACATATATTCCTGGGGTACATTGGCCAATTGCGGTACATATTGTTTTATATATTGACCCAATGGATCTAGTCTTTTAGCTAAAGCTATGGGACATGTAACCAAAGATGAGTCAAGTAAACTTTCAAATGCCGAAGAACTAACCCACATCCAATTGCCGGCACATACCGACCAATCGGCATCTAAAAGATGTTTTAAAAAATACTGCAAACCGTGTTCCCAATTTTGCCATAGACCACCCCGAGTCAGGAATGTAGCCACGGTATTACGCAAAGTATGATGTAACCAACCCTCGGCCAATAACTGTCGCATAGCGGCATCAATTAATGGAAATCCTGTTTGACCCATAGTCCAACGATTCAATTGCTCATGATTGGTCGGTGCCCATGGTATATTCAAACATATTTCATTTTCCTCCATACGATCATAATTTGGATTATTCACTGACATCGTATAGAAATATTCACGCCATATCAATTGACCCGTTATATGGGCACCACTGGATGTTTGGAGACCAGCTTGTAGTTGGACATTTTTGAAAAGATCATGTACATTCCAATAAAATTTTCGTACCGATAGGCAACCAAATCTTAAGTGGGCACTCATAGATTTGGGTGATTCCAAGATATTCGGTTTAGCTTGATTGGGTAAATAAAAACCGCATTTGAAAGCATTCTCTTCTACTTTTAAACGTTGTTCCAAATGTAATAAAGCCTCTGTTTCACCTCCTATCAATTTGACTTTGGCTAAATAGCTCATATAATCGGGATATACATTAAAATCTTCCGGAGTGGGAAACTGAAAGAAATTTAGAGAATATGTAAAATTAAAATGATTTAAAGATTAGATTAGCGAATGAATTTATTTTGCACATGGACCGAAAAGAATACTTATTTTTAAATTCGGAAACAAAAACGGCACGCAAATGTCGTAGAACTGATTCAAGTATTCCATAATGATTCTTGTAAATAAGTCTTTCGTAAAATGCTCCGCCTTTTAAAATTTAGATTTTTACTTTTTTTTATTTTTTCGAGCAATTATAAAATATATTTTTGACTTTTATTTGTTTGAGTAATAACAAAAGTTATTTTTTGATTTTTTTTTTCATTTTTATACAAAAATTGTCTTTTCGGACTTTCTATATTTTCATATATTTAGTTAAAATACTGTTTTACCCCAAGTCCAAAATCTTATGTGATAATGTCATATTAGATTGTATTTGTGGCTTTTCAAAAAGTTTGATAATTTTCATGATTTAACGACTTATTGTTTTTTACTCTCAGTCAGTTCTATACTGTAATATAAGACTTAAAGTCTTGTGTATAGGACATCAAAAAAAAAAAAAAAAATACAATTGTTTCATAGGCATAACCCTAATCTTCGGTTTTCCGTAAAAGAAAACGCTAATTGGCTTAAATCAAAACGAGACATTACATACAACAGACAAAAACAACAAAATAAAAGGTTTACCAAATTAGACAGTTTATACACTAATGCAGTCATAAAGTTTATTTTGTCTGTTGTATGTAATGTCTCGGTTTTAATTAAACTAATTGTTCTTTTTCTTTTGCGGATTAGTGTCAATAAAATTACAATTAAGTATTTGTTTGATTTCAAAATAATAAAATTGAAAAAAAATTTCAAAAATTTTAAAAAAGGTAAAAATTAAAAAAAAAACTTTACAATGGAAAAAAAATCGTAAAAATTAAAAAAATATTAAAAAACTTGGAAAAAATGACAAAAATTAAAAATGTTTTCGATATATTTTTCATTTTTAATTTTATTTAGGGGTTTTTTTTTTAGATTTAGCGATTTTTTATATTATTTTTTGAGTTTTATTTAAATTTTTGTGTTTTATTTAAATTTTGTGTTTTATTTAAATTTTGACAATTTCTTAAAATTTTGGCCATTTTATAAATTTTGGAGAGTTTAAAATAATTTTTTTTTTAATTTTTTGTGTTTTTAGCAACATTTTCAAAGTAATAAATCATTAGTAATAAAAAATATTAACCCTTGTTGATCGAAGCTGGAAAAGTCCCGACAAAAAAAAATGGAAAACGGATTTTGCACATGAAATGATTTTGATGAATAACAATTTTTGGAAATTATTAGGATTCAAACAAAGAAAAAAGTGGATGTTATTATTAAAATATCCGTTTTGTTCTTTTTTTAACCTTTTTTTATTTGGAAACATTCAGTTACAACCATCAAATTTATTTTATGTCACATTTTTGACCTCCGTTTAACATGGGTTAACGAACTAAGTGATCTTATACAACAATTTACAATGTAAATTTAGTTTCTTTCACCAAAAATGTATTTTTTAAATTTTTTTTTTTATCCAAAATACTGCTTTTTTTTAAAATCCGCCAAAATTAAATCGGTAAACACGCTATGTGGATAGGGGGATCCCTTCAGTATTATTTTTTTTTAAATCCCCATGATGTGTGTAAAGAAAAGCGATCAATAATATTTTAATATTTGCAATATTTAAATTTTTTTAAATTATTTATTCCTAATTGGAGCTGTGAAAATAATGCAACATTTTTGCAATTTTTTTTTGGTCTAGTGTATCCAGTAAAATAGTAAAATCCTTTAAACTAGAACAGATTGCCTTAGAACTTGTTTTAGAATCAGTTATAGAACTGGTTCTGGGACAGTGAAACTTTACATTTTGACTCCCAGGAATCTGTTCTAGAACCGGTTCCATGTAACCGATGATAAAAGAAGCTGTTTTAGAACTTGTTGGAAGGTAATATATTCTAAAAAATTTTGCTGGGTAATTAAGGGTTAACAATCTAATTAAAACTAAATATTTTGTCCCTGAGTTGTCGGGGTTAAATATAATTAAAAAAAAAAAATTTGTGTTAATTTTTTTTTTGAAGTTTTTTAAAAAAAAAAATTCAGGAACATATGTCCTTTTTGAAAAGTTGGAAAATCTGGTAGCAACCACTAAATATTTTATCGAACATTTTGAAAAAACTTAAGAATTTTTTACAGTTATATTAGTTTTTTGGTTTTATATACATACATCGAGATTATTTTTTTTTTTAAAGAGAAGCAACACTCAGGAAATTCTTCCTTTTTCCTTATGTGTTGCTCTCTTTGGAAAGGGAATAGTAGAGAGATGAAAGGTGGCAACACTGTAATTGCGCGAGATTGGTCTTAGAACAGTTGTTGCTCGCCACCTGATGTAGAGTTGGCGAATTTATTGAAGCTTTTTTGTGTCATAGCCCTGATTCATTATTTTACTTCGGTGGGGTTATGTGCTATGGGAACACCGAAGGCGGGCGTTGCGATACATATGAGGGATAGAAAACTCATATATATTACGAGCTTTCAACCTCCGTATATTTACAAAAATAAAGCAAGTCAAACATATTAGCTAGGTTGATACTAGTATTTCGATCTGGCTCAAGATCTAATCAGAACCCTAAGTTCTAGAAAAGCTAGAACATCCGTAATAGGCATAACAGCTTTAAAAAAAACCCTATTAATTATCAATTTTAATCCATTCTTGTCTTCTTAGTAATCAAGCACGTGGTTAGGGTCTTTTCTTAACAAGCATCATGACGTTACTAAACTTTGAAGACCAAAAACGTTCTATGTATGTATATAAAAAATTTTAGTGTTTACTCTGGCTCAAGTAATATTTTTTACAGTTATTAGTTTTAGTTTTTTTTTTTTATATAAAGGGTCCGCCATCTAACGTTTTTTTTTCAACTAGTGCTTATTTCGTGAATGGTAACACTTAGCTCATGTCTGATTTGACAGATAATTAGTTTTATCCTTCCGCTGAACGAATATGGTTGTGTATACGCTTGAACAACGCTGGGAAATATTGCGTCATTACTTTGAAAATCATGGTAATGTTGCTGAGTGTGTGCGAAAATTGCGTACGGATTTTGGAAGAAGAGAAGCACCGTCAGCTCCGTATGTTCGTTATCTTGTGAAAATAGTGAAAGAAACTGGCATCCTCATCGATAAACCAAAGCGTGAAAAGCCAAAAACAGTGCGTACGCCCGAGAATATTGCTGCTGTGGCAGAAAGTGTGCGTGAAGCGCCATCAACATCAATTCACCGCCGTTCTCAACAATTGAACATTTCGGAGACATCATTGAGACGAATTTTGCATGAAGACCTTGGTATGACGCCATACAAAGTCCAATTGGTACAGGAGTTGAAGCCAACTGACCATCCAATGCGTTCTCGCTTCGCTAAGTGGGCCAGCGATCGACTTACAGAAGATGCCGATTTTGCCAAAAAAAGATGGACCGATCGTGTAGGCTACTGCATGGCCAGCCGAGGCAGCCATTTGAATGAAATTATTTTACATTATTAATCGGAAGGATTGTACTTTCAAATAAAAAAAGAAATTTGAGAAAATATTCAGTAGTTTTTTTTATAGCATTTTCAAAAAAAAAAAATATTTGGCGGACCCTTTACATCGAGATTATTTTTATGTTATTTTGTTATTTTTAATTTGTAACTTTCAAATCAAACATATAAGCTAGGCTGATATTAGTATTTCGATCTGGCTTGTTTTCATAAATCTTAATCTAACCCACGGTTGTCCCGTCAAAACCTAATAAAAGTTTTTTTTTTTATATTTTACCGAATTTGTATCATTTTAATTACAGTTTTAATAGTACCTACTGAAAATTAGTTTGAAATCAAAAACAATATTCACTTACATTTTTAAAGAATATGATTAAAATCTTAATCGAAACTCAAACCAATTAAATAATTACAAATAATTTTAATTGATGCTACAATTTCCTTAAAAGGTCCGAATACAATGTATCTTTTAATGGAATTAATAAAAATTTGAATTGAAACTAGATTTTAGTCTTTTCTGTGATACAATCTTCACTTTGGTTATATCTAGACTCATTTAGGGAGGTCCGTAAGTTACACACAGTTTGCATTAAAGTTACCTGTAAAAATACGCTGAGTTCCTTTAAAATTTCTTCGTTAAGTCTAAGAAATTTAACATTTTCCCAATTTGGATCTGGTACTGGTCGAGGTGGTAAGCCAATAATTTGTACCGTATGCTGAAAAAAAATATAATATCCACCATATTGATAAAAAAAATATTTCGAAATATGTGTTTTAAGTTTTAAAATTACCAAAAACATTTGATAGGTTAATGGCGGTATGCCACCATTAGTATCAATAACACATTTCGGATCCCACAAAGTATGAGAAATTCTTTCGATGCATGTTGTACCCATCTTCTGACACAATTCTCTGACTGAATTATCACGTCTATTCCAAATTGGCTCACAATCTTGTTCAAAGCATAATTTCTTAATGCCAAAATGTTCATGAAGCTGACGGAATATATTGACTGGACTTCCTTGTAGGATATAAAGTCTACCAAGACTTAAACTAACATTCTGCAATTGATCATTAATATCCTTTAGTGAGTCCAAGAGAAATCTTAAACGATTGTAACCAACAGATTTTGTACCTGTAAAGAAGGGAGCGAAATATTAAATTTATAGACAACACTGGGCGACAACAAAAATTTTCCTGTCTAAAGAATGTCTAAATTAAAATATAAAATAGAAAAACACGATTTAATTTTTAAATTGCGCAAAGTGAATTTTTACTCAATAAAACCAATGAAAATATTTTTTCAAACTGAGACTAAAATAAAATACAAAGAATTTTTATAGTCAAATGCTCCCAAAGAAAGTATTCATTAAATTAATGAAGCATATTTCATTAAATCGATTTTAATGGAAGGCAACATTGATTTAATAAAAAATACATAAATTATTTTGTTTCTAAGTCATATGAGTTGCAATTGACTTTAGATGCCTCTTATTTCTTAACGTTCTTTTGATATGAGAGAAAGCATAGCGAGAGGGCATAGAGGGATGTATCACAACATTTTTGAAAATAATTCGGCCATTTCTTACTTTGTAGACCGATTGCAATAAAATTTGGAACAGGCATAACTGACGTAATATCAAGCTTACGCTTTGATTTTGAACCTTCCAAACACACCAGGGACGGCAATATGAATAACCAAAATACGCAACTTTTTGCATATAGAATTTTGAGTGCTCGCCATTTTTATGTTTATAATCCGTTTTTATCATATTCGTAATCGTAATCTGCTAGTTCCAGGCACGTAGCTAGGAATTTGTTTCGGGGGGGGGGGCTTTTTCGATTTTTTATTTTGATTATATATATATATTTTTTTTTTGCACACTAGAGTAACAGCTTTTTTTTTTGTTTGCTAAATTTTTACCTACATCTGATGGGCAATCATATATTAATAATAGAAATCGCATAAAGTGCATTTCCTTAAAATGCATTTTTTTTTTCATTTTTTACTTATTGTGTTCATTATTTTCCGAATTTTGATGTCTATATCGCGAAACAACGCTTTATTCTGTTTGATCACAGTCCGCGAAACAGTTGGACATGCATCGTTATTGTCTAATTACGTTAAATTTTTAGCTAAATATTATTTTTAGTTTAATTAAATAAAAAGAGGATTATGCGGAAAACTTTTTGAAAAGCGCGAAAAATAAAATTACTTTACATTTGTATGTGCTAGTATACGTCTAGGGTAGCTAAAACTTGATAAGTGCAAAAATAGTAAAAAAATTTCAACTTCTAATAACCCGATTAAAATTAATATGATGCTTTATATAATCATACGAAATTTAATATGAGTTTTAATACAGTTTTATCCGAGAAATGGGCATAATAATTAAATAACATCCGAATAATGACGCGATACAATTTAATACGATTTTATATATCGGTATAAATTTATATCTATCCAGTTTTTGATTTTAAAACGTCATGAAAATTCGAAATATCTATTAATCCTTTTAGACTTTAGCCGCTTGCAAAAGGTTTACAACTTTATAATTTGTAACAAATTCCATAGCATTTAGAAATTTTATTTAAAATAAAATTGTGTTTTTTTTTTTAAATATGATATAATATCAAAATATATATTATTTTGCAATGTTTAGGTATATAATTATAACGTAATTATTAATTGAATTAGTTTTAGCGTATTCTAAATGCAATATATAATTATACGCAACTATATATGACATCATATTAAAGTTTTCATACGAAATTAATTTTATATATGAATTTATATAATTATGTCCGGTTAAATGCACTGGCAAACAAAACCTTATAAGTGTATATAAAATAAAGTATTATTTTATGCAAAAGTTTTAACTCGGGAAATTAAAGATTTATAGCCGTCCAAAAAATAAATTAAAAGCAAAATCCTATATAATTTGCCTCACACTTACAAGGAAGCTTTACCGATGAGTTCCCTTTGAAATTAATGAAATTCGGAAGGTGATAAAGCAGCAAAAATATATGAAAAACGTATCTATTTTTAAAATTGGTGGTGAAATTTAACACATCTTTGAATGAAAATATGTTTTTGGCACTATGTCGTGGACCCCGGCTGCCACTTATTTGAATTATTTAAACAAATTATTCCCTTTTTTCCTATTTTTCATACATCCGACTTTAAAAAAATTAAATTTTCCAAGCAAGCGTGATTTTAGTCTGAAAGAAATAATAATAAAGAAAAAATATAAAATTGGAAAATTTAAAAATATACCTGACATCGCCTAGGTCTTATTTAAACTAAATTATGTATTTCGAATTCACTTTGATTTATATTTTGGACAATTTCAAACGCTTTTCAAATTGTCTTTAATCAATTTTTTAAATAAAAACCCTTTGAAATGTCTAAAAAAAACTACATCGTTATAACACAAAGACTGGTTTAGCTGCTTGATTTTAAAATGTCGCATTTCAAGGAGCGCTGATAGAAATTTGTTTTCATTTAGTCTAAAAAAAATTGAGAAAATTTGAGTCACATTGGACCACATTAACACATTATGCATATCGATCAAAGTTTGAGGCTTAAATTTGATTAAAAAAATATATGAGATATCGTAATATATATCGTAAAAAAAATACTGAAAACTATGTTACCAGATGCGTGCGTAGCAAACCAAATTTATATAAAAAGATTGCACTGTAGGTAAAGTAACGACTTTTACTGCACAAGTAAACTTAATTTTGAGTCTTAGTGGTATCTCCATTTTAAAAGATTATGTCAAAATACACAGAAAAAATCATTGTCAAAAAAATTTCAATTAAATTGTTGTTCGATTTCAAACTTACTTTCAATTAACTGTTTAATTTGAAAATGAATTTGGTATCAAAAAAAAATTTTCAGATTTTATAACGTATAATAACAACATTGAAACAAATGCAAAAATTTTAAAAAGTCGCCAAAATTAAAAAAATCGTTTAAAGTAGAAAATTCGCGTTTCTTTAATTTTGGTATTTTTTTTAAATGTTTTTTCGAATTTTGGCGTTTTTTTTGGGAGTTTTTAAAATTTCTGCAATTTTGAGGATTGTTTTTTAAATTTTGGCAATTTTTTTTTCAAATTTTGCGATTTTTGCAAATGGTCTCGATTTCTTTAAATTTTGCCGATTTTTTTTTACAATTTTGGTGTTTTTTTTTTTTAAATTTTGTAATTTTTCCCAATAGTAAACAATATTCAATTAAATTCTTAATAGATGTGAATAAAACTATATGTAATTGAAAATAATATTAATTAAATAGATACAAATTATTTTAGTTGTTACTACAATTGCATCAACACAACCGAATTCAAATATTTTAATTAAAACTCAATTTTAGTTTTTTCTGTGTAGACATATTTAATTTTTAGTTTGCATTGTCTCAAACAATTTTTTTGATTACATTTTAAGTCAAAGACTTCGAAATCTCTTATGAAATGATTTAATTTATTGCTTTTTGTCGAAAATCAACTCTAACATGATAGCCGCCCATTTGCAGGCGATGTTTTCTAACGAAATTTTAAGATTCGAATCATATAAAACTATTTTTTATTTGATCCAAGTCAAAAATAAATATTTTCATATTAAATTTATCAATAACATTGTTACTTTCTAACGAATTGTATTAAGTTTTTAAATTTGCCAAATCATTTCGGGGGGGCTCTAGCCCCCAAGCCCCCCCCCCTAGCTACGTGCCTGGCTAGTTCACACAAAGAAATAAAGTGCCAACCAAATTTAAAAGTGTATTTTAATGATAACAACTTAAAAATTCAGTTAGTACAACGACATTAACATTGAATGTTTTAAAATTTTGGGTGGTAGCAACTAAAATTCAGTTGACTTAACCGAACTTTGTTGTAAAAACTAATGTTCAGTTGTACCAACCGATAGAAATTCATTATAACCGAATTTGAGTCGTAGTAACCGAGTTTCAGTTGGCAAATAGCTAAAGTTTTTTCTGTGTGTACACTGATAGAATTTTCCTTAGTAGTATTAATGAAACGATTTCATTAAAATCGATTCATTGGTTTAATAAAAAATTTCATTAACTGAATGAAAATTCATTAATATTGGTATTTTTTTCATTAACATTTTTATGATTTTTTCATAACTTCATAAAAAAAATTCATTAAATCAATAAAAAATTTTCAAATTTTGTTTAATAAAAAATTTGACTTGTAATAAGAAAAAAAAATTTTTTTTTTTACTATCATTTTGAAATAAAAAAAACTGAAAAAATTCTTCTAAACAGAATTAACCAAAACTTTGATATAAATAAATTTTTTTTATTAAATTTGCCTAGAGCTAACAGTTTTTGACGAAATTCCAGGGAACAGATTCTCTAAGAAAAACGACATAGTTTTTTTCAAAACGAGACCTAAATTGTTATCGTTTTGACGATGTTACACAAAAACGTTATGCTAAACGATAATAAAGTTTTGTTTTTAACAGCATTGTTAACAATATTTAACATTTTTATCTAATATGATCGTAATTTAACTACAAAAAGTGGACTATAAACGTTCTACAGAATTCCGAGCCAGATAAATAAAAAATTACATATTTTGTACCGACATACTTATAACAAAATATGTCATCTTTTAACACAAATTATAAAAAGTGTAAAGAAAGATTGAACAATTTTGTAAAAATAAAGCAATAAAAGCAGAAAATAAATTAAAATTGGACCAGACCATTTATTAAAATTGATTTAATGAAACACCTTTCATTGACTCAATGAAACGTTTCTTTGGGGACTTTTTTACGAAAAAATTCATTGGATTAATGAAGGAATTCATTAATACTACGCACAAATTTCTATCAGTGTAGAGACTAACAAAAAACATGCTTACATGTGTGAATTATCTCTAATAGTTCCCGAGATATGCCCATTTTAAAATGTGAAATTCCAAAATTTGGTCCATTTTTTTGCGAATATCGCGACGAAATCGGGGCCAATGTTTTTATTAAATAAATAAATTTTTGATTATATACAAAAAAAAATGAATGCAATATCTTGTTCCACTCAAAAACTACATTCGTTTAAAGTAGAAATTAAAAAAAAATAAAAATCAAATTATTGCGATTTTTCCCCAAAGAGCACCAACAGCCCTCCAGATAAATATTTTCTTTCTGAACATATAAAGTGTGCATACTATTCTGAAAGCTCTTTATATAAAAAACCGAATTGTATTAAACAAATTTTTTAATTGTATATACTTTTCACGCCACCCGCTTCTAAAGTTGCAACATTTCTAAGGCAAATATCAACTTAAACTCACTGTTAAAAATTCTCCATTTTTAAAAAGAGTCCCATTTAGCACTCTTGGTAGAACAAAAACTTGGGTAAAAATTTCAGTTTTTGTTAATAGACATAATCCAATGATAAACTTTTAAGTCGAAAATGTGAAATGTATGTCCGAATTTATGATTTGCTGTAAGCAATCCCACAATTCAGAATATGGGATTTTTACATTTTATGCTGCCATGTCTACACTTAAAGCATGGATTGGAAGAGACTTACTCAATATATTAGGTATATGTTGAAGTATCTACAACCGATTCCGCTACCTAATTTGAGGCGTGCACCAATTTTAACAGTGTGTTAAAAGGACTGTTTGTGGTTTTTGTGGAAAAAATCTCAAAAATTTGATTTTTATTTATTTTTTTAACTTCTACTTTAAATGTTTTTTTTTATTTAATCAAGAATTTATTTAGTTAAATAATCAATATTTCAAAAAAGAAATTGGTCCCGATTTCGTCCCGCTATTCGCAAAAAACTGGACCTGAGTCGAACTAAATTTGGAATTTCTCATTTTAAAATGGGAATATCTTGGGAACTATAACCCACACATTATACCATGTTTTTAGTCTTGCGGACTACAAATATGTTAATTTTTTGAAAATCGGTTTAGAAACAAATACATGTCGAGCACTCAAAATTGTATATGCAAAAAGTTACCTATTTTGGGTGGTCATATTGCTGCACATGAGGGACCTGGAAGGTTCAGCTCGATATATTACTACTAAGTAGGATTTATATATGCTCATATGAGTTCATATGTGATCATACATGCACATATTACCTCAATTTTCGTTAATGCAAACATATGACCATGTATGGACATTTATGATTATATATGTAAATATTACAACAATTTTCGTTAATGCTGCCACATGAACATATATCGCTCATATGAACGTATATGAATCATTCCCATTTTCCCTCCCCCTGGAGCAGCGCCTGCTCACCATATATGATTTATATATGAGAATGTATTATTATATATGACAATATATCCATATCTTACTATGTATAGCATATATGCTTAATATCTGATTTTATAAAGGTCAATATGTAATAATATATCGTTATACATGTTTCCACATAAGAAACATAGAATAAGATGTGGCCATGAGTGACACCATACATAATCACATATTATAATATATTTAAAGGTGAAAAAACATACGACCATATATACATTTTTTTACTTGGGTGGATATAAATGCTCCCAATCAGTGGTTTATAATAAGAAATTAAGATCTATCGATAGAAAACGAAATTTACAAAATAATTTCTGAAGTAATTTTTTGCGTTCACGGCACGGTTTGGAAGCAAAACTGCGTTAAAGTTTGAATTTCGTAAAATTTCAAATATTATATATTTTGAAATGAACACAATTTTCAAAAATCTTGAAAACATATTTATGTTCACTAGAAACCTTTGATTCTTAACACAAATTAAGACTGAAGCTTTACATTTTTAAAAAATCTCTAATATTCGTCCAAGGACAGATTCCAATAGCATGTTATTTATGATATTTCACACAAAGATTATATATATTTGTATTAGCCAAACTATAAGTTTAGTCAGTAAATGTTGAAGTGCGTTTTCATGGAATAAAAATTTGAAAACAATAGTTCGTTAATGTTGTAATTATGTGCAGTTGGAGGTATGGCTCGTTGATGTGCTCTTAACTGATAAAGACTACGACCATCACAAATGTTGAAAAACATCAGCAAGAATTTTGTTCAAAAAGCTGTTTTTCTCATGGCACATATACCGTTTAGTTTTAAATAGGCCAGTTTGCTGCTTAAACTGGGTATTTGGTTATTTTACAACACTAAATCAAGGGAGCAAATATAAAATTTTAATGCAAAAATTATATGGAATATTTTAAAAATTGTGCAAAAAATTCATAATTTGTTTTTGCTTTTTATATAGCAAAACAGTAATATTTACAGATTTTAAAAACCTAGAAATAATAGTGGCTACGCATATCACAATTTTTTTTCAAAGGGAATTGTGTGCTAAAAAATTTACTCTTTTTATTTAAATACGCGAAATTCGTCAAAATTAACATTATTTGTGCGATTTATCAATGCTTTAACCGAAAACCAGGGGAGCAATAATAAAGTTCAAGAAATAAATATTTTATGGATCAAATGAAATTTAGTAAGTACACTTAGAATGCTATGTAGGTAAAGACCACTGCAAATTGAGTTAAAAACAATTGAAATTTCACTTAAAGAAATGGCGACTTACATTTCAGTAAATTCACCTAACATTGTCATTTGTTTTTAATGTTCAAAAAATTAACCACAATTGTAGTAATACCCTGCGGGAAATAGACCAGTCACTGGTATGGTCATGTGACTAGAACTTTGTGTGTATGAACCTTTCCTAATTTCGGTTCTGTTATATGAAAGTGACCGGTAATTTTAACATGGGATTGTCATAGGAGGTGACAATTTGCCACCTGTGGAGCACTGTGTGACATATCGAATAACTTGACCAATGTAACCTATCACAATACCGACTGAAATGAATATTCTACGGGACAAGTTAGAAGTAGGTAGTGTCAAAGTATGACCATTTTAGGATTTATGTGATATGCAACAGAACCAGTGGGAAAAAAATTATCACGTGACTGGTGTAGGTGTATGTATCTTAGAACTGGAGAACAATTTTTGAAGGAAAACAAGTCACATATTAAGCGCAATGTGTTCTGTAACAGGGGTAGTTTGACTGAAATAATGTTGAGACGTACCACCGCACTGGTCTAAGGGGGTACATGTCGCCGGGCATGCGAAAAGTAATTAGCAAGTAACCTGTCAGTTTTTATTCATCCAAAGTCATATTATGCACGAGTTGCTAAATAACCCGTCCGGAACCAATCACTGCACTTTTCCAAAACAGTGTGTCTTACCCCCTGTTCAAAATACCTTAAAAAGCACAACAAAAATCAATTTTATTATTAGCTTATTTTGTCTATACCCAACAAAAAACTAAGTTTAAGATCGCAACGTTTGTCGAGAACTTGCCATATCTGGCAACCCTGGTCACAGTTCCGTGTTCAGTTCTTTTAAACCAGTGGAGTGTTACGTCTTCATTTCTACTGTCACATAGTCGGTACAGATAAAACTCCTTCAGTGTTATGTCTGCTGTGTAGCAGTCAAGGGAATGAATCCTTTAGCACTAATTGCAATGTTTTCATCGACTGCTAACGGGTTTGAACCAGTTTAATGACCAGTAGTAACTTCAACTGCAACGGCCCTAGTTGCTTTAGTACACTTTGATGTTATGTTACTTTTTCTCCAGTTACATGATAGATCTGGTAGCAAGTAGTGAATGTTTTGTCACCATGACTATAGTCACTTGATTGGTCATTTCACCAAAATTAACACTTTTTGGTGCACCACAATTTTGGTTTCACCAGTTTCGGTACGTGCTCCCAAATCATATATCACAGATTTGTCACTTTGGGTCAATCGACCCTTCGTTTCCCGCAGGGTAATGAACCACATATGTTAGTAAAAAATAAACAAACATTTATTTTTTTAGTTTTTTAAATAACAAAAATACTGTAAAAAATTAATGTAAAATCATAAAACAGTCATTTGATGTGGTTTGTTTTTTTTACATGAAAATACATTTTCTCTTCAACTGATTACGCTAAATTCAAATATAACCTTCAGAACGAATTATAATTTTTAAATATCCGGTAAACCACGATTTTAGGACAGAAATAAAATTTTTGAAGCACCACAAAATTTGAGAAAGATTTTTTGGAAAGCATAAAATAAGGAATGTAAATTTCCACGAAAACGCCAAAAAATATTATTCAATGATATACATGTGCGACATCTTTTTAATTCAATCAAAAAACGTAGCTTTGAGAATTTTTTTTAAAATTTTAAATTTATGCACTTGCGAAATCTATTGAATTCAATCAAAAAATGTAATTTTGAGAATTTTTTTAAAAATTTGAAATTTAAACCGCTTTGACGTTGCGTTGAAGTCCGTAAATAGTGACTTATTATCGAAGAAAATTCTATTAACGTACCAAAAAGTTAAAAAAAAAAATTAACCCACATTTTAAATATTTTTGAGAATAGCTTTATGCTTGAGTTATTTGAATAAGAAATGTTAAGCCCAGTGTTATTATTTACTTACCCGCACTCTCACCGTCAAAGATAAATATCGGCAAGAGTTGTATACCTTTATCTTTGTCAGATATAGCTTCCAAAAGAGCTGGATTATCGTGTAGTCGTAGACCATGGCGAAACCAAATAATATTACCGACATATTTAGTTTGAAATTATTACTATTCGTCTTAAATTAAATTTGCAAATTTCTTCAAATTTTTAAATTTATACCAGTTTGTCGTACAAAAATCTATACTAGACGTATGGATTTATACTATTTAATTATTTTTATTCCGCGTTCGGTGTTAACACGATAACGTGTGGTTGGCAAATGCACTCAGTGTAACTACAATTTTTAACCAAGTAAGCTTAGTTGTCGTGGGTCTCGCAAACGTTGTTTTACTCATTACATGATGTTAATCGTATACTTAACATGACCAACAATCCCATTTCCGACCGAGAATTTTGACATTACTCAAACGTAAATGCACAGAGATAATTTTCCTAAACAAGTTTTATTGAAATTTTTTTTTACTAAACTGATCAAGTTTCCTCACAAAGTTTATGAACAATTTCGTAAACTTTATGAAAAATCTTCATTATTTTAATGAAATTTTTAGTAAATGAAATGAAAATTTTCATTAAATTTTATGAAAAACTGCATTAATTTAATGAAAAGTTTCAATGGACGATTTTCAGCGACACTTCAAAGATCTAAAGCAAAAATGCATTGATATCAGGCAGATAATTCTCTCAATGTAAAGACAACTTCTTTCAACGATTTTCTTTTTGAATATCTTTTCTCAAAATCATGATATCGCTCATTTATTTTTTTTTATTTTATTAATTACTAATCGTATAATTACAAATTATATACTATTACCCTAATCGAGCACTAGCTATTATGGCCTCTGGTCTTGAACCCACGACCCCCGCACTGCTAAGCCAGCAAGCTACCAACTAGCCTACCGGGGCGCACATCGCTCATTTACTAAAATACTGTCATAAGTCAAAAGTTAATGATGCAGATTTAATAGCTATTTAGCTGCTTCATATTGTGTAAAAATTTCATAATAATATCATGTATACTTTTCGAGTTATAGGAGAATATATTTTATTTTTTTTGGAAAGTGGGTGCAAAGAGAGTAGAAAAACTGTGCTACTCACGGCTCTCTTGATTATTAGCGAATTCGCACACAACTCTCACTAAGAGAAAAATGAAATAAATAGCCTATTTATAAAAAACGTGATCAAATAAATAGAGAAAGGGTCGAGCGAGTCAGACATGTATTGAACACTTTAAACTCGTTTTCTGAAAAATCGTGTTTTTTTAATTATGTCAGTCTTTTAGTAAATGAGCAACATAAAGTAATGAATATTTTTTATGGTATGAATAAAAATACAATTATCGGGGGGTTTCCAAAAAAAACACTAATCCACATAAAATTATTCGTTTTTTTACAACAACAATGTATAAGGAAACCAATAATTTTATGCGGATTCGTTTTTCAAAACACCCCCTAATATGAATTAGACATTTCTCTTAGTGCATATTTTATAATTAGTTTGTAGTTGGTTTGGCTGTTACAATTGTTCAAAAGAAACGGAAAAGTCTTAATTTTAAGTTTTAACCACAGTCGGTCACATTACGTATACTACATATCGTCACCTAAAATCCAAAAGGTCATAACTACACTTTTTATTTTTTTTTTACAGGAGAGACAAAAAATATTGTAAATAAAAACTACTTGAAGCTACTCCCAGTGTCTTCATGATATTAATGAAACAATTTAATAAAATTTTTTTTCGCAGATTCAAAGAATAATTTCATTATATCCAAGAAATTTTATTAATATTAAGAAATTTTTCATTAACTTTTTAACATAAAATTTTATAGTTTCGTAAAAAAAAATTCATTCGATAAATTCATTCATAAATTTAATGAAGAACATTTTCTTAAGAAACATGACATTATTTTAAAGAAAATCATGGTAATGTTGCAGAATGTGAGCAACATTGCGTACGGATTTTAGAAGAAGAGAAGCACCGTCAGCTCCGTGTGTTCGTTATCTTGTGAAAAAAGTGAAAGAAACTGGCATCCTCATCGATAAACCAAAGCGTGAAAAGCCAAAAACAGTGCGTACACCTGAGAATATTGCTGCTGTGGCAGAAAGTGTGCGTGAAGCGCCATCAACATCAATTCACCGCCGTTCTCAACAATTGAACATTTCGGAGACATCATTGAGACGAATTTTGCATAAAGACCTTGGTATGACGCCATACAAAGTTATTTGTGGGGTGCCGTCAAAGATAAGTGTTACGCCAACAAGCCAGAGACAATTGACGCTTTAAAGGACAATATTCGTGAAGCCATTTTTGAAATACAGCTGCACACAATCGATAATGTGCTTAAAAATTGGACCGATCGTGTAGGCTACTGCATGGCCAGCCGAGGCAGCCATTTGAATGAAATTATTTTCCATTATTAACCGGAAGGATTGTACTTTCAAATAAAAAAGAAATTTGAGAAAATATTCAGTAGTTTTTTTTTATAGCATTTTCAAAAAAAAAAGTTATTTGGCGGACCTTTTATAAAGCGGTTCATTGCCTTAGTTGCAATTCATTTTTCAAGACATTCATGAAGAGCTTTATTAATTAAAAAAACCTTCTTATTATTATTAAAAAATTGTATGAAACTGTTTCATAAATTCTATAAAAGCTTCATTTATTAGTTCCATGAAGATTTTCACGAATTCTACAGAGATTTCATAAACATTGACTTCATAGATTCTATGAAAAGTTTCTATGAACGAGTTCCAGTGACAACTTTCATTGAAGCTAGTCAAGATAATTTCCTCAGTGTAAGTATACAAATTTTAGAGTTATGCTTAAGAACCACAAACGGATTTGTTTCTGAGAAAAACATTCATGGAAAACTTGTAGTTTTTAAGTAATGTAGTTACGGCCTTTTGTAATCGATTTTTCTGAAACTAAAAAGCCGTAACTCCAATGCAAAAATGTATGCAAAAAATAAAACAAACTTTTAAGATAAAAATTACAGCTTTTCGAAAAAAACTAAAAAAGTTTGTAGTCAACTTATGTTTTTTTTTTACCTACTTATTGTAAGTATTTTTAAAAGAAAACGCATTTTAACTATTTAAAAATTTTATGATGTGAGCAAGATTATTCGAGTTCAAGATCATTTGTTTTTTGTTAAACAAAAAACCGTGCAATATTTATTTATTACTCAAAAAAGTTTTTGCCCGCTTTCTTATAGCAGACTTTATCTATAAGAAAGCGGGCAAAAACTTTTTGAGTAATAAATAAATATTGCACGGTTTTTTGTTTAACAAAAACCAAATGATCTTGAACTCGAATAATCTTGCTCACATCATAATGTATGATAAAAGATCGAAAAATAAACTTTTGGTTTTAATTTTTTAAAATTTAAAAGTAAAATATTTAAAAATTTTTGAGAACAATTTAAAAAATTAATTGAAGGGTTTATTGTAAAAACTTGATAAACCACATTTTATTTTTAGTTTGTTTTCGCCTTTTAAATGTTAAAAAAATGCAAAAATATGACTTTTGGCGGACGTTTATACTTTAGGTACTTGTAAAAAATAATTAAGCAAGACTTCTATCAAATATTAATCAATAGATGTCTAGAAAACAGCGAAAATCCATAAAACAATTAATATGGCTTATCATGTTTTTACAATAAGCCCTTCAATTAATTTATTCCGAGAAAATTAAATTAAATTGGTTAAACAAAACAGTGTAAATCATTACATAAAAAGCAAAAAACTGCACTACACGACTGTTTGGTTAGTGAATATATTAAAATTACAGTTACGACATTTTTAATAAAATTGGTGTTTTTGGGCGAAAAGGTGTAACATTTGTGGGAAGGTGTATTTCTGTTAACTACACCCAGGGAACTTCTGCTTTAAAAATATGTAGTTGTTTGGGTTGTAATACTGCTTCTGTATTTTTAATGTAAATGTCAGTCATTTGTAAAAATTTTTACTAACCTTGTAGTTCATTTAAAAAACAAACCTCATCAAATGACTGTTTTATGATTTTACATTAATTTTTAAAGTAGTTTTTTGTTATTTAAAAAAATAAAAAAAATTAAATGTTTGTTTATTTTTTTTACTAATATATGGTTCATATTTACCAGAATTGTTAGTAATTTTTGAACATTAAAAATCAAATGACAATGTTATTTGAATTTACTGAAATGTAAGTCGTCCTTTCTTTATTTTGTTTTTGACAACATTTGCAGTTTTCTTTACCTACATAGTTTTCTTAGTGTACATCGTAATAAATCTAAAAGTCGGTTTTGAATTTTTTGTTAGTTACCGCCTTTTGTATTTTAGGTGACGATATGAGTATCTTTGTTTATAACTTTTAGTACCCGTACGTATATTGGTTTGCCGCACCAACCATTGTTAAAAGCGTTTGATTCGTTTCATTCAGTCTCTAATTGTTGAATACAAGCACTCAAATACATTTTTATTTAAATTTACCCTTTTAATAGTAGATAACTTTTTATCTACTATAATGTCTGTAAACTATTCTATGTGTGTGTAAATTTAAAATTATACACACATTGTGTATTATATTCATACACACAATGTGTGTAAACTTATAAACAAAATGCTTAAAAATACAAAGAGAATGCATTAATTTATGCATAAAGTGCTTGTAAAAAAAATTAGTGCGTCTTAAGCGAGGTTCGTATTAAGCGGGTTTTTTTAACGATAAAAAATATGTATTTATTAAAAAAAAAACAAGATTTTTACATAAATAAAATTAGCATTTCATGCATTCACAATTAAAAATTCAATTAAAATTCTTCATTTAAAAAAAAATGTGCTGAGTCAGCTTCTTCGGCACACGATTTTGTTCGAATATATCACTTGACAAATTTTCAACATCGGCAGGATTAACAATTTCCAATATTTCTTCACCTGATAAAGTATGTGACGTCAAAACATTAGCATCTATATCTAGGAAGTCATCCACGGATATGAAATTCATATTAGGTCTATCCCATTAAACGGATAAAGAGTGTACTAAACATGGTAATTTGTATGAAAACGAGTTTTTGGGACTGCTTAAAACAGTTCGTAATAACCGAGGGTTCGTCTTAAGCGAGTTTTACTCTATATATATAATAATAATAAAAATAATAACAATAATAATAGTGGTTTCTGACGATATTACTCGTTGCAGACTGGTTTTCATCATAGAAGCCATTCCTAAAGCCCATAACAAAGGATGTTCCATTAAAGTTTATCCTTTTGCGATGGTTCAACTCATAGTTTTCAAATGGTGCTTAGTGATGATCTGATAAGTGTAAAAAAAAAGTTGAGTATATTCTTTACTAAGAACGTCTCCAGTAAAATTTTAGCTCTTTTGACATGGGTAACTGTTATTTTGACTGAAAACATATGAAATCAACTACTTGATTTCCTTCATTCTTTCCGATTTCAATAAAAACTAATTTAGAAGATGTACATTAGGCCGGGTCGATTTGTATGGAGGCAAAAAAATCGCTCAACGTTCAAGGAAAATCGTATTATAGAGATCAAAATAAGAAACTTTGCCGAAGGAACGATACCTCTAAAACGAATTCTGATGTCCCGACTTTTGACAAGTAGGGTAAAATTTTGAAAAAGCCCACTTTGATATTTCAGAAAGTAGGAGGAATCTCTCCAAGATTATGGGAGATACTTCTTCTCCGGGAGACGCGTTAGTAGATTAATGCATAAATCATCATTCTAGGGGTTAAAATTTAAGTTAAAAGAGGGTCTTTTTAGCCGTGTTTTTTTTAGCAAAATGTACAAATCTCGGGATAGAGATATTTCAGAAAGTAGGAGGAGTCTTTCCAAGATTAGGGTCTCTATTTCTTCTCCGGAAGAAATAGAGTATAAATATATTCGATTGGGTTGGATTTGATTGGGGCACTCTAAATCTGTCAAAGTGGAATTTTTCAAAATTTCACCCTACGGGTCAAAAGTTAGGACATCAGATTTCGTTTTAGAGGTATGGTTCCTTCGGCAAAGTTTCTTATTTTGATCCCTAGAATACGATTTTTCTTGAACGTTGAGCAATTTTTAAATCTGCCCGCCCTAATGTTCATCATATAACTATAACCTCTCCCAATTGTAGGACAGCTAATCCCAGCGAATCTGAAATATAGCGTTTAAAAATATGAAAAATAGTCGAAAATTTTACAAAAGTAATCCTACATAATAGCCCATTACTTTTTAACGTTTAAAGCTACGAGATTTATTGATACCTCATTTTAAAGGTACAGTTACCGTCCTTTATCAAGGTTATAGTGGAATAATTTATAATTACCATATTTTTTTGTTTTTTTTTTTAAATTAAAGAAACCCATTTTTTTAAATACAGCGGTTTGAACCGCGAATAAAAAAATAATGCATTTCACTTTCAAAAAATATTTTTTTTCTTATTTAAAGTACGATAAAAGTAGCTTTAAAATGAGGGTTTCAATGAATCACGTTGCTTTAACCTTTAAAAACGATTACTTTTGTTAAATTTTCAAGTTTTTTTTCATAATTTAAAACGCAATATTTCCACAATCAAACCCAGCAAATTTTTTTAGAACAGATTACCTCTAAACATGGTCTAGAACAACTTCTTTTACCACTGGTTACGTGGAACTGGTTCTATAATTGGTTCTAAAACTGGTTCTAAAGCAACCTGTTATTGTTTGGAGGTAAAGAACCTATTGCAAAAAGGACAAACTCCATTTAAAAAGAACCAGTTGCAGGACAGAAATGAGAACCTGTTATAATACAGTATAAGCGGTTCTGCAACCAGTTATTTGGATTTTACTATTTTACTGGGAAGAGCTATAAAACCTTAGACGATGTCATATTTATATGATAATTACCTTACATACCAAGTTCGGTTGAAATTGAAGTGTGTCGAGGTAGTATATACATTCGATTTTTTGTGCTTTTTTACGAAAACAGTCTTTGTATACGTTTTTTATTAATACCACTTTTAAAATCTAAAAGAGACTTACATGCACCTAGAAATCATACTAGGTTGTGGTTAGCGAATGCTTCGATTCCCTTTTATGGAACCATTCGATTGGCTACAAACACGGTTGTTACGACTAAGACTGTTTTCTGGGTGTGGCAGCTAAAATATATACATTCCAGTAAAACTTTGGTAATGGGTGCGATAAAGTAATGCATTACCTTGTAATTTATGCTCCTTACCTGTACCATTCTTTTCCAAAAAAAGTGATGGGTTATCAATAATGGGTTACATAATGCATTACTTTGTAATGTATACTCCTTACCTTCATCATTATTTCAAAACATAAATTAATTAATTACCATATAATTGGGCACTCATGGGTTACCTTGTAATGATACATCATTACCTTTTCCATTATTTAAAAACATAAAATAATGACTAACCGATCAACCAATATCATAATGCATCAAATATAAATGTAAAGTAATATTTAAAATATTTTTTTGAAAATATATTTAAACACATTACTTTGTCAATTTTTGTAAGCATGCGGGTAAGGTATATATTTTTAACATAACAAACTAAAACTCGAAGCACACCAAGTAAAAAACGCTGCTTACATGAAAGCAGGTTTGTAAGGGAGTGAGCCAAAAAGAATCCCTTACAAACCTGCTTACATATGCCATGATTTTTATATGGCGAAGCACCACTTGGAAGCATTACTTTTGCGCAAAACAAGCGCTGATTTTAGCGCTTATGAAAAGCTGTGATTTCATGGCTTCCATTAAAATTATATTTTATGTCTACATTATTACGATTAAAAGTAATGATTAGTGTCCGACCGAACTCATTTTTTTCGGCCGAAGCCGAAGACGAACTTCGGCCAACATATCAATGTTCGGCCGAAGCCGAACTTTTTGTTTTAATAAAAAAATATAAATTGGTTTTTGATCCATTTATTTAAACCAAAAAGTTATTAAACATAAACAAAAATAAAAATTCATAGGTATATTTTTTTAAAAAATCATATTTGGAAAATAGTTGTACTATTTTAAGTAAAAAAAAGAATAAAATATTTGTACTATATTTTATAGTCAAAGAAAAATAGTTGATCGATTTTAAGTAGATATAAAAAAACTTTAATATTTAAAATTAAAAAGTTTTATATTGTAATGACAGAAAAGCAATTTTTCCGCATTCACACCATGTAAATTGCTTCGTCTATCAGAATACAGCTGTCTGGCAGCGCTAAAAAGCTGTTCGCTAGCTACACTAGTTGGTGGGGCTGATAAATATTTTATTGCTACAGCTTTTAAATTTGTAAAAGGACTTGAATTCCAATACTCAAATATATTTATACTTCTGGGACTTAAAGGCTCTGTAATAAACATTTTAATTTCTTTTTCAATCAAATTTTCATTTGGTTCTGCTACTTCTAAGTCTGGTTCTGCGTCATGTCTATCCCAAATTGATGAACCTTTTATGCTCTTTTTACGATTTTTCTTGGAATTGTTAATTCGTTTAGGAATCTCAGCAGCATCATAAGTTTCAACGACGGAATTTTCTTTGAAAAAATTTAGTATTTCATTTTTTGATTTTTCATACTCTTCATCTGTTAAATATTTATTTTTAAATCTGGGGTCCAATAGTGTTGCAACACTTAAAAAGCTCTTTGTTGCAATGCATTGAAATCTTTTAGCCAAATTTTCAATCAAACTGGATTTAAACATTGATTCAGACTCATTGTCAGTTTAAATTTGACTTCAGCATTTCGTAAATAGGAATAACTACTGAGATTGATGAAGTATCTCCAGACAGATCTAGGGTAGCTTCATAAAAACACTCAAGTAAGGTTACCATTTCATCTAAGGTGGTCCATTCTTCAGGAGATAGAGATTTAATTTTTGTTGTTTTATTTGCGTATATACTAAGAGCGTCTCTTTGCTTGAGGAGTCTCCGCATCATGAAATAGGTACTGTTCCATCTAGTTTCAACGTCTTGTATTAATTGATGTTTTGGCAAGCTGCATGTTGTTTGTATATTCTTTAAGTTTCTATATGCTTGCTCAGATCGTTTGAAATGACCTACAATAGATCTACATTTTGTTATCAACTCCTTTAAAGACGGATTTTTTGCTAAGCTATCATGGATTACTAACTGAATAGTATGTGCTGTACAACCAAACGACAGAAAGCCCCCAAATCTCATAGCCGCATTCATATTGGCTGCATTATCAGAAACTCCAATGTGTATTTTTTTCTCGAGCTTAAAATATTCAACTACTGACTTTAGCTTTTCCCATATATGTGTTCCTGAAAAGTTAAAAAAATATATCACGTAAATCATTTAAAGATTATTTAAATATACTGACCTGTGTGGTCATCTTTTAACACAGATGCACCTAAAATAAATTTTTGTCTGTTTGGACCATCAATGAAATGAGCGGTGAAGCTAAGTAAGGAACAGCTTTTCGAAGGGTTTGTCCAAATGTCAGTGGTAAAACTTACCCACTCTGCCCTTTGTATTTCTTTATATACTTTTTCTCTAATTTTAGTGTACGTTTCTGGCATAAGAGTTGTTCGAAAGTACTTTTATATTTATTATATTTTATATTTTTTATATTTATATTTACAAAACTTTTCGGGGTCCGCAAAGTTTAACTTTTTGAATGCAGTACCTTCCACTATATTATATGGAAGCATATCCACTAATATTAAATCCATAATAGACTTATCTATGTTTTTTGCCAATATAGAATCGTCTGCCCAGTATTCTTTTGAGTTTTTGTCTATATAGTTCGGCAAAGTTAACTGAACACTCAACGGAGTTATAGGAGATGATTTTTTGATTTGCATTTGCTGTTGTGAAATCTGCTCACAAAACTTTTTATACTGTTCGGGGTGATGTATCTCTAAGTGACGTTTTATGCTTACGGTTGTTTGCTTCTTTGGTAACACATTTCCCAATGACATATTTTTGTTACAAAATTTACACGTCGCCATAGCGTTGTTTCTTTTAAAGAAATCGCAGATTGGATTTTTGTTCGTAGCCATTTTTATCTAAAATAAATTTTTTCGTAAAAAATGTTCACTGAATTTGGAAGAATTTTTTTTAAACGCTTTTGGCTTTTTGAAATTTTTTCACACACACATACATTCATATTTAAACATCGTTACTTTTTATGCAACGTTGTATTTTTTAGGTACTTTTTTGTTAATTCTGAAAGTAATATAACCACAGTTGTTATTAATTTGTGTTTTTTACTAAATAATCATAAAAAGTTCGGTAGTTCGGCCAAATTCGGCCAAAATTTGGCCGAACACCGAACTTGGCCGAAGCCGAAGCCGAGTACTCGGTCGGACACTAGTAATGATATAATTATACATCATTTATTTTACATACAATTCTACAGATACTAATTTTTTCTTGTTCAAATTTTTGACATATAATACAATCATTTAATTTTTTTTCAGCTTCACGTGCTAGCTCTTCAGAAACAGTTAAATGACTAATTATTGTTTATTACATACTCGAAAACAAGAAACACAATCGAAATTCACTCGGGAAAATTGGTACAGATCATTTATAATACACGATATAAAAATTTCTGCATTACAACCTGCATCCTTATAAGGGATTAGGGTATGCTGCTTATAATCTGCATCCTTGTTAGGGAAAACAGTAAGCTCAAAATTTTTGTTTGTTTATTTTTATACGAAAATTATTCGTTTTTTTTGCTGCTTCTCAGTATTATGTCATAGTAAGCACTTACATCATCGCATTTGTTTTATCCTGCTTCTAAAAACACGAACATTTTTTACTGGGACAACAATTCATTTACATTTTAAGAAACCCATTATTATATGTGACGATAGCTCAGTTGGTAGAGTGCTCGCTTAACACCCAGAGATCCCAGGTTCGAATCTGAGCGAGACCACGTTATTTATTTAATTTAAAAAAAAAATATTTGTAATAATTTTTTTTATATATTTAATTTTATGAAAATCTATTTATAGACACATTACTTTTTCCTGTTACTTTATCCCCCACTAGGTAATGAGTTCACCCATTACTTGTTGGTTCATCGCCTGTAAAATTCATCAGTGAAGTAAGGTGTATTGTAATGAGCGATGTAATGGCGATACATTACTTTACCCATTATTTGGTAATGCGTGGTTTTACTGGGATGTCCCATATTTCATCTCCCCGTATACAATTCTCCCTAATAACTGAGTTTGCTCGAAAGGAGATATTCCTTGTTAGTCTTTCCTGAATTTAAAAGTGGTGCCAATTGTACTGAATTCGTACAAATATCAGTAAGTGATGCTGAAATGCTTAATTTAAATGACTTTGGCAGAACAAACGCAGAATCTTTTTATACCTACCCTCAGCACCAAATCCCAACGCTAATTGGGGTCCTTAACGTTCCATTAAAAGTTGTTTTTTTGGCAATAAATTATGCAATTTTTCCAAACTTGTGCCACATGATGTTACTCAATGTTGGCAGGAAACATATTATATTTCTTAATTCTTTACTACTAGATTCTCCAAGCCAGATTTCGAGCAAACCATAGATCTAAAAATTGCCATTTTTAGCATATTGTTTCCCCACTGATCCAGGCTGTAGAAGGGAAAAGTATAATGGCAACTACGAAAGTCCAATAAACGTAAGAAACAACGATACTAATCTTGAATTTAAAATAACAACTAAGAAATATCTCTCATCATCCTTTCAAAAGGGTCAGGAGCCTGCTTAAGTACCACTTAAATCTGCAACCACAATCCGACTTTTATGTAATGAAAAATACGAAAACATGCAATCATTGTTTTTATTTAATTTTCATTAGTTTGTTTTTATTTTTTTAAATACATAAATACTTTTTAATGTTCTTAAATTTACACACATTATGCGTAAAAAAAAATATTGTTTTTTTCTCACACTGTACTAATAGTAGACACAAAATGTGTATTTTTAAATAAAAAGTGCGTTGTAATACATTTTATGCTTATATTTGCTCACAATACGTGCATACAAAAATTTTACACATTTTATGTCTGATCTTAGGCATTTTGCGTAATATCACACAAAATTTTACATATTTGATAGTAGTGAACTTACAAGAACTTTTTAGAGTGAGGGTTTGCCGTTGTTATAGATGTATCCATGTTAACCCCGTAAAGTTGTTACATTGTCACTCGAAAAGCAATTTCTTGTAATCCATTAACATTTTTATTTGCAAATTTAGAAGTTTTACAATGAATTTGTTCAAAAGCTTAAAGGATATGAAAATTCCAAAATGTTGTAAATTGCTTAAATCAGGGATCGGTTTTGTTAAAATTTTAAACAAAAAAGCATATAGAAAAACATTTTGGAGGACTGATTCAAGTATACCATTTTGATCGTTGTGAAAAAGTCTTACAAAAATACTTTGCTTTTTAAAATTAAAATTTTTATTTTTTCTATCAAAAATAGAATTTATTTTAAACAAAAAATGTTTATATATAAAAAATATGCAAATTGAGACACATTTTGAGATAGGCGTGGTAGAGAAGATTAAGCATACTTTTCTAAAAATCATAACTACATTGTAAATTTTTATTGAATTAGACTGCGCAGTTTCTGGTAACACAACCTTCATCAGTAATCCTTTTGACAATACTGTAATTATTTGTTATGGTTTTTATTGTTTGATTGCATCTATATGAAATTTTTATTTATTAAATGCAATCCTGACCGTGGCTTGAACCTGCTTTCATTTGCCACATGCACTGCGCACTACACTTTAGACAGGCGTTTTATCCGCTTGAGCTAAAGTCAGGTCGATTTTTGCTGTGGCTTAAAACCAGTTTCAATTATACGGGGTCTAGTTTTACATTTAATTGTAATTGCAGAAGATAGCTAAGACAAACACCACAACAATTCACAATTGTTAGAAAATCATATGTAATCTAATTTCAAATATCAAACAAATAAAAATGTGAGAAACTTCGCTCAAATCAAGCTCTATGGAAACTTTTATTTTTCGTTGATTTTAAAAATAAATTGAAATTGCGTATAAAAATCTGAAAATAACTTTTTAAATCTAACATTAGTGATAAAAGTCACAAATATTATTTTTCCTGGTTAAATCTTTTTAAAAACTTCTAGAAACAGAGAGCCTTTGACACAATTTTTTTTTTAAATAGTATTTTGAGAGAAGTCCAATATTACACACAGAAAAATAAAGCGCCAACCGAATTGAAAAGTGTATTTTGTTGGCTTCAACCAATATATTTTGTTAGTACAACCATATTCGAATGTGATTTCTATATATTTTGGGTGTTACAACTAAATCTCTGGCGAATTAATTGTGTTTTGTTATGAAAGCAATATTCCAGTTGTATCAACCGATTAATGTCAAAGTAACCAAATTTCAGTTGGCAAATGGCTAAATTTTTCTCTGTGTGTAGAATTTTTCTCTATGAAACATTTAATAAATATCAATATTTAAGGGTTTGTGCACTTTCCTTGTTTAACAGTAAGCTAATTTCAACCCCATATTCCAGATTTACAGTAATAATTATAATCCTTTTTCCTAAAACCTTAAACTGTTTTTAGAGTTTCTATACAACGAGAGTAAAATTATAAATAAAGTTTTTCTATGCAATTGCTCAAAAAAGCTTTTTCAGTTAGTTTTATTTGGGGAATGGGATGATTAGTATTTTACTTTTTAAATAGTGCAGAATCTTAAGCAAAATAATGATTTCTTTTCAATATTTAAGGAATAAGTTACAAGGGGAGTTGCCCGGTTGGTTCTCTCTTAATGGAATTTGGACATGTATTACAAAAAAAGTGACCCGCATTTTTTTTTTTTTTTTGGCGGCCCAATCTTACGTTTAAGTGTTAAAAGGTGGAGCCAAATTTAATACATTCTTTTTATAGAAACATATCTGAAACTAATTATGTACTAGAGAAAACAAAAATTTGTATACCAATATTGCCTATGTAGTGGGTTAGGATTGCCATTTATTTAAAATATAGGTTAAAAAGCTCTTCGAAAATAGGCTCATAAAAGCCGAACAATTACTTATGTCGGAAAAAGCTCAGACACCCTCTCGATGAAATTTAATAGGCATCAATACACATATTTTATAGCTTAATACAACTATAACTCTTTAACAGAGCGCCAGTTTTAATATCAATTAAAACACATTTTTTTAAATAACAAAAATACTTGGAAGTTTTCGGACATTTTTGGTCTACCAGTTTATACGTATTCAAAAGCTCATTCATTTGTTAACCCATTAGTCTAACATTTCTCTGAAACAATTGGAAATAAGCCCTCATCCACACGCGGGATCCGCGCCTGTACCAGGTTTTGTAAATTTAAAATGACTGATTATTTTTTTATAACGTGATCTGTTTTATTGTAAAATATTTATCAGATAATACGAATTTGACATCCACTTTTCAAGCAGCTTTCGACACTCCTTAGCATGTGTTAAGAGTCTTTCAAAGTATTATTTATCCTAAATATTTCGTTACTTGGATTTTCGAAGTAGAGATACTCATCAACATTTTAATCCATAATACAACTCTGTACGCCAAGCCATATATATATTTTTATAATGCCGAAAAAATTATATGTTTTAATATATATAATAAATATATTTAGTAGTTTTTACCAATTTTGTGAGTTAAAAGAATTTTGTAGTTAAATATTTCTCAGTTATTTTAATGTCATTGTCAGCATTCGTTAGTTATATTTTGATAGTTAAAATTAACAACATTTTTTAGTTATTTTAGAGGAACATCACTCATTTTTAAGTGCACATTCCTTTGTGTTAACTGTAATTTTCTGTCGATTTTACTGATACCATTTTTTTTAACTTTTTGACTAATAAAATCCTCGACTCTTGATCTACGTAATCTGCGTGTGTAAAACTATCAACATGTGATAAGGAAAACGGTCTAGGAGTTAATTCGGCTAAAATCGAGAGCGAAATATCGGGTTGTTATTTTGATATCTAAACTTGGCTGAAAAAATACATAGGAAATGACAAAATTGCCTAATGGGTTTTTTTTCCCCATTAAGAAAATCTTTGGGGTTAAGCGGGGTTATCAGCAGCAGATAATCCATTGGGTAGGCACTCGCTAAAGATCTGCTTTAAAGCGGTTGCAGTTATTTTAACTGCAATTGTAGTTGTTTTACTTAGGAAATAAGTTTATTTTTAAATAACCTACAAAAACTACAGCATTTAAGTTACATTCATTTAAATTATCTTAAATTGTATACATTACTGCTATTCAACACACAATTTGTATTTAAGAACATTTTAAGAACATGCAGCTTTTTCAAATGAAAAAAAAAACGGCAACTGACTGACGTAAATGCGGAAATGTTAAAATGCCATCAATGTACAAATGCAAGTAATACAAAAACTTTTAGTTTTATAAGATTTTAAATCACGTGTAAATCTAACATGTGAATAAGAGTATCAGTAGTGTTTGGTTGTATAAAATAAGGATAAACTTTATATAGTTGAAACGTGAGTTATAAAATAATTGCTTCACTGTAATACGTATGGCTTATTTGTAAGGTTCATTGTCAAGGTAGATTATTAAACACTTCTGTCCTGTTTAAAATTATACAACATATGGTATGTTTGTTGGGTCAAAATGAACCAATTTTAAAATCATAAAAAATCAGGGACGTAAGTAGTTATAACTTTTATTGAACAAATGTATTTTATGTTTTATATTTTTGTATTTTAAACTTTTAAATGTATGTATACTGGCCCTGATTAATTTTCATTTCAAATTCAAACAAAAAACTTTCAAAACAATAACTTTTTTTTAGAAATGTTGAGGTTAAGAAGAAGAATAAACGTTTTTATCTAAAAATTATAAACACTAGTAATTTTAAATCAGACTAGACTAGTTTCTGCCTTTTTATGGACAGGCTCATCAGTGATTTTCCATATAAATTGTATTATTATTTGCGTCTTATAATTGTCAGATTGTCTCTATATGATAAATTTTTCAACAACCTGCGGCTGTAAAGAATCAAACCTGCGTTCATCTTACATTACAAACGTAACAATACCAAGTCATGACCGTTTAGCGTGGCCTCGAATGTAATGCAGCTAAATTTCAGTTTTCTTTCCTATTAGCTTTTCTGTTATTGTATATTATACTCAGACAAACACTAACAAACACTAACAAACTCAAATATTCTATTTCTTTATTTTTCTAATCTCCTCCGTCTCTATTTCACAATGTTATCAGATTGCCATATGGTTTTTACGTTCAGGGTTGACAACTTTTACATTTTAAGTTTATTTTGACCTCTATTTTTAGCTCAAATAGACGAATTTTTTTTAAACCCGTTTTTTTGTTTGCATAATATGGTTCATCAAGCATTAATACATATTATTAAATTTCTGAAAATATAAATAGGTATATATTCAACAAAAGTCGTCTTTTAAGAAATTTAGTGAAATTATAGACCTATGCCTATAATTTTGCTAAATTTTGTCGTTTTCTGTACCAAAACTAACCTTAAAAGACGACTTTTGTTCAATATATATTTATATTTTCAGAAATTTTATCAAATTTAATGGGTGTACTTATATATTTTGCAGTAAAACTAATGTTTATTTACCAAAATTTAAACCTTTCTTTTCCTTTAAACGAGCTTTATATATTTTATTTATAAATTATAGTTATTTATTTCCAATATTTCGACTAAACATTGGGTGACTTCTTCAGGGAAATTATTATTATTCCCTGAAGAATTCACCCAATGTTTAGTCGAAATATTGGAAATAAATAATTATAATTTTTTTAAGAAAAACCATTGAATAAAAAAAGATAAACGAAAACTTAATAATTTTAAACATTTCTGCTACCTAATGTTTTAAGAATATCCCAAAGTTTTATTATTAATATTAATATTTGCAAAAACACTATTTTAAACGTGAAATATTAACATATAAATAAAGTAGGAGCAAAGAAAAAGGGCAAAAACACACCTTACCAAATAATGAGCCTACACACAGAGAATAAATTGGTTGGAATTCATTTGCAACCAACAAAATTTAGTCATTATTCAATATTTTTAATTGTAAGTATGTAAAATTCATCATCACAACAATTAAACTTAATTATGAACTAAAAATGTGTGAAATTACCTAATCAATATTGAAAAAGTATTATTTTCTACATTGATTTTAATACCGAAACTACCAACAACTTATCGGAAATTTCGTCACTTAAACAAAATATTTGCAGTTAAAACCAAATATTAGTTTAGCCCCCAAGCGAGCTGATTTTTAGCAACAAAATTAGTAGATTCAGCAAAAGTTTTGCTAACACTTAGTAGATTAGAAATAAAAAAGCCTTGGTAAAAATTAATAAATTTTTTGCTGAATTGTAATTTAGTTAATCATAAAACATATTTTTGTGATTCTTTTAAAAATAATTTACAATAATTACGAAATATAAAAATTTTCATTTTCCCACATTGACGACATGAATTAATTTAATATCTGAAAATATATAGAAATAAATATATATAACATAACAAAAATTTTCTTTCAACTACTTACATCAATGGTAGTCTAAATGATGATTTATTTTAAAGAACGCAACTGCCGAAGATAATTATAGAAACAAAAACAAACGAAACGAAAAAAACAACCCTTTTTTTTTGCAATAAGAAAAAGGAACCATACAAATCTACCTAAGATATGTGTCTTTGTCTTTCGCTTTACTCTGTCTACATGTCTGTATATGTTTGTTTGCAATTTGACCACACTAGATTATTCATCTATTAACATTTATTATAGAAATACATGTTAAATTTAAATATTTTCTTTTGTCTTTTATTTTATTAATAAACAATTATTTTCACAAGCCGGTGACAACGCAAAATTTAAGTTGTTTTAATCCTCAATTTTGTTTTATATATGAAAAAGAGATACAAAAGTCTTCCATGGCTGATTTTTTTATATGTCTTATTATAGTTGTACTTTTAGTATCATTTTCCTCTTCTCTACTACATCTTGACATGCCGCGACATCTGCTTCACTGTGCGTCTATCTTTCAATCTGGTTGTCGTCCACACTATTAATGTGCTTATCAGCACAATTTTTTTTAGCAAAATTAATTAGTAAAACATTAGTAAATTAGTAAAGCATTAGTATAAGACAGTTAAGTGCTGAATAAGTGTAACAAAAATTTTAGCTGAGAACACGATTTTAGCAAAAAAATTTGCTGAAAAATAGTATACCTGATTTACAAGACGTTTTACTAACTTTTCTACTAACTTATTTTTTTGAGTGTATTAGAATAAAACACAGAAAAAGTTATTAGACACTAGCATGAATGGAATGCATTTTCTGACCCACTACGGTCTTCATCAACATTCTTCGTGCCATTCAGTGTTAATCGTAAATATCTTCTATTTAACTCACACGTTAAAGAAATTGGGTAACGTCAAATCCCATATTACTCTGTGTGTTGAGTTAGAATGAAATTTACCACAAATATATAAAATTTTTATATATTTCTGACAATTCTAATAAAATGTTGGAATTAGCAACTAAATTTCTGTTGTTTCAACAAATCTATTTTTAGATATACATTTTTAAATTTGAATAAAAAAATATTCAAGGATAAAATTTGAAAAAACAAATTGCCTGACAAGCAGGATGTCACCGTTTTGAGCATAGTTCGTGGAATAAGAAATTCCAAATAATATAATTTTTTTTTATAGTTTTGGTAAATCTAATAAAATATTGAGATTAACAACCGTATTTCAGTTGTTCATACAAATTTTTTTTAGATAGATATTTAAATTTGAAAGTAAAAAACATTCAAGTTTGCAATTTAAAAAAAAAAAAACACATTTAAATTGGTATTTTTAATTTATAATGAACTTAAAACCTCCGTATATTTACAAAAATAAAGCAAATCAAACATATTAGCTAGGTTGATACTAGTGTTTCGATCTGACTAAAGATCTCATCAGAACCCGAAGTTTTAGAAGAGTTAGAGCCTCCATAATAGGCAGAACTTTAACAAAAAAACCTATTAATCATTAATTTTGCTCCATTCTTGAGTTCTTAGTAATCAAGCACGTGGTTAGGGTCTTTTCCTAACAATCATCATGACGTTACTAAACTTTGAAGACCAAAAATGTTATATTTATATAAAAATTTTTTGGTTTTTACTCTGGCTCAAGTAATATTTTTTTACAGTTTTGTTAGTTTTTTGTTTTTATATACATCGAGATTATTTTTATGTTATTTTTAATTTATAACGAGCTTTCAACCTCCGTATATTTACAAAAATATAGCAAGTCAAACATAATTGCTAGGTTGATACTAGTATTTCGATCTGGCTAAAGATCTCAACAGAACCCGAAGTTTTAGAAAAGCTAAATTGGGTTTAGGCTATAAGTTAAGGAATTAAATACCGGAGAAACGGGTGGTCGCCGGTTCAAATCCAGTTCGCGGCATAAGAATTTTTTATTAATAAAATCAATTTTGTGGAATGCATGTGAGTCTATTTTTAGAATGGAACAATCCATAATTCGGAATTTGTAAATAAATGTCGGTTTTTACAACAGTATTAAAATTCTGTTGGCAAAAAATTCGGTTGCAACTACAAAACTGTTTTCTGTGTGTAGTAATCTAAACTCGAAGATTTAGACATAATCCCCTTCCTGTATATTATAATTCAAACTTTTTTATATGAAATGCCCCAAAAGTAATGAGGTATGCATTACTGGCATCTTTACATAAATATGAATTGTAATGGGTTACCTATATGCATGCAAGGTTATGAATAATAAGCCATTACAAGAAATAAAAAAATAATGGGTCTAAAAGTTGATTAAAAAAAAGCGATTAAAAAAATTCGTATTTATTTTGCTTTATTTTTTATAAATTTACGGAGGTTGAAAGCTCGTTATAAATAAAAAATAACATTAAAGTAATCTCGAAAAACTAATAAAACTGCAAAATAAAAGTGAATTTAACTGGGCCTACTGTTTTTAGTTCTAGTTTAAGAAATATAAAATTACACGATGATGCCACATTGATTTTGACAAACATTTTCATTTCATGTTGGAATTGCCCTAAAAAAGTGGTAGCGTTTCATATTTTATTTGTAACGTTACGTTACAATGTGGTATCACCTAAACAAATAATAATCACCCAAATATCATCTAAACAAATAATAATTCGGCCGAACACTGAGTATTTGAAGAAATTGAGTACATATTCGCATACATTTCTTTAATTTCAAGTACAAACACACGGATTTGAATTAAAATATTTCAGTAAAAATACTACTGACAGGTAGATAAAGTCTGCAACATGTAAGGACCTGTTAAATTAGCGGCTGAATAATTTTTTTAATTAATAAATAAACATTGCACGGTTTTTTGTTTAACAAAAAACAAATGATCTTGTACTTGAATACTCTTGCTTACATGATAAATTTAAATATTTTATTTTGTCTTTAATTTAATTAATAGACAATTACTTTGACAAGACAGTGACAACATAAAATTTAAGTTTTTTTAATCCGTAATTTATATGTATACAATACACATTGTTGGCGAACTTTTGTTTCATAAAGAATGAAAAATAGGTACAAAAATCTTCCATGGTTGATGTTTATATGTGTCTTACAAGAGTTGTACCTTTTAGTATCATTTCCCTCGTCCCTGCGTATGTCTTTCAATCTGGTTGTCGTCCACGCTATTAATGTGGTTTTCAGTACATTTTCTTTTTAGCAAAATAAATTAGTAAAACATTAGTAAAATATTAGTAAAACATTAGTTCAAAAAAGTTAAGTGCAAAATAAGTATAACTATTATTTTAGCTAAAAACACAATTTCAGCAAAAAATTTCCTGAGAAATAGTATATATACTTGATTTACAAGATGTTTTACTAATTTATTTTTTTGAGTGCAGATAACCAAACAATATATTGGAATATTAAATGTTTTAATACTTTTTCTAAAAAACTTTTTCTTAGTTGAGTGTGTTTGCAAATCTTTAATTTAAACAATTTCATAAAATCTCAATGTACTATTTGCACGTGTCCTTTATATTGAAGCATTCAAAAATGTGTTTGTTTTTTTATTTTGTATTTTTGCTGAAATGTATTGGACCATGACTGTATAACACAGTGCAGCATTTTTAAGGTCATCGTTTGGTTCCTCCTTTATACCCGTTTTTTTTTGAAGTGTATATCGAAACTAAAAAAAATCCGCAAAGGACTTGGCCAGATTACATCGAAATTTTTTTTTTGGACACCCTAAGTTTTTGCACCCAAACATGATTTTTTTAAAAAAGGAAAATTTTTATGGAATCCATATATCATAAACCGTTCGGAATTTTGTTTTTATGTCTTTGGCAAAGTTGTAGATCCAAACCAAAGCAAAAAAATTCTCATATGGACCGACCCAAAAAATTCCATCCACTGCATCAAAATTGCAAAAAATTGGGAAAAAATGCTATTTTTTTATGATTTTTTCATGATTTTGTCCTGAAATGGCTTAAATACTGGGAATTTAAGAAATCTTTCTTCAGCTAAATTATATCTAACAACAATATAAACAACTCTCTAGTACATGTCATCTTAATACGAACATTCCTTAACCCTAGAAAGCACATCTTTTTGCTCACACTTATTTTGCATAGCCAATGTTTGTCGTTTCGACAAAGAAAGACTATATAGGTTAATGCCGTTTTTGTTGTTACTTGTTTTCAAATTTACTATTTAAACATTTTATTGTTGTAATGCTGATATGTTTTTGAAAAAATGAATATATTTATTTTATTAATAAAAAGTAATTATTTTATAACGCAATTAACAATTTCATAATTTTTTTTTTATTTTTTGTTTAAGTTTTTTTGTTTATTTATACAAATGCAAAACATGTGTATTATTAACTGCCGATGATTTTATTCTGCTACGATTTTACCCGAAAAAAGTGTAATTGTCAAGTGTATTTTATCTTCGTGTTGCACTTTGCAGGTAGAACTGGGTTTTTACAACACCCTTTTTAAAAACTTCTTAAAAAATGTTTGTGAGTGGGTGTGATTGTCATGTGTGTTTTATCTTCGTGTTGCGGTTTTTTAGGTGGAACTGGGTTTTTACAACACCTCATCTTCCTAAACAGGATTTTAAAATTGGATTTTAAAGTTTGGCTATTTCCATATTATCATAAAAAATAGCATTTTTTCCCAATTTTTTGCAATTTTGATGCAGTGGATGGAATTTTTTTGGGTCGGTCCATATGAGAATTTTTTTGCTTTGGTTTGGATCTACAACTTTGCCAAAGACATAAAAACAAAATTCCGAACGGTTTATGATATATGGATTCCATAAAAATTTTCCTTTTTTAAAAAAATCATGTTTGGGTGCAAAAACTTAGGGTGTCCAAAAAAAAAAAATTTCGATGTAATCTGGCCAAGTCCTTTGCGGATTTTTTTAATTTCGATATACACTTCAAAAAAAACCGGGTACGAAAGAGGAACCAATTTATGTGTTGCACTGTGTAATGAAACGTGATTCAGTGGATAGATTCTCACAGGCTTTAACTAGAATTCACACAAACTCACACAGATTCATAGATTTAGTGTTGAATGTGCATGAGGAGAAGCCAATTTTGTTTAAACAAGTACTATTGGCTTTACAGGCAAGAAGTATTATGTAGTTATACATACACTGCGAGAATTGTGTTAGTAAATCAGGTGAAAATGGCAGTTTAACTGATATTCACTTAAAATTAAGAAATGATGTAGAAGGAAGCTACTAGTCATTTATTCGGGTTGTTCGAATAAACGATCAAACTATTTTTGATCGAACGATCAAATGATTAACGTTTAAAAACTATTCGATTAATCGAACGAATATCGAATAAGAATACATAAATAATGTTAAGTATTTTACCGCATATTCTCTAGATTTTATGAATTTTGGCATCAATTTGATTTCTACAACAATACCAATTCTCAAATGCATTCATTTTAGACTATAGCAACGCCAAAAAAAATTCTCAATCCTACGGCATTCGGCATTTTGTTATATAACGATGAAAAAATAACGTTTTGAAAATATATTTTGTAAATATACAGTTTGCAGTTTTACCCTACTACCCTCCGACCACTAATCCGAACATTTTTTAAACCGCTGCCATTTCGCACACTTGCATTTTCGGGGATGGTCGTAGTGGAAATATTTTCATGAAATGAGCCAAGGAATACGCTGGTGAAATTCGGCGGGTCGTGACTGAATCACCCTGTATATCGGCGTTAGTTTTAGTATAGCGAGCTGTTAAGATCTTATTTTAGTTACTATAAAAAAAACATAAATGAAATTCACAGTTTACGTGCTAACGTGTTATCGTGCTATAGTTGTAAAATAACTATAGTTTTGATAGGTTTATATAGTTTTAACTTCAAAAATCATTCTATATTTCAACGATAACACTTTATCTGTTAATTCAGTCATATTGTTTGCTTGAAAATCAAATCATGTAACATTACCCATTATTAAAGAGTCAATATCTTGGAAAACGACCAATAAAAGTTTTAAAATTTTATTTTGTCCTTTGCATTTTTTATAATATTTTTTTCCCAAATTGATAAATTGTCGAAAAATTTTTATTAAAAGAAGTATTTCTTAATTATTCGTTTTATACGATTAATCGTCAAAGTTTATCATGCTTTTTTAAATTGTTCGTTTAAATTTTCTTTTTGTTTCTTCGATTAATCGAATAATTTTTATTCGAGTGACAATCCTAGAAACTACACAGTGGTGAATCCGCAGATTTGGATAACTTGTAGAGACAAACAAAATATTACACACGTATTTTTTTACGTGTGCAATCTCAAGTTTAGGGTTTAAAAAGTGAGGTCGAAAATTACCCAATTTGATGTTTTTTATAAATTTATTTCATATATAAGTATACGCATCCACTGGTATATAAAACCTGTCCGTGCATGATGACCTAGAATTTTTATTATTAAATTTTTCGAATTTCACATTTGTATCGGAAGTTGTTGTTGGTTTGAGTTCAAATTAACATACACGCTGAAAAAAAAAACTCCCCGCTGGGAAAATAAAAAACTCCCCGCAGGGAATATAAAACGTATGTTACGTTTGTTTGTTTGCAAATATAATAATGTTGTGCTGTAAAAATAAGTATGTTTGGAACTAGTTAAAAGCGTCTACCGACAAACATATATATGTTTGGCTGTAAATATATACACATATGTTTATTATAAGTATGTTTGCATGTCCCAAACATAATATCCATTTTTAAAAAAGGTATTTCGTTTTTAGTTTTTCAAAGAATTTTGTACTTTAACTAAAGATTACGTATACAATATCAGTATCATATGAAAGATTTTTTTAAACAACATGTTTTATTGTCCAGACATATAATTTTTCCAGGGATATTCTGTAAAAAATTTGATATTTTGGGAGTTTTTGTACGGAGGTTATTTGTAATTTAAATGCCAAATTGACATATTTCAATCCTTTGTCGATTTAAGAAAATACGCGTTTCAGCTTTTATTGAAATTTGCACTAGTTCGCGTTTTAACGAAAATTCAATACAAATTCAATCAAAATTTTTCTTTGGGAAAATACATCATATGGAAAGATTTTGGAATTTTGTAAATTTAGTATATTTTTCTCGGTGCTCTGGACATGATTTTGAGAAAATTTTGTAATTAATTCAATCAGCAAATGTTCTAGTTCTAGTTGATGTAAAGAGGGAAATGAAACTTAAAAGAAAAATCCAATACGCGTTTTTTTCGCGTCATTATTTTTATACATATCGAGCGTAAATTGTTGCATTTTTAAAGTTAAAAACTTTGTAAAATTATGAATTCGCGAAAAAGTATGCCGCCAGAAAAAGAGCGTGGTGGAATTTTTGTCTTTAAGTCAAATTTTTATCCTTAGATCAATTAAAAAATTTTGACTTAGACAACCGTGAAAAATGCATACAATTTGCAAAATTTCAAATTGTTTCCACTCATCGATGATGTACTTGCCAAAAGAAAAAATTTAATACCGAAATTAAACTGATTATAACATAGTTTACCCACCACATAGTTTACCAGCTGTTGTGGAATAGATTCTTAGGTAACCAGTTCTAAAAACTTTTGCTATCCAGTTTTTTTTTTTATTTGAATAAACAAAAAAATTAAAAAAAAAACTTTAAAGATTTATTATCTTTTTATGACAACATCTGCTAATATTTAGTAGTTTTTTTAGCCGATTAAACTTAGCTCAAATATAACTAAAAATTCGAGGATTCAACAGATTTATTTTTGATATTATTTTCTTACTAAAATTCAGTAAAAAAAATAAGCCTATTCTAGCAGTTTTTTCTGCAACATCAGTTTTAAGTACTTTTTAGTAGTTTTAGCAAAAAATTTTACAATTTTTTTTTATCAGTGTACGTATAAACAACTTTCTCAATTGAGCTACTCAGATGATAGTACGGTTAACTCCAATTTTCTAAATTTTTGATTTTATGTTAGTATATTTAATCATATATAGTCATATATATAATTCATTATCACATCATGTCAAAGCTGATCCGATAAATGGCATACATAACCTTATCTCATGAGATCCCATGGAATCTCATCTGATATAAAATGAAAAATGGGTCTATCTAATTTAATCAAGTTATATATAATTTGATCAAAGTTTTTCATAACATTCTTCGGAAACCCGGACTACTATTTTGTTTCACATTCCAAATAATAATGAAAATTTAAGTATTATGCATTGGAAAATAATACGGAATTTCAAATTGACTAATAATATGTGATGCCATATACAATTATATGTAAAAGTGGTTAAATTTTTTCTTCTTTCTACCATATATGTTTATATATAATTCTCAAATAAGACAAATTAGATTTTTTACTTTTTTATGTTTATGTGGATTTTTCGATTTTGAGCATTAAAATAGCTTTTTCTTAAGATTTTTGGACTTTCCATTGTATTTGTTTTTAGATTTTCTGACTTAAAGTTCTTTTTATACTCATAAAATATTATATATTTTATTAACTTTGAACTTCTGCTTTTAAGTGTACTTTTACTTTTTTGTCTTTTCTGATATTTATATACAAAATTGATAGATTTTTTTGTTTTTTTTTTTTTTAACAAAAATTATATTATATGTATATAATTATATATAAATTTTCTTTTTAATTTTAACATATATATTTATATAGAATTATATGTGATGCCACATATTATTATTTATAAAAGTGATAGAATTTATTTGATTTTATTGTATCATATATACAATAACTTAACTTAACAACTTATATATAACATTAGATATAAAGCTATATGATGATATATAGCGCTGTATTCAACATTTTTGTAAAAACAAAAATGAGATGTAAATTTAAATCGTTACATATAGCCACATATATAATTATATATAGTTTTATCTAGACATATATGACTATATGTTAAATTTTTTTATTGGGCGCTGTGCTGAAATGGTTAGCGCGTTGGACTGTTACACAGATGGCCCCCGGGTTCGATTCCCGGTGACGGCAACATCAATTTAGAAAAATAATATGTATGAGTTTTCTATCCCTCATATGTATCGCAGCTCCCACCTTAGGTGTTCCCATAGCACTTAACCCCACCGAAGTAATATAATGATTCAGGGCTATGAACCAAAAGGCTTCAATAAGTTCGCCAACTCTCCATCAGGTGGCGAGCAACAACTGTTCTAAGACTTATCAGCTCGCGCAATTACAGTGTTGCCATGTTTGAAGCCCTTCATCTTTTCCCACCTTTCATCTATCCACTATCCAATTTCCAAAGAAAGCAACACATTAATAAATAGGAAAAATTTCCTGAATGCTACTTCTCTTTAATAAAAAAAAAAAAAATATATATATACATATATGACTATATATTAACTTTTTTCGTCTAGACAAAAGACAGATTTCAATTATTAAGTTATCACCGTCAAAAAGTAAAAATTTTGTTCTACTTATGAATAAATATAAACATTTATCAGAAATTATTTCGGACAAGTCCAAAAAATTTCAAAACTTTTAAAAAGGACAAACAATTTTTAAAATGAAATTGTTCCAAATTTTTTCAGAAGATGAAACGAACAACTCTAACAAAATTTTATATGAATTTATTTATAGTTAATTAACTATATTTCAGAAACGGTTTGTCAGATTTGGATGATTTTAACATCATAACTAAAAAGTAAAAAATTTAATTGTTAAATGTAGTTTTGCTGGCGATGATTTTTCCAAATGCTCATTTAATTTTGAAGGTAACTAATGAAAATTAAAAATTAAACTATTTTGTACATAAAAAGAATTAGAAAACTTTTCGGAAGATAAAACGAACAACTCCAACAAAATTTTATATAGATTCGACTTTAAAACGCTATATTTCAGCAATCACTTGTCAAATTTTGATGATTTAAAACGTTATATGATAGCTTTATACATTTTCTTTTCTATTATACACAGAGAAAAATTTTAATGATTTCCAACTAAAATTCGGTTGCTACGATTAAAATCGGTTGGAACAAATAAATTTTGCTGTTCACAACAAAAATTCGATTCACACAAATAAATGTTAGTTGCAGCAACCAAAAATATCTGGAACTCATATTAGAATATTCTTTTACTAACCCAAATTATTGATTGTTGTTTTCAAAATACACTTTTCAATTCGGTTGGCAGTTTTTTTTCAAAATAAAGGGTCCGCCTACGTTTTTTTTTTTTTCAACTAGTGCTTATTTCGTGAATGGTAACACTTAGCTCATGTCTGATTTGACAGATAATTAGTTTTATCCTTCCGCTGAACGAATATGGTTGTGTATACGCGTGAACAACACTGGGAAATATTGCGTCATTACTTTGAAAATAATGGTAATGTTGCAGAATGTGTGTGAGGAGTGGCCGTTACAGTCAATGGCGATCGTTATCAGGCCATGTTGAACGAATTTTTGTTCACAAAAATTGAAGAGGAGGATATTGACAACATTTGGTTTCAACAGGACGGCGCTACGTGCCACACAGCCGAAACTACCCAGGTAGAAATTTGGGATGGTACAAAAAACGAAGAGTTTTCAAAACGTTTGTTTTTGATGGTACTAAAATAAAAGCGTTTCCAAAGCGATAATTGCAAATAATACGAAAAAAAAGCATTTAAAAAACATTATTTTGGATTGCTATTCGAAGGTTCGGACAAAGTATTTTAGGAATACTTTTTATACAAAACTTACAAATATTTGTGAAATAAAAACACTGTAAAAACATTGGTTCAAAGCGTTTTTCCAACGTTTGTAAAAAGTACTTTAGAAGTTCTTATCGTACAAAATTTACAACGGTTTATAAAATAAAACCAATTTAAAACCATTGCGTTAAAGCGTTTTTCTAACATTTGCCAATAGTACTTTAGATATACTTTTTTTTTTTACAAAATATTTTACTGATTAAAAAACAACACTGTCATAAGGGGGTCTATCTATATGCGAACTCGGTTTCTTATGCAATTTTTTTATATGCTTTTCTCTTCATGAACCGAGTTCAATAAATCACTCAATATGGCCAGCCCATAATGTAGCGACTCTATAAAGTGTATAGTCCTTGTATATCTTTTATAAAGCACTATATTTTGAGGACAGATAAAGCAATATTTTAGAGGACTTTTTCAAAACTTAATAAAACGCTAGTTAAACTATTTAAAATTACAATGTTTTGTTACTTTATTTATATTATTTTAATCATATTTTACATGTTTCATTATTTGTGGTATTTATGAACAATTCATAAAGATCTTTATAATTTGTCTTTCGAGCGTTTTGACAATGTTCAAAATTACAACCCTCAAAGCGGTTATCATTTGGGTCGTTTTCATAACGCTTAATAACTGTAAGCCAAAATGTTCTGCAAATACTTATTTAACGATTGAAAAAGCATTTCAAAAATTTTGTTTTGCAATGTTTTGAGAACGTTATAAAATACCATCCTCAGACCGTAAATTTGGGTTATCATTTTGCACATTCTCAAAACACTTTAAATTTGTAATTTGGTATGTTCTGAAAACGCTTGTACCATCATGAAAAATGCTTTTAAAACGTTTTAAAGATTGTATTTTTCTACCTGGGTACACTCGATGTTTTGAGCCCTGTTTTAGAAGATCGCATTATCAGTCGCAGAGCTGATGTCGTTTGGCCACCTCGGAGCTGCGATTTGACACTGTTGGACTATTATTTGTGAGGTGCCGTCAAAGATAAGTGTTACGCCAACAAGCCAGAGACAATTGACGCTTTAAAGGACAATATTCGTGAAGCCATTGGTGAAATACAGCTGCACACAATCGATAATGTGCTTAAAAATTGGACCGATCGTGCAGGCTACTGCATGGCCAGCCGAGGCAGCCATTTGAATGAAATTATTTTCCATTATTAACCGGAAGGATTGTACTTTCAAATAAAAAAAGAAATTTGAGAAAATATTCAGTAGTTTTTTTTTTATAGCATTTTCAAAAAAAAAAAGTTATTTGGCGGACCCTTTATTATATGTTCAGTTTATATGGGGAATATTAATAGGAATGCATTATTAAGTTTGAAACATGCAACTTTTGTAAATTTGATAAATTAATAGATTAATATGTTGTTCATTTTCATTAAAAAACTATCAGGAAATTTTGGAAAAGCACTAAGCTAAAGACTTGATTTTCTAAAAATTTAGTTTTATGGAGTTAACGGAACTATCTTCTGAAAATCTCAATATTCTTTCAATTAAAAATTTTAATCATATTGTTTAAAAGTTGGCCACCGTTTATGTTATATATAAAATTGTTTACTTTTCAAAACGCATAAAATGTTGTCAAAAATTCAGTATAGTTTCTGGGCATTGTGTAATAAAAGCAAGGATGTTGTATATTAAATACGCATGAATGCAATAATCATGCATATGAACATGTGAGATTTTGTTTTTATTTGTTTAACCATAAAAAAAAGTATATGAGTGGTAATTTTGATATCATTGCTTTTATTGTCATATTTTACATCTTGATGGTCATAAGCTGAGAACTCTTAACTGCCAATAAATAAATGACTTTGAGATAAGGCTATCAAATGGTTTCAGTATATTTAGAAAAAAAATCACTAAAATTGTATAAAAAAACTGTAAAATATATTGAAAATCATACACCCAGAGAAAATCGGGAATAAGTTTAATCAATTTTCGTCCAATGTAACAATTTGATCAATATTTATAAAATATTTCATAAACAACAAGTATTATAATGACTATATCATGGTCTCCATGAATGTTTTCTACACAAAAATAATGAAATCCTTACTTCATATACTTCATATACATTTAAAAAAAAAAAATTACAAATTTTTTTTTCTTCAAAATTAAAAAAAAAAATATAAAATAATTTTTGTGTTGGGTTTAATCATAACTACTTAGATAAAAATATTACCTTCCCAGAAAATCGCTAACTTACCCTAACTTTGTGTCAAAAAAATTAATAAATATTTTGGGGTACTTAAAAGTGACTATGAAAGGTTCTATTGGACAAACATTTATAAAACATGTCATAAATATGATGAAGCTTTCCTTTGAGTGTACTGAACCCCAAAATATGTATTTTCGTTATTTTTTTTTAAGATTTTGATTTGGAATTTGAAAGTAGATAACTTGAAAAAAAGTTATAATACGAAGTTTGGAGTTCAGTGTCATAGATTACATAGATTTCAAACTCTTCATCCTCTTTTACCAACAAATATATTTTGTATATGTATACCACGGATGTCCAACACATTTTCATGACCTACCTGCACTGACAACTTATGTCAAAGAGTTTGAGATCCTTTTAAAATATGTTCAGCATGAATGTAGTTTTAAAACCAATAGGAATCGCTAAATATATAAAAAAAAAATCCAAAATCGTTCAAATAGAGAAAATCATTAAAAATCTCAACCACATTAATTTGGAATATTGGCGAATTCTTAAAAAACTAAGTGAGATAAAGAAAGTACAACAACTTAAGCTCAAGAAATTTATCATTAACTCTCTGTAAAAAAAATATCAAAATCGCTTGCATGGGATATATCTCCATAAGGACCCTCAGATCTCAA